>BSBM01001155.1:7842500-8210000 GCA_027924585.1 Larix kaempferi
CCATCACTCACACCTTCAATTTCAGGGCCTATAAGCATTAAGTATTTTTTCACCATATCTCTTTCAACAAGAGTTTCAATGTCATTGTTTAATATAATAGTTGAATCCTCAAACACCTTCTCTTGTTCCTAAAATTGTATATTACAAAATCCTGACATTTGTTGTTGCATAACAAATTACTGTTATTACTAGATTCAATAGAATTAGACCTTGAATCTGGTGAGTTGACATCTTTAGTAACATGCATATCATGAAATAAATCTACTTCATGTTTATCAATATTCCCTCATCATGTGTCTTACAAAGAGAATTAAGATAGAGAAACCAATCCATTGCATATTCTACAGAAGGTTGATCTTTCTCATGAAATTTGTAGCATATTAACATGAATTTGGAAAAGAAAACATTAAGAGACTCACCTTCATGTCTACGGAGATTATCCAATTCCAGCCATAATTCTTTATAATTGTAATCCTCGTAATCACTGATAAACAACTCCATGAACTATTTCCATGTGTGAATAGATTTGGCTGGTAACATTTCAAACCAACCCTAGATTCTTCCTCTTAAAGTGACGGTAAAAATTCTGCATATATCACCCTCATAAAATACACTTAAATGATTACACATAAGATCGAACTGAAAAAATGATGAAAAGCATAAATTTTACCTTTTCCATTAAAGCCCAATTTTCACAAGAGATTGACTACCTCTCTAGAACTACTCCTAGTAGGCCTAGGAAGACTGAATGCATGTTCCAGAATAGTGATAGGAGCCATTAAAAATGAATAAATATAAACAAATAGCTCAAAGAGGGCTTACATGCCAGATGGCCCTCTTTCTAGTGACATTTTTTTATATGCAAAATTGGCATGTCGTCAATGAAAGAGAGATAACCCGATCCAAGGCTCTTAAAGCAGACCATCTATCATTTGGTGTAGTTACCCCTAATGGGTATGTGGGCCCTTCTTCCACAAAGAAATATTCCCCCCTGAAAACTATATAAAATCTATAGAAACACAATTTAACAACTAGAGAAACACATCTAGAAAGCTACAGAAAAAAACTATTTCAAATGTCTCCTACTAGAGAAACACATCTAGAAAGCTACAGAAAAAAACTATTTCAAATGTCTCCTATCCTAGGAGCATGATTTAATATGGGGATCTGATGCATAAGGGAATAATTGATCGTTGATTTACTTAAAATAAATTAAACAAACAAGAATATGTTAAATATGATAGAGTCTAATAATAAAGTAGCATATTTGATCTCTGCATGTATTGCTTACGCATCAAATTTGCAATTACCTCAAGAAATTGAATATAAAATATTAAACACATAAATAATTGATGAGAAAAATGTTTATAATCAATCCATATTCAACTGGGCGAGTTTGGAACAACCTTACAAGACTCAATGAAACATATAAGATGACTGCAACTCTTGACTTTGAATTCATCTTGGGTAAAAACATTACATAATTTAATGCCTATCTAAAATTCACTTATGGCAGTTCCTCCTTAACTCTTATTTCCAATACAAGCATTACAAAAGATCCAACATTCAAGAAAATGAAATTTATTCAACTCTGTGAAGACCCCCTCCTTCGTATTCTGTGAATTCATCTTCCTTTTATAACAAATGGGAGTTTGTTAAATTCTGCTTGATCTTAGGCTTGAAATATTCCATTTAAATTTTAGTTAATTGGAATCCCTCGTTCAGAGCACCATTTACTGCATTGAACACATGTTATCCTTTCCTGCTAAAAAAATATACATATAAAAATACATATTAAATAACAATCTCTGAAAAATTGTGCAAATAAGTATCAATTAAGAAGGGAGAATCTATAGTAGTGCTTTTGTTGACCCACAAATTATTGTGAAATGAGAAAGAAATATAAATAATCTTCCCTTTCTTGACTGCATAATGTATTCTTTGTTATTACACAACACATCTTCAAAATACTGGATTTCCAACTAGGATCTAATGGATACTTCAACCACGATGTGAAATAGAGAAATTGTGGTCGATCCTTATTTTTTATTTGATGGAAAAATCTCGGTGATCCAATGTGTTGGATCATCGTGATCTTCTTTGCCTTGATCTCACCACATGGTATTTCTCTATGAATTCAGTGGTTGATCTAGTGGTTAATTGAAGTAGAGTCCCAACGATTTGGTGGAACGATGGCATTTTTTTCTTTTGTATGCACTGGATTCCACGTTCGTTCATTTTCCATAACTTTAAAATATTGTTTTGCATACTTCTCTACATCATTCAATTACAGCGAGCGGGTGCGCTATCCTTCAACGATCTCTATGTAACGTACCTAACCCTAGAACACACACAAAGGTCGGGTACATGGGTTCTTTAACAAATGGGGGGATGAATCTAAGCTAAGCACAGCGGAATAATACTTTATAAGGTTAGGCTAACATGCAAGTCAAATCAAAACTTTTAAAAACATTCAACCATTAAGGAAGACTTCCCTTTCATTGTAACTTAGTTCCCCATTCTGCATGCAATGCAGTGTAAGGACACATGAATACATTCAGACCAGAATATATTCACATGTTAACTAACTATCATCGCACCTATGGGAAGCCTCCCGCTGCCATATAACAAACTAATAAATTAAGTTTACATTCATTCATAACACTCCATTTACGACAGTAACCATTCAACATCTCAACATTCTATGGAAGCATAGTTTAAGCACATATTCATAGCATATCTATAATAATTATTTCAAACCTCCAATCCCATCTCAGATCTAATTCGGTACAGCCTGCATACACGGCCCTATGGTCTTCCCTAAAGATCAGCCCATCTAATGAACATAATTACATAAACAAACTAGCATCTAACTTCACAATACATCATCATTATTAGCTTTCTAACAAGCATGTTTACACGCTAATGTATATCAGATCTAATGCATGAATTTACCAGTCTATAAACCCATGTGAGATGTGACACGATACAACCATATATGAGCCAATATCAGACCTATAAATGTTCATAATTCATAAGTAATTAGCCTTCTAGGTCAACCATCAAATCAACAATCTACACTAACTCCAATAGCATAAATATAGCACTATTTTAGATCATATTTTCCACATTAAATATCAACCACAATACCCATGGATGATCTGATCCAGAACAACCATACATGGCCATATGGATTGTCCCAAAATTAGACCTCCTAATACTCATAATTCCATAAAAAAACTAGCTGCTAACCACTAGTCTAACACTTCAACATACCTCTTTCGTGAGCCACCAATTTATCAGCATTGGGTTATCCAATCACCATGAGCATATATACAAATTAAAAACATATAATGAAAAAGATCTATCAGCCTCCATGGGCACATATACAGCAGCATACATAAAGAATATAAATAACATAAATACTTATATTTTATAAGGGTGCAACTGGCATCAACCGGACAACTTTCCTCCCAACAATAGACATTGTCATGCCAAACTATTTGTGGAGGTCACCCTCGAGCTAGGGTCTTGGAATTCACATGAGAAGGTCTCTTCTAACTTGATCCCTAAGGATAAGACTTGTAACACAAGAGTTCCCTCCTTTAAGACAAAACATGATCACTAACCCCTCTTTCTCAGCATTATACCCCCTCTCCCGAAAGACAAGATTATGATCACTACTCTTTCTTTCTTGGGATTATACCCCCTCTCTTGAAAGACAAGCTATGGCCAATGTGGTCTCCTTCACAGGATTATACCCCCTCTCCCAGAGCACCACTTACCACAATTAAAACTCTCTTGTACATGATTATACCTCCTCTCCTACAAGATGAGCACAACAATGTAGTTTTGTCCATAGGATTGTCCCACTCTCCTTCCATACAAAGTTACTATGAAGTTACACTGCCCACCCTATCACAACACTTCTTGACCATTCAAACTCCTACTAGAGCATTTGAATCCAATGGAGTATATATCTCCCTTCTTGACCTTCCAGGTGCAAAATAACCATTTTGAATCATTAATAGAGCAGTCAAATTCAATGGAGAATGGATCTCCAATCCTTACTAACTTTTCATCATGGGATCTCCATAACCTGCAAGACAAACAAGTGTAAAATATGTGCAAAATCCTATGCCAAATCCTTCTTTGGAATTTGTAATTCTTGTCAAAGCCTCCTTTGCACTGACCAACCAACTCAACAATGAAAAAGAATGATTGACCTCTTGAGCAATTTGAATCCTTCTAGACCAATTCGAATTTCATCCAAGAGATCGACTACAGACTATTGAGAAACAACTCTTAATCACTGAGTGCTCCTCAAAACCACTGACTGAACCATTCAAGTTCTCAGCATAGTAACTTGAATCCATTGAGACTAACTCTAAACCACTGGCAAAAACACTCCCAATAAATGGCTAACTTGAATTTATCAACACTAACTCAAACTCACCATAATTGACTCTAAATTACCCTTTAATTACTCCCCATGTATGAAGGTAACTCGAGTTACACATACTAACTCGAATTTCCTTGAAAATACCTCCATGCACGGATAATTCGAATTGACCCCAAAGATACTCAAATTAACTGACGATGACTTGCATTTATTTTATTAACTCAATATTAGCTGAAAATAACTTAATTAAACTCAATTTAACCAAAAATAACTCAATTTAACTGAAATTAACTAACATTAACTCAATTTAACTGAAATTAACTAACATTAACTCAATTTAACTAAAATTAAGTCAATATTAACCGACAGTAACTCAGTTAAACTCAATATAACTAAAATTAACTGACATTAACTCAATTTTAGCTCAATTTAACTGAAAATTACTCAAATTGACTAAAGATAACTTCAAATTAGCCAAATAGGTGCACAAGACAAGAGTGCAATGAACTTGGGCCCCACTATTATCCATGTAAGGAATATTCTCTCCACTGAGGGCACAATTATGCATGCAAAAAATTAATTAGACAAATGTGGACCACCAAAGCCCAGTAACATTAAAATTAGGGAGACTAGATTAATGTTAGGGAGAGCCACAACTCCTAACCCCAACCCCTTCTCATGTGGAATCCCAAGACCCCAATAACGTTGTTGTCCATGTTGTGCCATTATTTTAGTTATAGGTAGATAATAATGATAAAATAGAATAATGAAATAATTTCAACAATAATCATCATAATATCCATGGTTCATGGTCCACGCACCTAGTGCCACCATCAAAAACAAATAACCAAAATCACACGTGTGCAAAGCTTAGCTTCGGGATATTACATCCTTGTGATGAGGACCAATATTTTAGGAATAACAGGTTTGATTGATCTTTGTAATCAATCACGAGATAAACTCAACCTTTCCCACATGCAAACTAAAATGAGCTGGTTGTGTAGTTGATTTTACTTCTCCATAGAGAAAACATGGCTAACAACTCTACGATCTAATGAAATCTGATTGCACTATTAATGTGATTTGGTATATTTTATACATGGCAAGTAGGGTTTAACTTGTGCAACATCCATGTGTTAAAGAGAATGATATCGCTGAATTTTGATCTCTAATTCTTTTCAACTTGGTGGTAGTCACGAATTCTAATCAAATTAAGACTCCTCCCAGCGTTGGCGTCCGTCCACATGAGATGGCAATTGTACAGCCTCTATACCTGCCCGATCTCATGCTATAATATCGTGGAATTTATTTTGGTTCCGTGCTTTTGCAAAATGAAAGAGTAAACAAAAGTCAAATGTTTGAAAATAAACAAAAATTTTACAAAGGAAATCATCAAAATGTAAAAGTTTTTGAAAGCGATATATATACGAAACTAAAGTAATGATTTTGGAAATTAATATTATTTTTTAAAAGGAAATCGCATATTGAACCTATAATATTTAATAATGATGAAAATATAATATTTAATAATGATAAAAGAACCTATGAAAATCACTTTCAGTAGGTCTCATATATGATGTATATGTTTGTGATTTCAAAGTATTACACTTATGTAATTCTGTACCGTATTCATTCATATTAGTGTGATTGTGTGTCGGAATAAGGACCAAAATAATGAGACTAAAAAAGGTATATTAAAGTTTCAACAAAGCATATTTTATTTTGTATTTCAGAAACCTTTAAATCATGAGTTTAGAGATGTAAATTCATGACATCATCAAAGAGCACTTTCTCCCATATGGTATAGGAGTTTAGTTGCCATTATATATCATTGATAACACTAAACATATGAACAGAAATAAGAACCAATGAAAACAATAATGCTTCTACAAGAAAATAAAAAGTCCCGTGATTACTCTATGTAACTACTTATGCATATAAGATAAAGGCTATCATAGAAACTCATCAATGAAATTATTTTCATGATCAATAATAACAAAAGATGAAATTTGTACAATTGTAGTGAGCCTTATAATAACATGAGAAAAGAAAAATCAGCCTCATAATAGCATGAAAAAAAGGAAAAAGAAAAATCATTTTTTTATCGAAAAGAAAAAGTCTCATCAAAATTGATGCTTAGCTCGAAGTGAAAACTTGCTTGCCACCAAATATTCATATACATTATTTAAGAGGCAAAATGAAAGCATACGAAAAATATTTTTTTGAATTGATTTCATTTTGCTGAAGGATGGAAAATTATAAAATGCATAATTTTTTAAGCTGAATTTAAGGCTTGTAAAAATTGATAGTTCACTCAAAATGAAAAACTATCGACTCATCTCTTATCTTTAAAGTGTATTCTTCTAAGACGTAAACTAATTTGCATATAAAAATAAGCTCAGATTGAATTATTAAATTGTTTCATAAAAAAGATTTAAAATTATGAAAAGGTAAAAGATTTTCTAAACAAAGTCTAAGGCTTATAAAAATTAATACTTTGTCTCAAAATAAAAATAGTTGATTCCTTTTCGTACGTGTATATGTTCTTCTAAGAGGCAATTGAACTAGATATGAATAAGCCTTAATTGACTTATTTTAAATTTGTGAAAGAGTAAGAGATTATGGAAAATGCATGATTTTAAACAAAAGTTTAGGACTCATAAAAATAATGCGTCATGCAATCCCAAAAGTGTAAGCTTGTTTCCACTCTTTGATGTATAATCTTCTAAGACATAGATTGAATTTATTCAAATTTGACATTTGATTTAATTATTCCAATCCGACAAAGTGCTCATTTAATTTATTGATGGAAAGAAGACCAAACCTTGATGAGGGTGTCTAAATTACAACATGATAACCAAAGTTTAAACCAACAGAGCCATAAAACCATTTTGATTAAGTCTAGATGAGCGTGTAAATAATATCAAATGATTAGAAAGAAAACAAAGTCAAATGGGATGACCATTATACATGTGAGAAAAATGTGATGAAAAAAAAAGTTCTTGTGATGCGACAAACCCATAATCAAAATGATGATCATTTAAGCTTCATGCATGTATGTGAATGACTTTAATAAAAAAGTATCACATCACTAAGTCGTTATCTAATGAAAGATAAACCAAAAGAATTGATTATAAGAAACACAAAAAACCAAATAATTAAAGAAAGGAAAACCATCAAACCATGAAGTAACACAAAATGAAAGTGACATTTTTACAAAATTTAAATGGAGGGCCCTTTACTTTTGCAAAAATTAAGGGGAGTTGTAGAGTGTAAGTTTTAAACCTGTGCAGAGAAACAAAGCATACAGGTTCCTTTAAGCAAAATAGAGATAACACGACATCATTCACACATAATACACAGAGATTTACCCTGGAAACCCTTAACCAAGAAAACCAACAAAACTTGGAGAGACACCTCTTATTTTCTCATTATGATTATTAACCACTCACAATACAAATATATGTATTCCACAACATCCAAAACCCTAATCCGTTAACCCGGATTAGAAATAGACCCTAATCCCTTAACCATGATTAAATTACATATTTTTAGAGAAAAACCAAAAATAGGCCGAAAGTAGCCCGTCAAGTGCGCCATCATCAAACACACCCCCTCCCCCCAACACGCATGCAAAGAATATCTAGCACATACCCAACATTCTCCCACTTGGTGTTTTCTTTGCATACAGGGGAACAATATTTTATTGGATCACGAATCCAGGGCACGGATTCCCATTGCTTCTTTACACCAAGAGAACTTCTCAGTGCTCACATATTTTGTCAATGAATCTACAACATTATTCAAAGTGTCGACTTTCTACAATAACACCTTCTTGCTTTCAACCATGTCTCTTACAAAGTGATATTGCACATCAATATGCTTCACTTTTTAGTGATAAGCAGGGTTCTTGGCCAGGAAGATTGCACTCTAACTGTCACAATCTAACCTTATAGCTTGTTGTTCAAACCCAATGTCTGAACACAATATCTGCAACCATAAAACCTCTTTACTTGCATGAGTGGATACCATGTATTCACCTTCTGTAGTTGATAGTGCCACTACATCATGTCTCTTACTCATCCAACTAATAACACCTCCAAATAGGTTAAATGCATACCCACTTGCATACCTTCTACAATCCATATCTCCAGCTCAATTAGGATCAATAAATCCATGTACATTCAATACTCTGTCCTGACCAGTTCTTCCTTGATAACAAATTGCATTATCTGTAGTTCCACACAAAAATATGAACACCCTCTTCACAATTGTCCAGTGCTCCTTTCCCAATTTTGACAAACACCTTCTCAAAACTCCCACTGCATGGGCAATGTTTGGTCTAGTGCATACCATGGCATACATCAAACTTCCAATTGCACTAGCATAAAGAACACGAGACATGTCTTGTTTTCCTTCTTCAGTCTCGGGACACTCTTCTACAGATAATATTACACCTATATGAATAGGAACTTTTACTGGTTTACATTCTTGGATATTAAAAAGTCTGTGCAAGATTGTTTCAACATATTTTCTCTAGTTCAACCAAAATTTTCTTTCTACACGGTTTCTCTTTATCTCTATCCAAGATGAAATTGGCAGCACTGAGATCCTACATGTCGAACTTGGAGGATAGCTGCATTTTCACCTTCTTGATAACCTCCATGTTGTTTCCAACCAACAACATGTCATCGACATACAAAACTATATAAACAAAATATTCCCAACTTGCTTGTAATAGACGCAGTGATCAAATTTGCTTCTCCCAAATCACAGTCCCAATATGTATGTGTTGAACTTATGATACCACATCTTGGAGACTATTTTAGACCATAAAGGGACTTCTTCAGCTTGCAAACCAGTTCCTTCTTACCCTTTACTGTAAATCCTTCAGGTTGCTTCATGCAGATTTCTTCTTTGAGTTCCCCATGTAGGAATGTTGTCTTCACATCCATCTTCTCTACTTCAATATCAAAAGTAGCAGCAATAGCAAGAAGGAATCTAATAGAGTTTAATTTTACAACTGGAGAAAATATTTCACCAAAATATTTCCCCTCTACCTAAGAATATCCCTTTGCTACCAAGCGGGCTTTATACTTCTCCACTTTACCTTTTGCATTCAACTTCTTTTTAAACAACCATTTGCTCTCAACCACTTTTCTTCCAGCTAGTAACTAAACTAGATCCCAAGCTTCATTTTTGTCCAAGGCATCCATTTCTTCAACCATGGCCTTCTTCCAGAGATAATGCAACTTCACTACTATAATTTCCATGATAACCAATCGAAGGTTATTTAGCTAAGCATCTCACTTCTATTTCTCAACCAAGGTTTCCATTCTCCTCTATTAATATTCACCTTAAGAGCTATCATCTTGAAAAACATATTAGTTGGGAACCAGTCGTGCCTTTGTGTCAAACGTTGGTACCAAACATATTGACTATGAACCTATTAATTTTAGAACCTAACATCGACCTCACTATAGAGAATGAACAATTGGTCATCCTATGACTATATTTCCATATACCAATACATCTAGGTACCCAACCATGGTGTTCGCTAGTTATATAGGAAAATAGTCTTAATACATGATGTAGATCCAACTCATCCTACTTGCTTTGCACCTACTAATATGGGGCCTTAAGGAACCACCATCATCGAACAACCTTTCAAGAACAATTAGAGGAAAGAATTTACATGTAGCTCTATTTCCCTTTTATCTACAACACACCTCATCAAGCAAACTAAAAATTGTCTTTTTCATCGCATAGCATTGCCACACATGGCTACAATAATCAACAAGAGATAATGCTACACATAACCAAAGATTTCTTCCTACATGTTTTCTCCAAAGTCATGCACATACTTTGTCTTTGCCTACATCTTCAACATCCTTGTCCAATATTCTTCTTAGAGATTCCATAATTCACTTGGAAATTATTAGAGTGGTCAATTCTAATAAACACTACACTCACATAATGAGTTGACTATGGTGAATATCTTTCTTGATTTCTAACTCAAAGGAATTTTTACCACCACCATCATGCACATGCACCAATATATCCCAACAATATAATTATGCAACAAGAGCACATGCCAACGATGTCCATCGAACACATATATCATTTTTTTTTTTTTTTTTTTTTCTGAGACAACATTGCACAACAACATCATCTTGAAAAACCTCAAGAGCTCCAACAAAGGCACTAATGTCAATTGCCTATGTGCATTTAAGTTTTCCAGTCACAACAAATATGTCAAATCTTACTACCAAGAGAGACATAATGGACACTATTTATCTTCTCTTCATATGGTAAATTGACCACACCCACATAAAACAATGAACACAACATAATATTCACTGAAAAAACAATCTACTCTCATGTGCTAGTTATGTATTTATAGAAGATTAATCAATACGAAAATGCCATGATCAAGAACCTCTCTCATGAGAATGAGAGCCATATTGCCTCTAATAAGATGATAACAAAGAGAGTAGACATTGTTACCACACACCAAAACTATAATTGATCTATTAAAAAAACCTAATATTACATATATAAATACATAAAGCTTTGCTTTAAGATAAACACATACTAACAAATCAACAAATTGTTAAGAAAATATATTCACCACACACTAACTTAGGCACATTAAACTAGTTACAAAAAATTTCTCACATCCAACTAGATTTAACAACCCCTAATCTTAAAAGCAAATATATCTAATACAATAACAACTACAACCTTTTAATATAATTAAATATCATACATAATTTAATCTATAAGAGAGTTAAAAATTAATAATTCCAAGAAATTGATACACTTAAGTACGATGTGCTAGGCTAGGGATAGGGATAACATGCTTATTCTTTCTTTTTATATTTTATATATAGTTGTTAAGCTAGTTCATTATATATTTTTTATTATTTGAACAATTGTTTTTTTTTATATTTTTAATGGGAAAAGCAAAACATATAATGGTAGGGTAGTTGGCATTTGTGGAGGTTAAGTCATCATATATCACTAGTCTTCGTCTTTGTATAAACTTGGTGAGAGCATCTTTTAGGTGGAGATATATTTTTTTGAGGCTAGCCTTAGCCTAAGTTATAAACCCACGTGTAATGTTAACATTTGAACTATTACTAGCATAGATCCATCTTAAAGGGGATCTACCAAGCCCAGAGAGAGATCAAATCTCTCGAAGTGCAAACCCCCCGAGTATGAGGGAGATCTTGTAACGTTAACAGTAAGGTTACACCATGAGTATGAGAGAGATGTTGTAACGTTTGTCTAGTAACGTTACACGAGTAAAAAATAATAAATATTATATCGGCCATAAACAAAAAGAATAATACAAAGTAAAAAGTAAATATGAGGGAGATGTTGCAACTTTGTCGAGTAACCTTACACGAGTAAAAAGTAATAAATATCATATTGGTCATAAACAAAAAAGAATAATACAAAATAAAAAGTAAATATGAGGGAAATCTTGTAACGTTACTTTGATCTTGTAAAGTAAATTTGATCCCTTTTGGCCCTTGATAGAGCCTATGATTTGGATGGGGACTCATAGAATAAAAAATTATGGAAAATATTTTAAAAAAATCCATGTTGGCTCATAAAATAAAATATCATGAAAAGTAATTAAAAAAGATGTTCGTCTATCAAATAAAAACTTAAAACTTAAACCCGATCTATCAATATAAAAAAAGATCAAATTTCTTGAGTTTAAATTTAAAATAAAAATATACCTCAAGAAATTAGATCCTTTTAAGTACTTGATAGATCCAAAAATCATTTTTTTAAAAAACTTAATGACATCATCTTTTAAGTTAGAGTTTAAACTATTATGATAAGAAATCACCCTTATAATCCTGAGCGGTTACCCACAGCACCTACACAGTACGTACCAAGTCTGTGAATATCTGGTCTCTTCTCAACAACTTCTCAAAGAAATTTTTTGACCGTTTTGATTGTAGGAATTAGGAAGGACGCAGCTTGAAAAGGACGGACCGGCAGGAATCGGGCTTCACCTACCATAGCGCGGCGTGGGATATGGGGCACTCAAATCGCCATATCCCACGCCCCATAGCGCGCAGTAGTTGAGACACCCGTGCGGTGGATTTCAAGCCTCGTGCGAATCCAAAGCTGTGTGATTCCTGGGACCCGTCGCTGCAGCCGACCCACCACGCTGTGGTTTCAGCGCCCGTGGTAGTTGTTGACTGCATTGGCAGCAGAAAATTGTACAGTGAGAATACATGGATAACAGAGCAAGTGATCCATCAAAATCTAAAGTTTTACAAGGCGACACTCACATGGCATATCTCTGCTAATTTTGATTTCTGTTCATGTTTTGGTTTTCATTTATGTCGTGGATTCAACCGCAAGAATGAGAGTCTGAAGGTAAAAGGCAGCGATGGATCCTTATGGTTGTTACAATGAAAACCAATGAAAATCCTGGTTCCATTTTGATAACCCAGGTTCCATTCCCGCCGGTGTAAAAGTTCCTGTGGGGTCGGCTGTAGCCCTTTAAGACCTAAAAACAAAATAACGGCCAGAAGAGCAACAAATTAAGTTTCGAATAGCGCCATCTAACGAGACAATATTCGATACTAGCGTACTACTTCTCATTACGTTTTATTTTTGAAGTTGTTCGACGGTAACTTCTTTGTTTCTTTGGCTCTGTGGTTTGTCGTTGAACATTGTCGGCGGCATAATAACCCAAATCGAAATGTCCGCGCCATAAAACTGTAACTATGTTATGAACTAAGATAAGTTAAGAATAGAAAGAAGAGGAGGAAGTGCAGAGCCAAAGGCTCGCACACACACAGGAATGGTGTAAACCAATTCAATTAACAAATGATAAATGATTACAATATATAGGTAACAATACTAACTCTCAGATCCAAGATATGTGGATCTCAAACTTATCCAAACCAAACATAGACAATACAACTCAACACAATCCCTAGCATTTCTACATTATCTCTAACATCCTCCCTTAATGTAGAAATGCATCAAAATAAAATATGCCTGTAGTTCCAGGCTTACAAATCAGCAAAGCAATTTAACATTTTAATCATCTATGTTTGCTAAGACCTCGAACTCTACAGTCCTCCACTTCATCTTCACTTTTCTTGCTGCGAGATAATATTTGTTTTTCTTTTTGCGTTTCCTGATTGAGAATTTGAAGTCTTCAATGTTCATTATGAAATTTGATTGAGCATCTGCTGTCCTGAATCTTCCTTGTGCTTCTGCAAATTCTGCGAACTTTTCACTGATAATTGTCCTCCATGCTGGGTTACAATCAGCTATGTGCAGTGTAGTGGAAATCTGCAACAAAATCTCTTCAGCATCTGCAAACCTAATACATTCAGCATCATAAACATAGTCAACATTCTTTGGCTTTTCAAGCCAGTCTTCAAGAAACTTTAGTTCTGCATCAAAGTCAATTTGATTTGCTTCAGCTGTAGCAACTCCAGCTAAGAAATTGTTTATCAACATCACTTCCAGCTTAATTAAAATTTTGTCTTCATCAGAAATACAGTCCTCATCATATAGAGGCTCAGAATCCATGTTCATATTTTCTTCAACAGCGTTTTCTTTTTACTCAGGCAGCTGGCAAGCCAGCAGCCACACCAATTCTTCTTCACGCTCCACACAGGCAGCGGATTCTACCAACCTTAAGCAGCAGCGATCTCAGCAACTCCACGGGCAACGATCTCAACAACTCCAGGGTGAGTAGCCGGCAGGCTCTCCTTCAATACAGCAGCAAACAACTCTAACACACAGGCTCTTCCTCATACACAGCGTGTGCAACAGCAATGACACACCCTCTGTGGGTCTGTGTGGCTCCTCTACCGCACCCCTCAATGGTCGTGAGCCGCGGTAGTACAGGGGTACCGCGCCTGGGTAGGCTTGCGGCTCACGGTACTGCAGAGGTGCTGTGCTTCCTCTGTCAGGCTCGACTCAAGTCTCCGATGGCTCTTCTCTGCACTCAGACTTTCAATCTCTTTCTGTGCAGCTCAACGCATCCACAATAATTTGGACAGTTCACAAATCCTGCGGGCTCCTTCTCTTCACATAGGCAGCTGGGCGACTCCTCCTTACGGATCTTCCACTTGCAACGTTCAGAAAAAATGGGCGGCTCCCTCAGTGGCTACAATGCAGCAGCAATCTCCTCGCTGCGTCTCATTCACACGGCCCTCTCTTCCCAGTCCACCTGATCTCAACGCAGCAGCAATCTCCAACGGGCGACTCAGTCACCATCGATTTCTCCTTCCGGCGATCTGCAACTAGCAGCAATTTCTCCTTCCGATCTGGATGGCCACTATGGCTCTCTCCAGTGATTTAGGTAGCGATCTCCAATGGGCTCTGGCGACAGCGATCTCTCAACGATCTTTCCCTTCAGTAGCGAATGGTGGGCAGCCTGCAACACGGCGGTTTTCCAGTGGCCTCTTCACACAATAGCGGCTTCCTCAGCAACGATGGCACGCTCTCCACGCTTTACTCTCAGCAATAGCAACGATTTCTTTCACACAGCACCCCGGAATGGCTTCATGGGCAGCCTCCTCAACGACAAGGAGCTCAATCCGAGCGGACACCTCTGCTGCCAATTCGTGTTCTCCTTCACTTGTAGCTGAGGTCAAATGCACACATGGATTTTCACACAGCGTCCACGATTGGCGTTCACAGCAAGCCACAAAGGGCTTTCACAGCTGAATCTCAGGCTTCTCACCTTTCTCAGCAGGCTCACCTTTAACAGACCATGAAGGCTCTCACAGCAGGATGCCAATCAGGCTATCTCACAACAGTAGGCCACAATGGGCTTCTCAATCAGCAGGCCGCAGAGGGCTCTTCACAATCAGCAGGCCACTATGGGCTCCTTCACATTAACAGGTCACTATGGGCTCTTCACCACAGGCCACAATGGGCTCTTCACTCCACAGGCCACTATGGGCTCTGATACCAAGTTAAGAATAGAAAGAAGAGGAGGAAGTGCAGAGCCAAAGGCTCGCACACACACAGGAATGGTGTAAACCAATTCAATTAACAAATGATAAATGATTACAATATATAGGTAACAATACTAACTCTCAGATCCAAGATATGTGGATCTCAAACTTATCCAAACCAAACATAGACAATACAACTCAACACAATCCCTAGCATTTCTACATTATCTCTAACAAGATACTCTCTCAGCGGGGAAGGGGAACGTTCGGGATGGTGAGCTTTTTCTCTGGTTTAATATGGATGGTAATGTATACCCAAAACCTGCAAAAATACATTTTTATGCAAGAGCTTTCAGTCTCTTCACAGAATATTAGAAGTGAAGAGATTAAAAATGTTGGAAGAATGCGTAGCGGCTAGGTGTACCTCCACGGTAAAAATGCGTCCCAAAACCCTTGAAATCGATCGAAATCCACAGTCTAACTAGAATCCAATAGCGAATCTCTTGAATAAGTTTTCATTAATTATTTGGTAACTTATAGGGTGTTACATTATGATATGACAGCGAGACCCTGGCCTTGGGCATGATTGTTCTTGTTGAAAGAGAGAATTATATTTATCAGAGCGAGACCCTGGCCTTGGGCATGATTGTTCTTGTTTTTGTTGAAAGAGAGAATTCTATTATCAGAGCGAGCTTTGTGCATGGTTGTTCTTGTTGAAAGAGAGAAATATATTTGTTTAGGAGAAGTTTAAAAATTCTGGATGATTTTTTCTATCAGTTGTGTCTTTTTGCCAGAATTTTGGTGGCATTTTTTAATAAATTTGAATTTTTTTAATCATCTTTTAATCACGTTTCTGAATGCATAGATAAATTTAGTACTCTCAAATACTTCAAAATATTTAAATTAATGTAAATTTAAACACTCTTAATTAAGATTTTGAAAATTTCTTATTCAAAATCTAAAAATACGGCCAGAATTGTGCCTTCAAACTATTTTTCGGTAAGTACCAATGACTATGAACTGTAGTTTCAGTGATTATGGAAGATTGTTACATTCTGTCATGTAAATCACTGACAAACACTATCCACCCTGCCAAGAGCACTATCCACCTTGCCAATGACATTGAAGTGTTATTTCAATGATTATGGAAGATTGTTACATTCTGTCATGTAAATCACTAGCTAACACTATCCACCCGGCCAAGAGCACTACTCAGAGTAAAGTTTTAAATATTGTGGGATGGTGTGTATATTATTGGATCTAAAGCAATTTAAATCCAACAAAATAGACACCACCCCACACAATGCATGGCAGCAGGATAATGCTCACCCAAATCACTATTCATAAAGAACCAAGCTTTGTTCATGTGTACGTTAGCGGTATCCTTACTGGTTAAACATTTGCCTTTAAACGTAAAAGCTATTTCATATAAAAGATAAGTTGATGCCATAATTTGATGTATCATAGTTGTTATGCTTTTAGAGGGTATATGTATTTTTTTAATAAAAAAAAGAGTAACTTGTTATTCAACGATTGAATTAGAGTGGAATTTTAAAGGCCTTAAAGTTTATAAAAAAAACAGGCCGAAAAATATCAACAAGTTATTCAAGATGATAAGGAAAAAAAAGAACAGTACATTGTTAAAAGTCAAGCTACTCAAACACAAAATACATCCATGGACCAGGATTTCAAAACAGTATCACTGCATAAAAAACCCCACACTGGACATCATAGTAGTGACCTTAATAGGCCTTCATCGTGCCCTCACTCAACATCATAGTAGTGACCTTATTAGGCCTTCATCGTGCCCTCCTCGATAGTAAGGAAGTATTTTGTCTTCTCAAAGAAAATTATCCCCTCGAGGCAACCAACTGCTTTTTTGGAACAATTTCTTTATTAAACTTTCGGTAGATATGAGAAAAAGATAAGTATGAAAAAACTTTAAATAGTTTCTGCATACTTGAACACCATTAATCAAGACTATCCATCTGAATAGAGGTCTTCTTTGTTGTCCAGTCAATCACCACCTTTGAGTCACTATAAATGTTTCCAATCGCTAATTCCTTAATTTGAGCAAACTTAAGTAAACCCCATAAGGCCAGTAACTCGGCTCGAGTATTTTTGTCGGACCTGCATCCCATCCATAATGCAAATCTAATTCTGTCGGAGACTATAATTGTCATCCCAACTTTGTCGAGTTGAAGCAACTCCATCAAAAAAACCAAGAATGACACCTAAAGGATAAGCAGGTTTGATCATCCTCCTTACCTTGTGGTGTGTCCGAGATATAGAATAATCCTTGTGTAAACCAATTATCCTTGAGCTAAGGCTTTGAATATGCAAATGAGGTCCATCGAAAATCACTGCATTCTTTGCTTTCCATAAGAACCAACATATGATAAAAGGAATTTCCTTGAACTATGGAAAATTAATGTACCAAAACTTCCAACAGTCACCAAAAGCTTCCCTCGGCTATTTTACATAAATATTATATATGGATAGAACCGAGCAACCCATACCTCTCTTGAGATATTGCAGTCAACAAATAAATGTTGGATGGATTCAAAACGATCCTTACACAAAACACAAAAACTAGGGCCAATGAAACCCCGCCTCGTGAGGTTATCCTACGTAAACATTTTGATTTACAATTTGATTGAGGAGACCAATCGTCTTCTTCCCATCTGTCGACTAGAAGAAGATGAAGAGACACCATTTCCACGTTGATGGCATCTTCCTAGTGCCTTATGACTCTTTAGAAATTTAATTGACATGTGTTGGAGTCATCAAATGCCATGGGGCATGTATGATGAACGAATCTTGTAGAAGTTTGGGTGGGTTGATTAAGTCGATGGATTGACTAATCCATAGGGTCGATTGAGTTGATAGATCAATAGATATGTACGGTCTATTGAGTCGATGAATTGATTGAGTCAATGCGATTGAGATCCAACCAATGAGTCAACTAGGACTAGGCACTAGTCGATGGTTCCAATCGAGTCCTAGAATGGATCACACCTTCCCCCTTAAGTGGCAATGGTACCCATTTCCTTCTTAAGTAGATGAGAAAACTTGTGCTCCAATTTGGTGAGAGGATACCACTTTCCTTGAGTTGAGATTTATCCTAGTTTGGCCACTTGAAACAAGGGAATTCTTTGCATCCTTATGTGGTATGCTTGTTATCCAACGATGGTGTTGACAGTAAGGGGTTCTTGAACATATGGGTGAATGTATTTTGGATCTGTCGGATGTAAGTCAATTTGTTCCAATAGTGATGGAAAATATGGTCGAAGCAAATCCACATTGAATACTGGATGCAAACCCAGGTATGGTAGAATGTTGAGCTTAAAAGCATTTTCCCAAATTTTCTCAAGAATGGTGTGTTAACGCTTAAATATCACACACATGCAACATTTTAGCTAAGCTTGTAGTAAGGCATCATCAACATATAGCATGCAGGTCACCAAAGACATCCTCATTAGATATAGAAAGCAGCATGAGTCCAGAAATGCCAAAAAACAGCCAAAAGAAGAGGTCGTGCAGGTAAAGACATGTTAGCCCGTGCTACATCACTTGTTATCATTTCTATACCCATGCGAGCCTCGTGCAGGTTTTCCTTCGACATCCGTGTGACTGTAAAAAACGACGGGATTTCAACCACCCGCTACGCATTGAAGGCTCATGAAATCTCCCTCACCAATAAAAATTCGAATTTGGCTCTTCAAGCATTGAATAGCCCCCTTTTTGTACTTTGGAGCTAGTTCATGAAGTGAAGGAGTTCACACTTGGATCTAGATGTTTCTTGGCCACCTCTTGGCCTATAAAAGGAATCCATGGTCATGCATCTAATTAGAGAAAATCATAGCAAGGTTATGTTGCTAGAATTGTGTTGAGAATTCCTCATAGTTCACCTCTTCCTACACATATTGGCATTCCTCAAGCTCCCTTTCCACCTTCATCTAATGGGAAAGTGTTTCTCTCATTTGTTCTTCAAGTTATTCAACATTTAGGTTGGACAAAAAGACCTCCCTAAGGGATATTGTTGGCTTTCCTTGAATCTTACACCTCCTAGGTGACACTACATGTAACAAGCTTGACCATTGGGCAATCTAAATTGGTTCTAGCATCTTGTTGTTGTGGTGGTTTGCATATATTCCCCCTCTTTGTTTGTTTTCATGTTATTTGGTTTTATTTTATTTGTTTACTTTGTTTTGCTAACAAGAACTTGCAAGATCAATTTGGAGTCAACATTTTTTATTTAGTAAAACAATACTATGCCTTGTTAGAAACCTCTAAGGATTTCACCCATGCCCCCTCAAAAAGTGGGAAGAGCTACACACCTTTGTGCTATTTTTCCCACAATAGTATTTATGGTGACTCCACTTCATTTTTATTCATTTCTTATTAGCTAGGTTGTTATTTGGTAAATAACTAATTCTGGAATCTTGTGATGTATAAGAGATTAGGTTCATACCCTCCATTCCTAGAATTTGGCCTCCTCTTGGTCGTAATTGTTGTTTATATAGTAGCACAGATATTAGCATCTCGTGTGCACTACCCATGTAGATTTTCCTTCAACGGTTGTGTTGATCGTGTAGTTTATTAGACCTTCTCCTGTGTGGTAATTTGTTCTTTGCTCATGCAACTCAGTCGTGTTGTAACTGCGCTACTAGCGCGTATGGATTTGGAAAAATCGTGCTACTGTCTTTTATTTTGAATTTTTGATCTACTTTGCTCAAATATTGCAGTCCCAATGACTGCTCACTAATGAAACATAATTAAAATAACTTGCAATAGTTAGATTTTTCTTTAGTAATTAGCTCACTTAGCCCAAGACTAGGAAGTAAAGGGGTCTTACCTAGAAAACTACTTAGGTAAAAGACTTTGAGGCTTTCAACGGGCCTCATAGTTGTCACTAGTGTTCAACACATCATGATTTCCATTTCACATAAGTTGTTAGTATAAACATCTTATGTTTTTTGCTTACTTCTCATGTTTTAGGCAAGGTAGTGTAGCTCACTTTTGCACACAAGCAAGCCCACCTAAAGACTCCAATCTCCCAAATTATGCTCTTCACATCACACTCCTTGTGACCTTGGTGAATCAAAAAAGGGGGAGAAGTATGAAATACCTCCATTGCACACTTTTACTTCATAAGAATTGTTGATCAAAATTGTTAGTTACAAGCACCATTAGCATCTTTTGAGCTGAAGTTCAAAATACATGTGCATTTACTTTGAGCTCTTTAGTTAATTGCAACAATTATTATCATTTGTTTATTACACATATGTGTCTCCATTAGCACACACTAAGGGACCTAAAGACTCTATTACTTTGAGTATGCTCTCCATCTCACACCTTGTGAGATTGTGATGGATCATATAGAAGTAGGATTATGAAATACCTCTCTTACACTCCTTAATCCAATTTAGACACTTAAAACCGACACTTGTAATTATCAAGCCAACTAATTTCCTCCACAGGTGGTCAGAAGAAAATTTACAGTTTGGTTAGGATTGATTGGGTTAGGCATCTAAATAATTCCCACCAATCTTCTACACTTTGTATGAAACAATATATTGTGGACTTATAGGGTACTTTTAAATATTACTATCAGCAAGTGTCAAAAGACAAACTGGATAAGAAGGAACGGTGCCCAAGAACATGAAATCCATGGTATAGCTGCCTTGCTCCCCAAAAAGATTCATTCATATTTTTGTGGAGATGACACTATACCTCTCAGGCTGAACCACTTATCCACACTTGCTGTGGGTATCTTAGTGGCCAAACTTAGGATATCACCAAGGTGCAATTGTGAGTGCAATTGACTCCTAAAGTCAGATATTTTTGTCAGGAAATGTTGCCAAGTCATTATGGAACATAGCCTCATCCCCAGTATAAATGACTATTGTTAAGTTTTAAACCAAATAGACTAGCAAGATCACTGAAAGAAGCATAATCACAAGATAGACACAGAATATACCCTGGGAAACCCTCATGGGGTAGAAAACCCAGCAAAGCTTTCCTCAATAAGATGATCAACCAAAATACAAGATGTGCTCCCTCCTTCTATTCCTCCTTAGCAAATCTCCCAGACAAGTGCGCCTCTTTTCACAAGTGAGTGAGTGTATCAAATGAGGAACACACCTCCTCTATTTATACACTACACTGACATATATTTTGCACGAGTACATGTAGGTTCGTATTTAACCATTAGGTTAAATACCCTATTATAACTGACTGGGCCAACCCCCACATGGTGGGTCTAATAACCCTAGTTACCACAACTTCTCGGAGGAATAAACATCTCTGGATTCATAGTATAATCACATCGGAGGTATGGAACATCTCCGGAATAAATAATATACAAATATAATATTCTTAGAAGTTACAATATTCAACACTCCCCCTTAACGAGAAGGATATTATAACAACATCTGCAGGAGCAACGAGTCATACATCAAACATGATACATCTATATATCATTGGAAGCTTTCTTCAGTTCATCATCATCAGTAACTCAACTAGTTACTGGAACATCGACATCACTCGATCATCAGCATCGTCATCATCAGCATCGTCATCACACGATCATCGGCATCGTCATCAGTATCGTCATCACACGATCATCAGCATCGTCATCACACAATCATTAGCATCGTCATCAGTATCGTCATCACACGATCATCATCATCGTCATCAGCACCGTCATCACATGATCATCAACATCGTCATCACACGATCATCATTACACAAGATGATCAATCCTGCTCTCTTTAGGACATAGGTCCATGGATGATGCAATCCAGTCATGTACCTTTTGAACCGAAGTCCAGGGACGATCCAGTCCTATCATGTACCTTTTGAACCGAAGCTCAGGGATGATCCAATCCTATCATGTACCTTTTGAACCGAAGCTCAGGGACGATCTAGTCCTATCATGTACCTTTTGAACCGAAGCTCAGGGACGATCCAGTCCTATCATGTACCTTTTGAACCGAAGCTCAGGGATGATCCAGTCCTATCATGTACCTTTTGAACTGAAGCTCAGGGACGATCTAGTCCTATCGTGTGCCTTTTGAACCGAAGCTCAGGGACGATCCAATCCTATCATTCAATTCTCGGAGACCTCATGTCTACGGTTCAATTCACAGGACCAAATTCCGAGGACGATCCAATCCCCTTACCTGTTCATTCAGGATTTTGTTCTCGGAGACATCATGTCTACGGCTCAATTCAAAGGACTAAAGTCCAAGGATGATCCAATCCCCTTACCTGTTCATTCAGGATTTTGTTCTCAGAGACATCATGTCTATGGCTCAATTCAAAGGACTAAAGTCCGAGGATGATCCAATCCCCTTACCTGTTCATTCAGGATTTTGTTCTCGGAGACATCATGTCTACGGCTCAATTCAAAGGACTAAAGTCCGAGGACGATCCAATCCCCTTACCTGTTCATTCAGGATTTTGTTCTCGAAGACATCATGTCTACGGCTCAATTCAAAGGACTAAAGTCTGAGGACGATCCAATCCCCTCAAGTCCACCAAGGGCTTCATTCTCGAAGACATACGTCTACGGCTCTCTTTAGGACTAAATTCCAGGGATGATCCAATCCCCTCAAGTCCACCAAGGAATTCATTCTCGAAGACATACGTCTACGGCTCTCTTTAGGACTGAAGTCCAGGGATGATCCAATTCCCTTACATGTCAATCATGAGTACAAGTATCTTCATCTATACAAGTACATCAAGGCATCATGTATTCTCATCATCAAAAACATGTATATATATCCTCATCATCAAAACATGTATCCTCATCATCAAGACATGTACATCAAAACATGTATCCTCATCATCAAAACATGTATATCAAAAATACATCTAACATCAAAAGCATGTATACATCTATCATCAAAAGCATGTATTCTCACTAATACATCTATCATCAAAAGCATGTATACATCTATCATCAAAAGCATGTATACATCTACCATCAAAAGCATGTATTCTCACTAATACATCTATCATCAAAAGTAAAAGTATAAGAGTCCTAAAAAAATAATTCTAAGTAACTAAGTGTAGTAAATAGGTAGCCTTCATCATTGATGAGACCTGACTTGTTATCAGGTACTATGCTACTCCCCCTTTTTAGGAGAGTCCTTTTGAACTATACCAAGCTTGTCTCGGAAGTATTCAAACTTCACTCGAGACAGAGGTTTAGTCAAGATATCAGCAATCTGATCCTCAGTGCTTATATATTCAAGCTTGATAGTTCCTCTCTGCACCATATCTCATATATAGAATTATCAGATCTCTATGTGTTTTGACTTATCGTGGAACACAGGATTTTTAGTCATCTTAATGCAGCTTTTATTGTCACACATAATCACAGTGGGATCCATTTCTAAGTCAAAAACTCTAGATAATAGTTTTCGAAGCCATACTGCTTCACAGCTGGCAGAGCAGGCAGCTATATATTCTGCTTCAGCAGTACTGAGGGCCACACTAGATTGTTTCTTGCTGAACCATGAGACCATAGCAGATCCAAGACCATAACATCCACCTGAAGTACTTTTTCTGTCTGAGACACTACCTACCCAGTCAGAGTCTGAGTAACCATGTAACCTGAGTTCATGACCTCTGAGATAATATAGGCCAAAATCTAAAGTACCTTTTAGGTACCTCATTACATGCTTTGCAGCTATTAGGTGAACCTTTCTAGGTTCTACTCAATACTGACTTAGGGTATTTACAACAAAGCATATATCAGGCCTAGTATTTGTTAAATACATCAATGATCCAGTGATTTGTCTATATAGAGTTATGTCCACTAATTCTGATGAATCATTGACCAATAAATTCAAGTTGGAGTCCATGGGAGTGGCCATGGCTTTACACTCCATCATATCAAATATTTTGAGAATTTCCACAGTATACTTACCTTGATTTAGAAAGATTCCTTTTGGTTCTTGCCATACTTCTAAGCCTAAGAAGTAGTGCATCAATCCGAGATCTTTCATCTCGAATTCTGAAGAAAGCTTCTTCTTGATTTCAATAATTTGTTTCTCATTTCCAGTTAGAAATGGATCATCTACATATAACAACAGTATAACTGGTTCATCCTCCATCACTTTGAGATAGAGATTGGGATCAACTTTACTCTTGGTAAAGCCCATGCTTGTTAAGAAATTGTCAATCCTTCCGTACCAAGCCCTGGGAGCTTGCTTCAATCCATATAATGCTTTTTTCAGTTTTCATACATGGGTCCTTCTATCCTTGACCTCAAATCCTTGTGGTTGTTCTATGTATACTTCTTCTTCAATTACACCATTCAGAAAAGCTGTCTTGACATCCATTTGGTGCAGTTTCCATTTCATCATGGATGCAAGTGCCATGATAGTTCTAATTGAAGTATACCTAGCAACTGGTGCAAATGTTTCTTCATAGTCAATTCCCTCTTTCTGAGAGAATCCTCTGGCTACAAATCTTGCCTTGTATTTTTCAATGCTATCATCTGCAGCATGTTTTATCTTGAAAATCCATTTGGAAGAAACCACACTTTTATCTTTTGGTTTGGGGACTATATCCCAAACATCATTTTTCATTGTTGACTGATATTCTTCTGTCATAGCTTCTACCCATTCTTTCTTCTGAGCTGCCTCTTCATAGCTGATAGGTAGTTGATCCACAAGATCACACATCAAGGCCATGTAGTTGGACACTAGATTTGGTTTCTTTCTTTCTCTAGTGGAGCCTTCAGGAGCTCCATATCTTTCAGCCCCTTGAATAATATCTCTAGCCCATGCTGGCCTTCTTTTCTTAGATAAGTCTGTAATAGGAGGCTCTTGTGGTTCCAACATGTCATGATCCTCTGGAGAATCATCTTCAGGAATGGGCACAGCCTCTGTGATCCTGGGAGAAGTATCTTCTTCATAGATTTCTTCAAGTTGGCACTTCTTGGATTTCTTGAGAGCTGCTTCTTCATCAAATGTTACATCTCTACTTATTTCTATGTGATGAAAGCCTGGAATGTAAATTCCGAAGGCTTTGGATGATTCACAATAACCAACAAATATTCCCTTCTTACCAGAAGGGTCCAACTTGGTTCTCTTTTCTTTTGGAATGTGGATGTACACAGGACACCCAAATATTTTAAGGTGACTTACCTCAGGCTTCTTACCTGTAAACACTTCTTCTGGAGTTTTGAAGTCAAGAGCACTATGAGATAATCTATTTTGCACATATACTGCTGTCTTGGCTGCTTCAGCCCATAGATACATAGGAAGATCTTGGTCATGTATCATAGTCTTCACAGCTTCCATGATTGTTCTATTTTTCCTTTCAGCCACCCCATTTTGTTGGGGATTATATGGAGTAGTTAGTTCCCTCTTAATTCCAACTTCTTTACAAAAGTCCTCAAATTCCTTTGAGGTAAATTCTCCTCCATTATCTGTTCTGAGAATTTTGATTCTCTTTTCTGATAGATTTTCTATTAGAGCCTTGAACTCTTTGAATTTTCCAAAAACTTCATTCTTACCTTTCAGGAAGTATATCCAAGTTTTCCTTGAGTGGTCATCAATGAATGAAAGATAGTATTCAAACCCACTTAGAGAAGTGGTGGGCATTGGTCCACATACATATGAGTGTATTAGCTCCAAAATGTTCTTAGTCTTTGTTTCACTCTTTGGAAAGGGGTTCTTGATATTTTCCCCTTTCTTACATCCTTTACATGATCCATCATGATCAGCTTTCAAATCTGGTAGTCCTATGACTACCTTGCTTACATAGGGTAAGGCTTTATAGTTGATATGAGCTAATCTTCTATGCCATAGCTCATTGGGGCTAGAGATCTCATGAGCAAGGGCAGCTTCTGGATGACCCTTGAGCTTATAGAGACCTCCTTCTTCTTCACCAATGACAACTGCATCTTTAATTGTCTTTCCTTTGGACCACATGAGTACTTGTCCATCTATGAATGCCACTCTAAAACCTTTCTTATCTAGAGCTGAGATAGAGAGAAGGTTCTTCTTTAAACCTGGTACATATAAGATATCTTTCATCTTCAAGGGTGTTCCAGAGTCTAGCTTGTAGCTAGCTTCACCAATTCCTTTGATGGGATATTGGTAGTCATCTCCTAAAGATACCTTTTGTGTAGAAGACTTTTCTTCAAGATTTGAGAAAGTCTTTCTTTGACCTGTCATGTGCTTAGAAGCACCACTGTCAATGAGCCATGTATCTTCTCCAGGAGATACAGATCCAGAGAGTGCAGAGAATAGAACATATTCTTCTGGATCTTCTTTCTTCACTTTATATCTTTTCTTTCTAGGTTTTACCTCTACCTCTTCTTCTTCTTCTTCTTCTTCTTCTTCACTATCATTTTCTGCCATATGTGCATGATGTCTTTTGTGGACAAAATTCTTCTTTTGTGAAGGACAATATTTGGAGATGTGTCCTAGTTTATGACAACTGTAGCATTCAACCTTGGAAAGATCTCTTACTGGATTAGGTCCTCTTCTCTTTTTAGGCCTAGAGAAGTGTTGAGGTCCTTTGTGGTCAACTTTCTTGAGATGACCTATTCTTCTTCTTTTGGTATGGGTGGCCAAGGCTTGGTCATCCTCTTTGAGAAGAGCTTCTTTGTTGGAAACCCTAGCTTCTTCTTGAACACAGTCCTCCCATACTATATCAAACTTCATGCTCTCTTTTCTGGCACACATGGTTTGTATGAATGATTCCCAAGGCCTAGTGAGACCATTGAGAGTAGTCATCACAAGTTCATCTTCATCAAGAGTATCACCAATTGCATCTAGTTGCTCCTTGATTTATGAGACCCTTGAGAAGTATTCTTGAATGGATTCTCCTTTGTGCATCTTGGTACTCTTCAATTGAGTCCTTAGGTTCATCTTCCTATTGATGTTCTTTCCTTCATACATTCTTCCTAGGGCATCATACATTTCCTTTGGAGTCTTCTTGGAGGCCACTTGGGGAATCAAGTGGTCTTTAATAGAATCAGCTATGATTCTCTTTGCCCTAATTAAATCCTTCCTATGCTTTTCTTTGGCTTCATCTCCTTCTGGTTTTGCAACTTCATCCTTGATATAATGAGCAAGATCATTCTCTTCAAGAATGAGACCAATTCTGTATTTCCATGCCCGAAAATTCTCTATACCTTCTAGCTTGTCTTCAAGCTTAGTGTTTGGAGCCATCTTCTCTTGGGGGAGTCCAAGAGACAAAGTAGTACTTACCTGAAAAGTTACCTTTTACTTTTCCGGAGCCTGAGACAGAATTTTATCGCACTTTTGGTAGAATTAGGGTTTGACTTTCCCGGAGTTCTACCCAACCAAAAAGTTCAATCTAGGGCTCAAAAGAATGGTCTTGAGAAGAACTATCCAGCCATGTAATCAGATTTTAACAATACCAAATTTCTGCTGAAACCAATTTCTCACTTATCACACTTTTGGTAGAATTAGGGTTTGACTTTCCCAGAGTTCTACCAAACCAAAAAGTTTGATCTAGGGTTCAAAAGAAAGTTCTTGAGAGGGGCTATCCAGCCATGCAATCAGATTTCAATAATACCAAATTTCTGCGGAAACCAATTTCTCACTTATCGCACTTTTGGTAGAATTAGGGTTTGACTTTCCCGGAGTTCTACCCAACCAAAAAGTTCGATCTAGGTTTCAAAATAAAGGTCGTGAGAAGGGCTATCCAGCCATGCAATCAGATTTCAATAATATCAACTTTTTGCTGAAACCCTAATCTTCACCGGAAAGAGAGAGAGAGATTCTTACCTTGTGAAAGATGTCCTATTCAGTCTAGCTCTGATACCATGTTAAGTTTTAAACCAAATAGAATAGCAAGATCACTGAAAGAAGCATAATCACAAGATAGACACAGAATATACCCTGGGAAACCCTCATGGGGTAGAAAACCCAGCAAAGCTTTCCTCAATAAGATGATCAACCAAAATACAAGATGTGCTCCCTCCTTCTTTTCCTCCTTAGCAAATCTCCCAGACAAGTGCGCCTCTTTTCACAAATGAGTGAGTGTATCAAATGAGGAACACACCTCCTCTATTTATACACTACACTGACATATATTTTACACGAGTACATGTAGGCTCGTATTTAACCATTAGGTTAAATACCCTATTATAGCTAACTGGGCCGACCCCCACATGGTGGGTCTAATAACCCTAGTTACCACAACTTCTCGGAGGAATAAACATCTCCGGATTCATAGTATAATCACATCGGAGGTATGGAACATCTCCGGAATAAATAATATACAAATATAATATTCTTAGAAGTTACAATATTCAACAACTCTTTGTTATCTTCATTATCCAATCATTGAGAGGATACCATTATCACCAAGTGTTGTGCTTTTGGAAGGCCCAATTACATTTGAGAGGAAGAATGCTAGGCATTTAGGGAATTTACATTTATTTTCTTTTCTAAATACAAGTTCACATAAATCGTGATTAAAAAGAACCTACATGTGGAATCACTTGCACTAAAAGACATCGCACATATCACTCACTTTGCACCATTTTGCATCTGTTCTAGTTGACATATTTTTGCATTTGTTCAATTGTGTCTATTCCCATCATCACTCTCATTTGTCACACAAAAATTCCACCATCGAGGAACAAAACCCCCTAAGGTAGTCCCGTAGACTGCAAGGCCTTTCCCCTCTCTCGAGGGGTGTTTTCCCTCTTTCTCCCCATGTTTCACAAGGGAGATGCTCTAGTTGGGGCCACTCCTAGGAAACATTGATGGGATCTTTTGGGAAAGGTCACTCCTTGCTTGATTCATTTCCCCCCTCGAATATAAATAAGACCCCTTTGATTCATCCTCTCATGGAAGAGGGAAACCTTTATTTCCACCCCTTGGAGGATGTTGGGCCTAGCCCAAGTAAGACATTTTTGAAGAAAGATAATTTTGGAGTTGCTAAGTTACAACGCAGCTCAGATGAAGGAAGTTTTGGCAAGACAGTTTTGAGGAGCTGCGAAGTTGAGCGCAGCGCAGTATTAGCAGGGTAGGAACCGCGCAGTTGAGCGCCAGTTCCACGAAGTGGTAGCACCGCAAAGTGCCAGCAGGGCACCTATTTTGGGTAAAGAATGTAAGGGAAGGTCGAGCTGCGAAAGTGACCTATTTTGTCAAAGTACTCCATGATTCCCAGTAGGCGGGTAAGGAGTGGTGTGGAAGGAAAGCGACCGGTCACACGAGCAGAGGTAGCACGACGTGAACCAGCCGCACAAAGTCGTTAGAGAAGGAACGATGGGGTGAAAGCGACCCCTCGGCATGGACCCAGCGGGGGGGATGAAAGTGACGTGACCACGCGCAGAAGGAAGGCCACGATGAAGAAGTCCCTATCAGAGCCTAGTAGTCCTAGTTAGCGAAGTAACCATGATAGTTTTGGGTAACCATAGGGTTTTTGGCCCACTTGATTGTAAAGATGTCACCTAAGGGCACGATCTATAAAAGGGCACATTTTGTAAGCTAAAGGGTTAATCTTCGTTGAATAATTTTCATTGTAAAATCTCCTAAGTATTAAGAAGTGAATGCTATTGTAAAAGGCTCTACAAGCTACGTGCACAAAGACCTACTGAAGAGAGAAGAGAGTCTGCAGCTGAGTGCACAGACCGGAACTGTTGTACCCTTCCCAAAGATAATACAACAACAGTTCATGTGGACGTAGCTCCCATCCTGGGGGTGAACCAAGTTAAATTCTTTTTTATGTGATTGATCGTATGCTTTTGTATCTCAATATTTGCTTATGTGAATGGTTAAGATCTGGTTTATGAGCTTATGTGTTCTTGCTTTTATATGTATTCGCCATAAGGATGATGAATTGGAGTAATATGTTAAGTATCAACACATGTGAATGAATGTTAAATGCATAAGTATTTCTAAGTCTGTTGAATGCATGATTCAATTGGGTAAACACTTACTCCGTGAAGTCGGTATAATGTGATTCCTTGAGCGCAACACCGGAAGTGCACAGTTAGATTGTTGTTTGTTATAGTGTATAAGTTCGCAAGGGTTGTGGGCTAGTTGGCTGTTGAATGCGTCTTTTTGCACTAAGTAAGATCTATCAAGTTGCATAGGTACTGAAGAGGAAGCACAAACCACCATTGCGTTGTCGTACTGTCGAAAACATCCCTCATCACGTAGTCCTTGGATGCGCGCTACTCTAAATGTTAATCGCGAAGAGGTGAACTTCATGCAGTCTGAAGTTCGCAGCGCGAGTCGTGTAGCATGCTGCTCGCCAACTCTATTTAAGAGCTCATCACCTGGTTGTGGAAACCTGATTCCGCAACCCCCCCATTGCTTCGCCTCTGGTGAGACCTCAGTTTGTTCACAGATTATTGCCGAAAGGGCCGGTGAAAAGGGGTTTTGTTGGTTTCTCGAACCGCACAGAACCTGGGTCTTTATAGAAAACCTCAAGTACAGTATAAGCATCCAAAAAATGGTTCCGTTTCCACGCTTGAACTTGTGATGAGTACCGGCACTAAAAATTGGCATCCAGACAAGAAAGAGATTTGGAGCTAGTGCGACAAGACAAAAAGAGATTTTGCCAGAAAAGAGAATAGACATCCACATCTTTCTGACGTAGATTGGTTAAATAAATACATGTAGAAGGATATTCACGAAATTTTCTGGGCATCTTTTGGAAACGAGTTACACGACTGGATATCAAGACTTGTAGAGCGAAAGAACTGTTTCCAACTAGGAAAACCTACCGAGTGGACCCCAGAGCTCATTCAGAGGCTCAAAGCAGTAGATAGTCCACTCTCGCAAGTAGTCGACTTTTGGGTTGATAGTATACTAGAAGGCTTCATGATAGAGTTCTTTGTGGACACCCTGAAGTCTTATAGCGCAGTAGAGACATAGTTCTTCAAAGGATTCAGAGGTAAGTACCTGAAAAATATCAGTTTATATATTAAAATGCTTTTAGCTAAGATTTAGGCATTTTAAGAATGCAGTAAAACTCCTAGAAGTTTTTGAATATGTAATGGTCAATAAAATATATAGTAACTCTAACGAAGATGAACACAATTTGAGAAGTGGGAAAAGATATAAGTTTAATACCGAGAAGAGTGGACTCTGCATAGATACTGAGCTAGAAGTTGAGCTTGATAACCAGACCACACCTCCATCAACCGCCTATCATCCTGTTACTCTGCAGAACCCACCAGTCATGAATACTGCACCTCCCATTTCAGAGAGTCCACTAGTTCAGAACCCTCCAGTTGTTAATATTCCCAACCCTTAGAGCATCAATACTAGTAACATCGTGAGAGTGAGTGCTCGAACCATCCCGACTCAGAAAATTTTGACTCGAAATATTCCGATTCAGAACACTCCGCGCAGTAACATCCCTAACACCACTTAGACCACTACGCAAAACATTGTACCACCTATAAGGAAAATGACTGACAATATTAAGCTGTCAATATTTAAAGGAATGGGTCTAGAAGACCTTGAGAAACATTGGTTTCTATGTGAAGCCATGTGGAGTGTCAAGCAAGTTCAAGATGATGTTGTGAAGCAAGTGCAACTCATCACTACATTCAAAGATAAAGCTTTGAACTGGTTCATGAAGTATTCTCAGGGACATAATAGAACCTTAGTGGAGATTAAGGCTGCACTATTGAGTGAGTTCAAGAAACCAAAATCTGAATCCCAATGTATAACAGAATTGAAGGAAATTAAGCAAAAACCTAATGAGACAGTCTGAGAATTTGACAATAAGTTTAAAACATTGTTAGACCAGGTCAGTTTTGTCATAGCACCGCAACAGCACCAGGAGTGGTTTATAGCCGCGTTGTTGCCCCATATCAGACAACCGTTGATGCAGCAGAAAGTGGCTTCACAGGCAGAATCCTTGGAGATTGCGATGAAATTATAAGCTTCACCTATAGGAGAGACTAGCACTGTAATGTCTCAGATCCAGACCCAGCTAGCTACCTTGACATTACAGTTGCAGGACATGAAGAAGGGGAAAGAACAAAGACAAGAAATATGGTGTACAGGATGCAAGGGAGAAGGACACACTAGGGAGAACTGTCCTTTGTTTCAAGAATACCTTAACAGTGGAGCACCAAATCCATTGAATCAGAACCAAGCACCATGGTGTGATATCTGTAGAACTAGAAGAACCGTCCAGAATATTGCTACTTAATTCAAAAGTATGTGCAAACACCTAAGAATTTATATTGCACATTCGGTAAATCCGTTGGACACGATGATTCCAACTGTAGAGCATATGAGCTCGTGATGGAAAGAAAACAAGATTTAGAGAATATGCGTGGTGGTGGAGTATACAAAGTTCAAGAAGAAACACCACAGAACAAGGATAACACGTAGTATGGTCAAGGTGCATACAGAGGCCGTGGAGGATTCCACGGAAGAGGAAGAAATACTGGCCCAGGACAAGGAAGAGGAAGAGGCCAGATGATTTGTTATAACTATGGCCAACCAGGTCACTTATCCAAAGATTGCACCAATGCATCTACTACCTGTAATTATTGTAAATCCTTTGATCATGTTATTGAGGCATGCCCAGTGTTAGCACATAAATGAAAAAAAGAAAGCAATACGTACCTAACCCGAATATTCAGTTGATCACAACAGAGACAAGGACTGCAGATCCAAGTATTAATGTTGTGACGCGAGGTGGCGCCGCAACAGGAAGAGATAGGCAAGCGGAAGCTTTGTCTTATGGATATTTTGAAACTAAGCAGACCCCTGTTGAAGCAGTCTAGATCATAAAAGCTACTGGGAAAACACCTGTTTTCAACCTCGAGAAAAACGAAGAAGTCTTTGAAGAAGCATGGGACATATTCAAAGAGCCAGCACCTATGTCACCAAGGATCCCGTTGCAAAGTGAAACAATTCATATGGAAGATATGCTAGCAGCTTATGACAAAACGTGCACCGCAACAGAGATATGCACTTCTGTTGCACAGTTCCTACGGAGCTGCATTAAATTATTGAAGAGCGCAGACGCTGTAGTGGAATTATAAAATTTTTTAAACCAATATGAACCACGCAGTGAGACAGATACTGCCCAGAGCGTAGTTTATCACATCAAGAGCCACAAAAGAACAGGAAGAGAAATGAGGTTCAGTGCGCAGATAGGATATTATGAGATGGATGAGATAATCCTTGATCTAGGATCAGAGGTAAATGTCTTGAATAAGAAGACTGGAAGCAGATGGGAAGACCAAAGTTGTCATGGTCACCCATACAGTTAAGATTGGTCAACCAGTAGAAATTCATACCTTTTGGGAGATTAGTCAATATTATTGTTGACATTGATGGAGTGCGAAGTCATGCATACTTCGAGGTTATTTAAATTGTGGATGATAGTCAGCCTTATCTAGCACTATTGGGTATAGACTGGGCGATGGATAACCTCTCCATCATAAACCTGAAGACCAAGAAGATCATCTTCGAAGGGCAGGATATTAGGGTCATAACACTATTGGACTCTTCACAAGGAGAGAGATATAGTGGGCCGATTCAGGAAGAATCTAGAGCACAAGATCTTGATTGCATCTATAAGATGACTACAAATCAAGGTGACTACATTAATCTTATGGCGGATGGAGCACTTAGTTGGTGATGTGATAGTTCTTGCATATCAGCCTCTGACGCAGGACTAGAAAATTGGCAAAGCCGTATGTATGAAGTATTTGCAAGAAGATGCGTGCAGATCACAAAGTCACATCACTGGAGTGGAACCGAGGTAAGTCCAATCCCCACTTATGATGGTTCAACTAATTTTTATTCATTTATTCAAGAATATACTATATCAGTTGCAGCTGAACACTGCATACCAGCATTAGATATAGCACTGTGCGAGAGACCTTCTAGATGGTGGGTTGTGCATAAGCATACTTTGACTACATGGGATCAGTGCAGACATATGATGCAAATTAGATTCACAGAGAAATTTGCACTGACATTTGGAAAGTATAATGGATAGACGGATCCGAGGGATCACATTGAAACTTGTTCACAAGCATGGGAAAAGAGACCACAGACAGAATGGGTTCATCCTTTTGTGCACACACTAGAGCAGATTCCAGAAGATTGGTGTATAAAGACACGGAGCTTCTTGAAGGAACCACAGATTGGTCTATCTTAACTACGAACTTCCAGAGAACTTTCAGCTTTGAAGATTAAAATCCAAGCATAAATGAAGCTCTGCAAGTTATCAAAGAAAGGATATTCAGAGAGGAATGCCCAAGTATAAACGAGGCATTAGAAGAAATTAAAGAAAAGATATTTGAAGATGTCAAAGTACCTGTGAACCTAGAACCAAATTGGGCAAGAACGATAGAACATGCCCTTGAGTGTTATAATCTCATTGAAAATGAAGAAGAACAAGAACTGAGCGATGAGGAGGATCCGTGCAATATCAATATACCTGAGTCCGAATGAGCGCGCGATGTAGAGGGACCTCCATTGGAAATTCCAGACATGAGTGGACCTTTTAAGACAAGAAAAGTGAACATTGGCACAAGGGAAGAGCCAAAGTTCGCATCCATTGGAGACTACCGGGATGATGCAACGGTTGCGCAGATCACAGACCTCCTACATGAATATCATGATTTATTTCTGACGAAGTTTTCCAAAATGAAAGGAATTTTGGGCAACTTGGGAGTTATGAAAATACCTCTCAAGCCAGGTGCAAAGCTCGTTAAGCAAAGGCCTTATAGACTGAATCCCAAATATAAATAAATAGTGAAGGAAGAGATTGATAAGATGCTTGATGCAGGGATCATCGAGCCTGTCGAAGAGTCAGAGTGGATAAGCCCGATGGTTATCCAAGATAAAAATACTAAAGGTGAGATCAAGATCTGTGTATATCTAAGGAAGCTGAATGATGCTTCGTTGCATGACCCATTTCCTACTCCTTTTACAGATGAAGTATTAGACAATGTGGGAGGAAATGAGGCCTACTCATTCACTGATGGATTCTCGAGATATCATCAGATCAGGATTGATCTAGCAGACAGGCATAAGACAACATTTTCTACTGAATGGGGATCATATCCATACATCGTCATGCCATTTGGGTTGAAGAATGCACCAGCTATATTTTCTAGAGTTGTGGTAGCTGCATTTAAGGACTTTATCCATAAGTTCTTAGAGGTTTAGTTTGATGATTGGACTGTCTTTGGTTTGCTGAAAAACCATTTTGAGAATCTGAGAATGATGTTAGCTAAGTGCAGACAACATCAAATTTCATTGAACTTAAAGAAATGTATTTTCTGTGTGCCTTATAGTATTCTTCTAGGACACATTGTGTGCAGACAAGGTTTGATGGTTGATCCTGCGAAGATCGCAATGATTGTGAATTTACCTGCACCAAATTCAGTGAAACAACTTCGCACCACATTCGGCCATACAGGATACTATCGAAAATTCATCAAGGGTTATACGCAGATAACCACACGATGGAGAAACTGCTGAAGAAAGAAGCGCAGTTCATATGGAACGCAGAATGTGAGCAAGGACTGGACACGCTAAAGGAGAAAATGGTAACTGCGTCGATCCTATTTTTTCCAGATTGGGATAAGCCGTTCCATGTACATGTTGATGCTTCATCTATAGCATTGGGCATTGTGCTTGCTCAACTAGGTGAAGTGGGCATTGATCACCCCATTGCATTTTTGAGCGAGAAACTATCTTCAACTAAAAAGAACTATACGGCCGCTGAAAGAGAGGGTCTAGCTATGGTGTATGCATTGCAGAAATTCAGGCACTATTTGTTGGGTGAGCCAACTGAAAGTCGTCCAGTGAATGTCCGACAACTCCACCATTGATCAAGAGTTCACTGTCGCACAGGTTGTGAGAGTGTTTAAGCATGGAGGGATTGAAGGGTTGATGAGAACCCCTGCTAAGAAGGTTGCTACAAAACAAGGTCAAGGTTCACGTCGTTCCCCATGACATTCCACAGTTATGCAGGCCAAGGGAAAGGAACCAGCAGTCGAGAAGACAAAGCCAAATATGATGAGCTCCAAGCTGCCAGAAGTTCTGCTCAGCGATAAAGAAATCTTGTTAACTCTGACCCCTGAGTATATCTCTCCACGTGCACAGGATGCACCAGAAGTTCTGCTCGGCGATAAAGAAATCCTGTTAACTCTGACCCCCGATTATATCTCTCCATGTGCACAGGATGCATCAGCCCTAAAGCTCACCAAGAATGCTAAGTACAAAAACCCGCTTCCACCAATATCCAAGCATTGTAAACCATAAGCCAATTTGTTGGGAAAGATAATGGATTGCAAGTTCGAAGATTACCACTTGTTGCAACAACAGAAGGATCCAGATGAGCTGAAGTACCCGCAATTTCAGCTAGATAGATATATGTGCTGGAAGAATGATGTGAAGGGAAATTATGTGTCGGTCACGCAGAGTTGGCTATCTGAAGTAGTGGAATCAGGGTTGTTGAACCTACTGCGGCTCCCGCACTTCGACCGGAGCCCAGAACTTAACGTGGTGGTGCGCACACTCATATCGCGCACACACCAAGGCTACCTTTGGTTGGACAGAAACGTCGACCTAAACATAGACTTGATCCATCAAATCATAGGTCTAAGCAAGCGAGACCAGGACCCTAAGAAATTATTTGTTGGCAAATCCAAGGATAAGGAAGTCACCGCGCAGATGAAGCAGGCACATCAGATTCTGAAAGGAAAAAGAGGATTCGTCACGGACGATATAACTGATGTTGCTACGCGGTTTGTAACACAACTGCTAGCAGAAAAAATATTGAGAAAGGCGAGACCTACGGAAGTACCAGCCGGCGTAGTGCTCCTTGGTGTGAAGGCAATGCAGGGAAAAAGATTCAACTGGTGTCAGTACTTACTGAACAAGTTTCTGGAGGATGTCCGTGAAACTCAGGTCCATGGCACTGTCCTCCATTATAGCTGGTTGATGGTATTAATTGCGTTTGTAGGCTGGAAGGACCCAAGGCACTATGTTGGCCTTAACACTGCCAGCAATGACTATAGAGGACCGCAGTATGCGAATCTCTGGGCGAATTTGATGCCAGAAAGACAACATGCGTCGAATGAAGTATTCCACACATACTATGAGAAGTTGTGTGATTTCATTATTTGCACACCACGCATATCCAAGCAGGTAACATCCAAATATATCCGCACTTTAAATTTTTACGCTGACATGCATTCCATCTACATTTTAGCAAAGGTGCAGAAAAAGAACCCAAAATGGTTCCAAGGGAACTATCACATGGATGAACCAGATATTGACCTCATCATGAAGGAATAGATAAATGAATGGAAGTTTGAAGGACCTATGATCATCGATAGAGAATCTGAAGAAAGTAATCCAATTCCAACACTGATTGTCGAAGAGTCACCATCAGGGAAAAGGAAGGATCCCAGAAGATCAGTACCAGAAAAAGTCCAGAAAAAGAAGCAGAAGGCTTCAAAGGGCTAGTTGGAAGGGAAGCTGCATGATGATGATTATGACATGATCGCATCCTCGGTCACTGTGCATCTAGAAGATGTGTTGAACCTCAAATAAAGCAAGGATGAGGCGATCCAGGCAAGTTTACAAAAGAATCTCACCACACTGTAAGGCATAACAGAGAAGTTTTAGCAAGTCCAGTGCGACTTGGCTTTTCCGCGAGAATCAGAATCGGACGGAAGGTCAAGGGACACTTCACAGCCAAAGACAACACCTCTAGCCCTGACCTTGCCACCAAAATCGCGCATAGTCAAAATTGACCTGCTAAGCATAATGTTACCAATCGAATAGTTAGCTTCAGGCGCATAGGACATAGAGCATGTGGACATCGACATTGCGATGTTGCCACTAGAGGGCCTTCACAATATTCAGTTGTAGGTTGTCGAAGAGATCCATGATAGAAGTGTGGTCACTTTGAACCAACACCATCAATTGCAAGAAAATTATAAGCAGCTGCAGGAAGCAAGCTTGAAGAGAAATAAGGCACTTGAAGCTGAACAAGACCACCGAAGAATAATAGAGAAGACTGTGGCTTCAATCTGGGATATACCAGAATGTCAAGAGCAGCCAGAGATTGCGGATACTATCCTTAAGATCAGCTCGATAGTCAGTGATCTTTAGTCTGGAATGAAAGACATGGAGATTGATTACAAGCAAAGATCGTCGCCTTGGAAGCGCAAAATCATCCAAAGACACCACCAGACTAGGTAGAGCTCATAGCAGCAGAAGTAAAAGTAGCTGAAGAGACAATATTCAACGAAGTAGCAAAGTGTCAAAACTTGTTGGATGAGGCTATGAGAGTTTTCACTACGCTGCAAGAGGACCCCGAGCTGCTATAGGTACAGACAAGTTTGAAGGAAAAGGAGGCAATGTTAGACACACTAAACACAGAGATAAAAACCCTGCTACCAAAATACAGACTCCATAGATTTCTAGAAGTCAAAGAATTAAAGAGACAACTTGTAGTGTTAAGAGAACAAGACGCTGAAGTCAGAGACAAATCACAACCCCTGCAGGAGGAAGCTTGTGAACTAACACAAAAGATAGAAGGAAAATTGCAGGAACTCCGTGACGCGCAGGCGTCAGTACAAGAGAAAACTCGAGATGACTTAACACCGGATATGTTAGAAATGATCAAAGCAATTGAAGAAGATGCCAAGGATACGGTTGCTAAGCTAAGCGTAACGTATCAAGAATTCGTTGCTAAAATAGCTTCGCAGGAGGAAGAGTAGCTCATGGAACCAGAAGTAGAAAGTGGCTCGGGGACGAGCCACATGTAAGTTTTAGGGGCCTGTTGGGCCTAGCCCAAGTAAGGCATTTTTGAAGAAAGACAGTTTTGGAGCTACTAAGTTACAACACAGCTTAGATGAAGGCAGTTTTGGCAAGACAATTTTGAGGAGCTGTGAAGTTGAGCGCAACGCAGTATCAATAGGGTAGGAACCATGCAGCTGAGCACTAGTTCTGTGAAGTACCAGCAGGGTGATCCAGGTGGATATCGGTGGCCACCCACCTTTCCAACTGGCTCAAAATAGTTTTCTGGCAATTTTGGTATTGTACTATTTTTAGGAGTTTTTCGAGTCTTGAACTTCCGGGGCCATTTTGAGGCCCTAAACGACCTTTTTTGGTGATTTGGGGGGCCAAATGGTTACCTTTGACATGCATTTGGCCCGAATCAAAAGTTGTAAATCTTGGATACACCTTTCCAACGGGCTACCGAGTGCCCCAAATGGAGATCATATGCAAAAGTTACGACCCCGGGAAGTTGATGTACTAACTTACCCAAACGGGGCCCACATGACTTTTGGCGCTTCATCTCCTAGGGTTAGGTTTTGGGATGTCTAGAGTTTTTGACATTCCTGTTTATTGTAAAAGGCCTTGAGAGCCTCATTGTAACCATCTTCTTGCGAAATGAGCGCAACCGTCACATCTCTTCTCAGAGATAAGCCGCCACCATTCCAGCAAGCTTGTTTTCTGCTACATTTTACAGTTTTAGCTTATTCCCTTATTGAATAGAAAACCGGTTTTACTGTATCTCTGTTATTTTTTGTTAAGAATATGATAATAATTTGTATTCATTTCATTCTGCTCATAAAATTTGGATCACAGGGCACCTATTTTGGGTAAAGAATGTAAGGGAAGGTCAAGCTGCAAAAGCGAACTATTTTGTCGAAGTACTCCATGATTCCCAGCAAGCGGGGAAGGAGTGGTGTGGAATGAAAGCGATCGGTCACACGAGCAGAGACAGCACGACGTGAACCGGCTACAAAAATCCATTAGAGAAGGAACGACGGGGTGAAAGCGACCCGTCGGCATGCGCCCGATGGGGGGGGCAGAAGGATGGCCACGATGGAGAAGTCGCTATTAGAGCCTAGCAGTCCTGGTTAGCAAAGTAACCATGAAATTTTTGGGTAACCTTAGGTTTTTTGGCCCACTTGATTGTAAAGATGTGACATAAGGGAACGATCTATAAAAGGGCACATTTTGTAAGGGAAAAGGTTAATCTTCACTGAATAATTTTCATTATAAAATATCCTAAGTATTAAGAAGTGAATGCTATTGTAAAAGGCTCTGAAAGTTGCATGCATAGAGACCTATTGAAGAGAGAAGAGAGTCCGCAGCTGTGTGTGTAGACCGGAACTATTGTACCCTTCCCAAAGATAACACAACAACAGTTCCTGTGGATGTAGCTCCCATCCTGGGGGTGAACTACGTTAAATTCTGTGTTATGTGATTGATTGTATGCTTTTATATCTAAGTATTTTCTTATGTGAATGGTTAATATCTAGTTTATGAGCTTATGTGTTCTTTTTTTTATATGTATTCGCCATAAGGATGATGAATGGGAGTAATATGTTAAGTATCAACACATGTGAATGAATGTTAAATGCATGAGTATTTCTGTCTGTTGAATGCATGAGGTAATCGGGTAAACACTTAGTCCACGAAGTCGGTATAGTGTGAGTCCCTGAGTGTAGCACTGAAAGTGTGCAGTTAGATTGTTGTTTGTTATAGTGTATAACTTCGCAAGGGTTGCAGGCCAATTGGCTGTTGAATGCATATTTTTTCACTAAGTAAGATCTACCGAGTTGCATAGGTATTGAAGAGGAAGCGCATACCACCATTGCATTGTCCTACCGTCAAAAAAATCCCTCATCGTGTAGTCCTTGGATTCGCGCTAGTCTAAGTGTTAACCGCGAAGAGGTGAACTCCGCGCAGTCTGAAGTCCGCAGCACGAGTATTGTAGCGTGTTGCTCGCCAGCTCTATTTATGTGCTCATCACCTAGTTATGGAAACCTGATTCTGCAACCCCCCCATTGCTTTGCCTCGGGTGAGACCTCAGTTTGTTTGTAGATTGTTTCCGAAAGGGCTAATAAAAAGGGGTTTTGTTGGTTCCTCGAACTGCGCAGAACCTGGGTCTTTATAGAAAACCTCAAGAACAGTATAAGCATCCAACAGAGGAAATCGACCCTCTTCTTCTCCCTCTTTAGGAGAAGGACACACAACATCCTCTTCTCCACATTAAAGAGAGAGGTCACTACAAGATACTCCCCATTCCCCCCCTCGAGTTAACAATACATAGGATACGATGGTGGCACCTAATACCGACCTACCTTTCATGGATAGCTTGAATCTCCTTGATCTAGCCAAATTGATCAATAAATCCATAGCACATGATCCATCGTGGCCAGATATGCCCAATAAGCTCCCTTTAGATATCCCTAAATTTGAAGTGAAACAAGTATATGAACCAACAAACCATGTGATGTCCTTCCACTTATGGTCTTCCTCCAATAGCATAGTGGATGACTTAGTGAGGATTCACCTCTTCTAGCGAGCCCTTACAAGAACATATGCAAAATGGTATGTAAATTTACATGAGGCATCCCATGCCACCTTTGGGACAATATCCATGGTGTTTCTCACTTACATTCATCTTCCCATACGCCACGACCTAGGCCTCAATATTCTCACAGAAGTTTGACAGAATACCTCTACCCACATAGTGGATCACATCCATGAGTAGTGTAGACAACGCACATTTTGTAAAATCAACATACAACCTCGGTTCTTATTGGATTGGTTCATCAAATCAATCCAACCTGCAATTGCAAAAGATGTGGAAACATCATTTCCCCAAACTGAGGAAGAGGCCATCCTGAAGGCCCAACATTTCATTCTCATTTATTCACAATCAGGTAACTTATACACCATACTACCTGATGACCCTTGACATCGACCTATGGATCCCGCACCTACGAGCTCATCACATTCAACAAATAGGCTTATTGGGTCAATTTCCCAACAGGGAAAGGTTCCCCCTACCTTGATTCCTATGCCATTCAATATGGCACATCAGTACGCCCCCATCCCTCCTGTGTCGAAACCCCTACAATTATACCAAATCATCATTTTGGTCAGCTACAATATGGACCCTTCAATCCTACCTACCCCAACGCAAGCCAAGCATTGTCAATACCTCCACCATAAACGGCACAAGAAACTCCTACATCCACATCTTATGGAGTGCAAACCACGTATATCCTTACAGAGGGGTATAATCCTTATTACCCATTTACATGTCCTCGTAGTTCTGCTCCCAAACCACACATGGGGGTTTATTTAGTACAGCCTTCTTTTGCACAACAAGCTTAACAATTTGAGTGGTTGAACACAACAAACCCCTAGAATCCTCAAAATCGGGGGAATAAGAAAGGTAGGAACAAGCAAAACCAACATCATGAGCAAGGGGACATCCCCCCTCCCCAACATAATTAGAACTAGGGTAACCTGAATTAGGGGGATAATAATCCCCCAAACAAGGAATAAATGATAACCTGAGGACCAACTATTCCTGCTCAATTTGTGGAGAGTATGGTCACTATACTCACCATTATCCACTCATCCCTGACTATTAGCAGTTGGTGGAAGAAAATAAATTGAAAACAATAAATCCCCCTCAAGTTCCTAATTCACCACAACCCTATCTAGTTGTATTACAACAACCCTTTTCCAACCAAGGGGTTGTTACTCAATAGGAGGATCCTCACCTCCGAGGAGATGGTTCCTTTCAAAATATCTAGATGAACATGGAAGATGTTAACCTACAAACTCGAGCCAAATGCTATAGCATGCTTGAACCCCCCACAAGGAGAGGATGTACCTACCCCTTCTGAGGGCCATTTGAAAATTCCACACCCAAGTGGTGAACAAATCCCTAGGATCCCAAAGGTACCACTTAGGAACACCCCCCATAATCCCCACATGAAATCCACCCACAACTATAGTATTGTGGATGACTTGGCTCATTTACCAGCTACCATGTCTACTTTAGAAGTGTTATAGTCATGCACAACCCAAAGGGAGGCATTGCTTAATGCACTAGGCATTTTCGACCCTTCAAACTCATGCCTTATGACCTTCGATCTCGATAACGGTGAACCACGACTACCATCGTCAGTTGCATCCAAAGTTCTAGTTACAATTAAAAACATCATGATTCATTGATGCATTATCAATGAAGGTGCGTCCACATGTGTCATGTCATCTAATGTTTGGAAACAGTTGGGTTCACCCGAGTTAGTTCCCTCATCTATCAACCTTCGCGCATATGAAAAAACACCATCACAACCAGAAGATTGTACCAAAATGTCCCCATCGAGCTATGGGGAAAGATGGAAATGACTGATATTGAGGTAGTCAATGCACGACTCGACTACAATATCATTTTGGGTCGTTGTTATATGTAAGCCATGAAGGTGATTCCCTCTTTGGTATTATGCATCGTGATGTTTCCCTTCAATGGGAATATAGTCACCCTTGACCAACTCAATTACTATGACCCACATGTCAACACAACCCGGAAAACATCATACCCACTGTAGGTGGAGTGAATCAACCCCCTTACATTGATAAATTCCTAGGAGTATACAAAGATTCCAATTTGCCAGGGGCATATTCAGGTTCCCCGCCTAAAATCCACACCTCGTTAGATGGCCTTATGTGTACTATTTTCATCTCTGAAAATACATCCCCAACTCCATTGGAATCATCATCAAAACCTCTGACAAGTCATGGCATTGAATAGACATTGAGTCCATCAATGCCTCCCATATTTCAAATACCATTCTTGTACCCCCCCATGAGAGTGCAAGGGACACTAGTTATGGCTCAACTGACTCTATATGGGATCACTTTGTGAATACTTGTGTGGTACCTCACTCCACCCTACCTAGAAATGACCTCAAAACCCATATCCCACTATGATTTTGTACCAGTATCAACAATTATTCCATCTAGGCCAGATACACCATATGTACTGCACACCGAGCCTATGACACCTATGACAAAACCACCACCGTATTTATCTAAACCCAATAATGGGTGCATAAGATAACCCAATTTGAAATCCCCCATCGTGACCAACCCTCTTCCCTAATCACCACAAGAATTCACTAAGCCTAAAGGAGGGGGCATAACTCAACCTAGGTTGAGATCCCCAATAATGAAAAACAATACTCCTGCAATGAGAGTCACCCTACCATGCATCATCTGTGGGAAACAAGGCCATGCAACCAACTTGTTCCCCACCTTGCCGAAGCTCAGGAATTCACTTAATACCAATATTAGTGTGATGCACATGACACATACTACAGTCGAGGGCACATCTTCAACCTCGTCTTCACCCAATATGACAACTAATTCCAATTCATCACGTACCAATCATGCATGTTCAATTTTCTTTCAGTTTGGGAATTGCACGCACCATTTCCCTGACCTCCCTCGATTTCAGGACACCTTGACGACCATCTACCTCACTCACCCTTTTTTTAGATTCCTTCACCTCAAGAAAGTTGGGCTCCGAAATTGTCTTTTATAATGATGTGATTTACATTAATTTCTCATGTTATCTACCATGATTTAATACATTTATGTTCAATAAGGCTATCTTTTACTTTGTTTTATTAATTAACATCTCGTAAAAGTAAAGTGAGCCTAATATATTATTTTTGATATATTAAACGCAATATTGTGCAAATAATAGACGTTCAGTACTCCATCCGACCCTGAGTTCCGCACTGGGTTTTGATGACATGTTCCTTATTGGTTCCTTGAGTTTGGCTTGCCTTTGTCTTGATTCTGTGATACATTTATCTTCCGATTCTTGCTAGTCTTGTTGCTCCTGCATATGCAAAATAAAACCGTGAGTTAATGTTAAGATTTCTTTGCATTATTTTTAGAACAAAATAAACAATTATTGAAAATGCTGCTTAAAAGAAATTTAAAAAGAATTATTTTGTCGTGTTATGAGAATTAACCAGATCTGGTTACCGGTTTATCATATCATCAATGAACTTCCTCGTTTTGTCAGCTTATTCCCAAACATATTTTATTTATCTCTAACAACGCTAAATCTGTGAGTTCGTTGAGTGCCATTAAGACAGATAAAATCACATTAATCAATTTATAGCTTGGTAAGAGGTTGGATGGATAACATTTGAAAAAAACAGAAGGTTGACGCGTGGAATTTTTCTTTTGAAAAGGCAAACTCTAAGGAAATGTTGTTGAAGAATATCTTCATATTGCTGGTATTTCAAAAACAGGAATACCAATACATGGAAAAAATTATATTGTTTTGATATAACTAACACATGTTTTTGTTTTATGCATGTCGTGAACAGAGCACGCAAATATGGAAATTAACACGCGCATCATGAAGAAGGAGGGCACAATCACGTCAAATAGATGAAAGAGGTAGGCACCCAACCAATAGAGCTCAGACACAGTCTGAACCTAGCACTCAACAATTAAATAATGCAGCAACCTAGCACCAATTTAGCTAGGAATCAAGGTTTTTAATTCATTACAGTTACAGGTTCTCCGGGCGTTCGTTCAAATTATCGTTCTCACCCCAGAAATAGTTTGTTGGCATATTCCTAGGCATTAAAGACAAGAACCGTGACGTGGGTTGTATTGGCGATGTGCCCCTGATGGTTCGTGAGCCCTCCTTCGAGAAGATCCATGTCCTCCCTCGTCCAGACCGCCAACACACATACTGTTCACATGAAGAGAACCAACACGCACAGAATGAGGAAAACGGCCTATGCGTTGTAATGGGTCCGTTGCTACAGCAATTAATACTGCCTATTATTAGAGCGGTCGACCACTGAAAGGGTCGATCTGCTCCTCTATTGTAAAACTATAAAAAGAAGTCCTAGGACGAGAGTTAGTTAGTTAGTGGTAGGCATAGAAATTCTGTAAACTCTGTTCCAAGTTTAATAAAAATCTATTTAAGTTGTGGATGTATGTTTTCGTCTTCTGTGGGTGATTGATTGACTTAGATGCAGCCCCTGATTGCTGAGAAGGGCCCTCAACAACCATAGGTCTTCCATGTGTATATTTATGTTATTTCCTTTTGTAGATAAGTAGTTTTTGCTTTCAGTCTTTGTATGTAATTTGATTTTCTTGTAGGTGACAATTTGTTGTTATTAGACTGTAATTTTACTGCATTTTTATGTGATTTATAGCTTCATAATCCATTCGGCCAGTCATTCTCACTCCTTGTCCAGACTGTCTTTCAGATCTTCTTTCAGCCTTACGTTCGCATTTTAACAGTTTTTTCAGAATTTGCAATCATTTCTAGAATTCTCAAGTAATTTGTGTATGCAGAGATAGTTAGATAGAGTATGAGTTAATTTTCCAGTACTTTACCATGTTTTGTAGCTAGTTTAGAATTCTAATTCATCTTTAAACACCTTTAGTAATTTATATTCAGTCTTATATTTACACATAGGTAAATTATCTCATTTTTTAATGATGATGAAATCTATTTACATTTAGCATGTATCTTACTGTTCAGAAGATAAATAGTTATGGTTCAAGTAGAAGTAGCATAGTTTCCTTTTGCTTATGGTTTTGGTAATTTTGGTTTAAATAGTTCATTTAGTGTCATGCTTACACCATAAAGTAGTGTGCATAAACCTAGATGGTGTTAAAAGATCCTTTAGCCTATTTATTTTTATAGATAGCACCATTTCTGTAATCCGGACTATCATTCAAACTATCGTCCAGACTGCCATCCGGACTTTAATATTTTCTGTTGTATTTGTATGCTTAATTAGAGTTTAATTTCTCTGGTTTTTGAATTGCATCACTTCCTGTGGCTGGCCAGTACCTGCATATGTAATTAGAGCCTTGTTTTGAATTGCATAAAGTTTTGCTTAAGCTTCATGTTCATTTTTTTTAGTTCTTTTCATCTCTTTAGCCTGCCTTTAGTTTTCATTTCCAACTTGCGTTTGAAGTTGTAGTCAATACTTTATCTCTATTTTTATAGCTTGCTGCTGTCCTAGAACTTGTTAATTCCATTCTTAACCTAGTATAGACTTGCTTTTCGAAATATAGATTAGTTACATCACTTTCTTATGGTTGCTTAGAATGACTTAGTTTGATTTACTTTAGAAGTAGATGAACAAATATCTTGTTTTTGTTTTGTTTTCAAACCAAGTTCATTTCTAGCCATTTGAATATGCTTAGGTTTACTTAGGTCTGCTTGAAACCCAAGTTTAGTTTGCTTTGATTAGTTATCGTTTTGCAATGCATTTATTTACGCTTGGTCTTTAGAATAATATTTGCTTTGCTTTCTACAAATCCGTAGTTACTTGCTTTGCTTTCTACAAAATCGCAATTAAATAGTTCATTGCTTTCCATAAATCAGTTGCACTTGCATTCTTAGATAGGCATTTACTTCTGCATACATGGAATAGTCTCCAATTTATAACGTAGATAAGATAATTTGCTGCAAGTAGTTAGTTTGCTTTCATTAGTTAAATAGCTTTTGGACCAAGCGACTACTTTCTAGATTAGTATCTGCAATTCCCTTTTATAGAATATATTAGTATAACATTAGATTAGATTTGAATTTATAGTTGCTTTTCAAGTTCTTAGTTAGTTTCCTGTTTTCATAGATAGATTAAATTCTTGCATTTGAATTATGAAAGTCATGCATGTAGTTTAAAATCATATAGTTGCATGTTAGCGCATTTGCATCTTTAGATAGCTTAGGTTAGTTAAAGCCTTCAATCCTGCACATATAGTGTTTGCATCTCACAAGCTACCTTCCCGGGTTGACAATTTAAATGTTGAATCAGATAGTGCATATTTTCACCAACAAAGAACAAGGAACGACTTCCATAAATTTTGTCACTATAGCAGCGACAATAACAGGTGTGCCTTCTTTAAAATTGTCCACCTTGGCGGTACCAACCACCGATCCATATACGCCACAAGAATCACAACCTGCGAATCTTGCACCAGAAGCACAACATGATGGATGTTCAACTTGTGGGAACCATACTCGCATGATTTCCAATGAGATTAGCACAGTCATACCTGATCGTTCCACCCCACTCTTAACTTTGGCAGATGATCCTATCCATGCCAAGATCCCACGCCCATGTCGACCATGCGATAACATTTCCCACTACTCATTTCAGTGTCCCATCTTACACATTGAACGAGAAGTCCACCTCAAACTTATGTGGATGCAAGATCAACTTTCCCACCTTAAGGTATTCCCACAAGGATTATCCACTGAGGAAATTGTTTCCCCTTCGCTAGATACCATCGATTACACATCATCCCTCACCAACCTACATACCAGTGATGATTCATCATCTTCTGACAAATACCAAAATACACCCCATCCATCACATGTTTCCTAGACATTATGGGATATCCTTTCAAGTGTTGGAGGCCTTTCAATCCATTCAAGTATATTACCACCTAGATATAGATTGAGGTTCCAACACAAGGAGGACCCCATCATCAGAAGGGTAGAACCGTCTTTCACCCTTTACATTATCCATTTACACATTAAAAAGAACAATGTAGCACTGTATTCTTTATATTTTTTATCCATTTGGTTGAAAATAAGACCATCCTTTTTTGGAAATGCATATGGTCTCCCACTCAGGTACCTATATCGACTTTATAGACAACGCTAGTTGTTGTTCAAAGAATCTAGCATTGACTGCTTGGGCCATTTATATCCCATCCCAAACTCTAAACCACACAAGAGGAGTGTGTTTAGGGACAGTCACTAACAACCAAGAAGAATTGTTGTAGTCATTGGGCTATTAAGTGATGCCATCCATCTCGGCATACGCAATTTACATGTGCACCTAGATTCTCAACTAGTTGTCTCCCATCTTAACAATGTATTTTGTGTCCTCAACCCACTTCTTTTTTCACAAGTTTTTGTGAGTGCGCCTCTTACCATGGCAGTTTAAATCCATTACATTCATGCATGTTCCTGGGAGCGCCAACTCCTTCGCTGATCTTGTCACAGCCAAAGTTTTGTATTGGAACCTAATACACCAACCGTCTATCTGACCCAGCATAAACAAACAAAGCATCTATATATGTGTGTGTTGTTCATCATACAAATCATGTACGACTACCCACAACTACACATGGAAAACATCAACATATATATGATACCATCATCTCATCATCATCATCATACATCACATGAACACATCAAGTACATACACAAGATCATATGAAATGCCGCCAAAAATGGTGTGTGTGTGTATCCCGTAAAAAATGTTTCATATACATCATATGGACTCATGGGCCATGTATACATGGAGTCATATGACTTATGGGGGGTACATAAAAAAACAACATCCCATAGGCTCCATTACCTCTACCGGCCTCATTACCTCTATCACTAATCCTTCTCTTCCTGCTTCCCCTGTTGCGGCTCCTCATCCTGGTCCCTCGGTCAGTCCCAATCCTAGAAATTGTCTCTAAAGACCCCAAAATAGCTAAAGGACCCAAATTACCTCTAAAGGCCCCAAAATAGCTAAAGGCCTCATTACCTCTACCGCTAATCCTGCTCCTCCCGCTTCCCTTGTTGCGGCTCTTCATCCTAGTCCCTGGGTCGGTCCCAATCCTAGAAATTGTCTTTGCCTCGTAGGGGGGCCTCTCCTTACCATCATCATAGCGGACCCATTTTGCAAATGGGGAATTGATTTCAAGGAATGTCACCTGGCCTCAACGTAGAATCACAAATACATCATAGTGGCAGTTGACTATTTCACTAAGTGGGTCGAATCAATGCTGACATTTGATTGCACCAGCACTACCACTACATGATTCTTCTTCAATCATGTCATTTCGCGCTTTGGAGTCCCTAAGTAGTTAGTCTTTGATAATTGCACCCATTTCTACAATCATACTTTCGAGGATTTATCACTCTTGTTAGGATTCAAGCATAAATTCTCTACACCCTACTGCCCTCAAGCTAATGGACAAGTTGAAGCCGTGAACAAAGTTCTCAAAACCATGTTTCAATGCACAGTGAATAAGAACAAATCCAATAGGCACATTATGTTATTTCCTTCTTTATGGGCATACCAAACCTCAGTTAAAACTACCACCGGCTTTACCCCATTTCACTTCATACACAGAGTAGAAGCAGTTTTACCCATTGAGTGCCAAATATCTACACTCCAATTAGCTATGGATTTGTTTCCCGATACCTTGGCTCTTGAATAATGATTGTTTACTTTAGAACACGTTGATGAAGAAAGACATGAATCACTCTAGAAAAACGAGGCCATGAAGCTTCACTCCAAAACACACTATTATTGTCAAGTTTTACCTCAAACCTTTAGCGAGGGAGACTTTGTGCTCATTTTCAACGCCAAAAAAGACACCTACCCTTGACCAGGTAAATTTGCATCTAAATGGACAGGGTCCTGTGTCGTAAATCAATGTCTACCCAAAGGGGCATATATCTTGACAAATCCTGAAGGAATGACTCTCAACAACCCTATCAATGGGTTGTACCTAAAAAGGTTCTTTCCATAATTTCCTATGTGCACTCCTTAGGTGCGCGATGTTTCTGGTAATCATTTGTGCATTGCCAATACCTTTTCCATGTTCTTTATTACACTTGGGTATTTGCATCATTTATGCAGGATAATGACCACAAAACTGAGATTCCAACCCTTTCCGCAATGGCATAGGACCTCCATCATAGGTATCATTCTGAAATTGTCATATAGGAAACAGTTTCCCTCTATTTACATTGCATTTACTAGTACTCCCACTAATAAGCATAGGGTCCTAATTCCCGGTAATGATGTTCCTTCAATGTCATTATTAAGAAGACCATGTTTCCCACATGGGTGTTCAGACCATTGAATCCATGTCATTATTTGGCACCCATGATTAAGTTTTCAAATATCAACCCATAATCCCCCACCTCCAGCAGTTGATGCCATCATATTACTTGACACATGTTACGATCAAGACTCACAGTTAACAACTCATTCCTCCATGAGTAATCTACCATCTGTACTTTTCCTCATATCAACACCCATACAGAGACAACAATGGGGCCCCCATCCTTTAAAGCAACCAAGTCTATTCAGTTATTCCCACAAGAACACTTTGCATGGAATTGATTCATGGGGCATCCGTCTTCGTGTTTGCAAAAAATACTCACATCATCATTGAAACAGTTCCCCAACACACTAAAAAATGTGGGAACTCCTCCCATCATCAAATTGGTACCCCAACACACTCAAACCAGTGGGGACCCCACCAATTACTCTTTATGTACAAACAATTCCCCGATCCACACAAAACCATGGGAACCCTTGATTCTTTTGGCAACAACCTCTGGTCTCCTTTAATTGATGTAGTTGAGTCTTTATGTCCTCAATGATTATCATTTTTGTTCGTCACCATTACCCTCAATATCATATCTCCAACAAAGCCCTTCATCTGTAGTTTGTCTCCCTCTGTTACACTTTGTACCTTTATTTGAATAATGTTGTCGTCAGTTACTCCCCAAGTTTACATTGATCAAAGGAAGTTATGAGATGCATGTTTATCAACCAATCTAGTGTCAGGCCTGTTAGTTATACAATTGGTTATAAAATGATATTGGTTCTCTGGATAAGACCCTCGTCTTATCATGTACTTCAACTCTCATTGACATCAACTCACCATATTTTGAGAGTTGTAGTAGTTATAGTTGTACCTCGGGGTCCCTTTAAATCAATATAAGGTATTTCCTCGAGATAAGTAGGAGATTCATTAGCGATCCCTATATTAATGGTGTCCCCTATGCTTGATGTTAACACATCTATCACATCCAGGGGAGTTGTATGTTTCAAAGGTAGCAATGTTCACATTTACCAATCATGGTAGCAGCACATTTGGTATGGTGAGGTGTCCCATCCAACACTTTCACCAGTATTTCGGTCCCCCACCCCAGTGCGATTCTCATGATCATCGACATTTTTGCTTCTTTGACACCAGTAACATCATTTCCAAGTTCATATACTCTAACATAGATTGAATCCGCCTTCATCCATGTACCATAATATTAGGATTTAATCCCTCAGTTTCCTCTCATTCTAATCATCTTGACATATTTTTACGAGCATGGGTATGCCCACCTCATTTGTATAAAACACCATTATTTGTTACAGATTCACTAGTCATCACCAGCTGTCTTCCCCCATGGGAGGAATTTTCCATCTACACTTGGTTCATAACTTAAAAGAACAACAGAGAACAAAAGAAGCGATGATGCATTATCGACCCTATAGTACCCTCCGAACCCCATACATCAGGGGGCATCTGTTAATGCTTAAATCTCACACACATGCGACATTTTAGCTTATATTGCAGTAAGGCATCCTCAACATATATCATGCAAATCACCGAAGACATCCTCATCATATCCAAAAAGTAGCATGAGTCCAGAAATGCCAAAAAGATTCAAAAGAAGAGGTCACACAAGTAAATTCATGTTAGCCTGTGCTACAACATGTGTTATTAGTTATGTTCCCATGTTATCCTTGCACATGCTTTCCTTCGATATCAACACAACTATAAAAAATGGCAGGATCTCAACCACCTACTGCACATTGAAGGATCGTGAAAGACCCCTCACCAACAAAAATTTGAATTTGGCTCTTCAAGCATTGAATATCCCCCTTGGTGTACTTTGCAGCTAGTTCATGAAATATAGGAGTTCACACTTGGATCTAGATGTTTCTTGGCCACCCCTTGGACTATACAAGGAAGGCATGGGCATGAATATAAATAGAGAAAATCAGAATAACATTATGTTTTTGGAATTGTGTTGAGACTTCCTCATAGTTGAATCACCTATTCCTACACATAATGGCATTCCTCAATCTCCCTTGCCACCTTCCTCTAAGGGGAAAGTGTTTCTATCATTTGTTCTTCAAGTTATTTAGCATTATTGTGGACAAAATGGACCTCCCTAAGGGAGATTGTTAGTGTCCCTTGAAGCTTACACCTCCTAGGTGACACTACATGTAACAACCTTGACCATTGGGTATCTAAATTGATTCTAGAATTTTCTTGTTGTTGTGGTTTTCATATATCCACCCTCTTTGTTTATTTTCATGTTATTTGGTTCTTTTTTTTGCTTTGCTTTGCTAATAAGAACTTGCAGGATCAATTTGGATTCATCAGTTTTGCTTTAGTAACACAATAGGGAAAAATAACACAAAAGTGTGCAACTCTTCCCACTTTGGGGGGGAGTGAAAGTCTTAGAGGTTTCTACCAAGGCCGAATATTGTGTTACTAAAGAAAAAGTGATGACTCCAAATTGATCCTGCAAGTTCTTGTTATCAAAACAAAGCAAAAATTAAAAAATTAAAAAACCAAATAACATGAAAATTAAAAAAAAGAGGGTGAAGATGTGCAAACCACAACAGGAAGAAGATGCTAGAACCAATTTAGATTGCCCAATGGTCAATCATGTTACATGTAGTGTCACCTAGGAGGTGTAAGCTTCAAGGGAATCCAACAATATTCCTTAGGGAGTTCCTTTTCGTCCACACTAAATGCTAAATAACTTGAAGAACAAATGAGAGAAAAACTTGCACCTTGGAGGAAGGTGGAAAGGGAGCTTGAGGAATGCCAATATGTGTAGGAAACGGTGAACTATGAGGAATTCCCAACACAATTTAAGTAGCATAACCTTGCTCTGATTTTCTGTACTTAGATGCATGCCCATGAATTCCTTTTATAGGCCAAGAGGTGGCCAAGAAACATCTATATCCAAGTGAAAACTCCTTCACTTCATTAACTATATCCAAAGTACAAAAAGGGGTCTATTCAATGCTGGAAGAGACAAATTCAAATTTTTTTTGGTGAGGGAGCTTTCATGAGAGTTCAATGCACAGCGGGAGGTTGATATCCCACCATTTTTTTTTATAGTTGCTTGGATATCGAAGGAAAAATTGTGCGAGGACCGTGCGGGCACATAACTAATAACACGTGTTGTAGCATGGGATAACACAGCTTTACCTATGTGACCTCTCTTTTTGATTTTTTTTTGGAATTTCTGGACTCATGCTACTTTCTGGTTCTTATGAGGATGTCTTCGGTGAGCTACATGTTATATGTTGATGATGCCTTACTACAAGATTAGCTAAAATGTCACATGTGTTAGAGATTTAAGCATTAACATGGTGCAAGGACCAAATCATAAATATTTCCCTTCTTGTGTGTGCCACTGAATATTTCTTTGTTGAGATGAAACCCGACCTGATCCCCAATTTTGAATGAATGAAGAATATAATGCTTGTCGTATTGTGCCTTAGATTTCTTGCTAGCTCATTGCAACCTCTCATGTTCTTGTTTTTTATTCTTGCAAATCATATCCTTGAACTTGACTATTTTTTTGACTCCTCATTGTTCATGGTTTGTGTTGACCAAACTTATCAGTCAACTAACTAAATCGATAAGCATTGAGGGTTAAGATCTATAACAGACTTCAAATTGGCTCTTGCATGTTGATCTGTGTTGTCCTTGATTATAACTATGTTGAATGTACATGATACTTTCATCCCATGTTCTATGATTCTTGTGGTTGTACATTGTAATATACCAATTTTGACCCCATTGCATTAAAATGTAAATGATGTAATATTGTTATAAAATCATGGTGAGGAGCTCAAGGCCAAGGCCCCACCATCGATTTAGCGATGCATATGGTTTACGTGCTATCCGTGCACAATGGAATTGCAAATATCATGTAAATATGCATTTTAATGAAATACCCACAACTAGCTATGCAATGCAACAAGAGATGGGGGCATGATTTTACAAGGAATTGGGAGGGAAAATATTCAAACCCTTGAACCAATCAAGTCAATCCAAGTGTCAATGAGAGAACCCATAAACCCTCAACTACCCATGTTGACTTTTGTACCCAATCATTCATTTCTCCCAAGAGTTGGTTGAGGTAGTTAATGCCTTGGGGAATGGAGAGGTATGGCTGTCCAAATTCGGGTATGGGTAAGCCACCCTTCATGGAAAAACGTGTTTGTCTTCCTTGGAAAGAAAAGAGCCATGAAATTTCTTCCCAAGCCACTCTTCACCCATGAGTTTTTCTCTCTCACGATTTTGGAGCTACCTAGGCGTTTTCTCTCCACGTTTTTATGGTTTTTCCTTGTTTTTCTAGCTGGGAAGAGGGCGTTTTTTTGTTGCAGAGATATTGGGAGGATGGGAGCTCGATTTGGTGTTTCATTGAGGCTATTTTGGCCATTGGAATGCTCATAACCTGTGGAAGAAATCGGTTTTTCTCCCTGTGGTCGAATTCCCCTTCCCATAGTCTGTTTTGGTGTGCCCACGATTTGGGGAAAACCCATGGCCATCTTGTTTCTAAATTCCATTGTTAAAAATGTGTATCCATTCCCAATGATTGTATTTTGTTGTGTGTAGATGGAGTATGTTAGGGTATGGGTTATGGGTATCCATTGCTTTGTCTTGAGCTTGAGTGTAGGAATCCAAAAAAGAAGAGGTTTCAAATTTAGCCTGATAAACCTAACTGTGGACTAGATTGGCTTAGACGCAATGTTTATTTGGCTGTGCATGAGCTTGAGTGTCCCCTTTTTTCTTGTAGAAATCATGCCCAACTTGGGGGTGGTCTCTGAGTGCTGAAAGAATACAAGCTGGGTAGAGACCTATGGTTGGTGGAACGTTGCAGCGACATAGCTAATTGCTTGGGACCGTTTCACAACGAAGATAAGTATTATTCTTGATGTGTGATAAACTCTACAATGTCATTTAATTATTGACTATTATGTTATAAATATCAATGAATGCTAGAGATATATGTAGTGGATCTTGCTTTTGTTGTGTTTATTTTAATTATAAACCTGCACATGTGTTTTATTTACATGAATTTGATGAAATGGGCTGAGTTTTTGTAAGAGCCCAGATTTCGGTATCATGTTCTCTTCCTTGCATTGGATCGACGGGAGGGGATGTGACAAACATGTGAAGCAATTGTACAACCATGCGATTCAAAAAATTTATATGTCCATTGGTTTGAGGATGGAACACGATCAAGATAGATAGTTGTGTGTCAAGCTGTTTCCAAGGTGTTTTCCAAAAAGTGCTGACAAATATGGAATCTCTGTTAGAGATGATTGTAGTCGGTGATCCATAATGTTTCCAAGCATCCTTGAAGAAGAGATGAGAAGGTTGTTGTGTTATTGTAGTCTTCTTGCAAGGCATGCGAATAGAAAATTTAGAGAATCTATCAACCACTACTAGGGTTGCATCGTGCTAGTGTTGGTGATAGAATATCTTGTCAAGTAATCCAAGGAAATGGATTCCTAAGGTCAACTTGGAATGGGAAAGGGTGTATACAAACTCTATTTCCAATTCAGTGGCTTGACAATGGTACAAACCACACATGAATTGATATACTTGTTGACATCTGTCTTGAGTGAATGCCAGTAGAAATACTTCTAGAGTATTGTGAGAGTCTTTTCCACTCCAAAATTTCCTACTATTTTTCTATAATATGCATCCCAAATGAGCTTATGTATGTGCTCACCTAGAGGTACAAAAAGTTGTTTGAGCTTGTAAAGCAAATTGTCCTTCAAGTGGTAGTCGACAACAATTAACTAATCTATCTGGAGTTTTCAATACATTGAGGAAAAGTCTGTGTCTTCTTCATAAAGTCAAGGCCAAGTAATGGTGTCATAACCATGCATACTTAACACTATAAGATGACTGCTGGTCAACTAAGAAAATCAATTGTTTCATTGGATTTTCCTTTTTGATGATTAATTACCAAATAAAATTGTTGTAGGTAACTAATCAACTTGAGTTGTCTTATCATCTTTAGCTTAGAATGTGATGGAGCAAACTATAGAGGCTTATGGTTTGTCTGAATGATAATTTATTTTCCTAGAATGTAGTGTCTCCATTGCTTAAGTGCTTGTACAAATACAGTTCCCTTTCATAATTCAAATACTTGCAAACAATTTCATTGAAAGTTTCTGAATGTAACACCACTGGATGACCTGCTTGAGTGATCACGGTGCCATGGCATAGTCCGATGCATCGATCTTGATTTCAAACAGTTGATGCAAATCAAGTAGCACGAGCACTGGAGTTGTGCAAATCATTTTCTTGAGTTACTCAAAATCTTGTTGTTGTGTTGTTTTCCATTTGAAAATTGTCTTTCCACCTCTCTTAGTCAACTTATTCATTGGCCAAGCTATGTGGTTGAATCCCAACACAAATTTGTGATAGAAAATTGCAAAGCCAAGGAAAATCCTTATCTCATGAATTTTTCTTGGAGTGTGCCATTCCCTAATGACTTGTATCTTTTATGGGTCAACTTGAATGTCTATTGATTCAATCACTTATCCCAAGTATTTGATAATATTCCTTTCAAAATAGTAATTCTCCAAGTTCAAGCAAATTTTGTGTTGTCTGAGATTGTTAATCACTTGTTGAAGCTGCTACAGATGCTCATCTCATGATCTATTTAAAATCAAGATGTCATCTAGATAAACAATGACACATTTTCTAGAAAAAGGTCTAAGGAAATATTCCGTATATCTCATAAACGTTGTAGGTGTGTTAGTTAAACCAAAAGGCATCACTAACCATTCAAATAAACCTTACATGGTTTTGAAAGTCGTCTTCCATACACCTGAGGACTCTATTGAAAATTGATGATATCCCGACTTGAGGTCAAGTTTGATAAAGAATTCAACATCTCTCGAATAATCAAGTAAAACATCTATTCTAGGAAGAGGATACTGATTCTTTACTGAAATCTTATTAAGAGCATTGTACTCAATGCACATGTTCCATTCACATATTTCTTAGGGACTAGGATGGTTGGACTTCCACAAGGAGAGGAGTTAGGTTGAATATGCCCTTTGTCAATCAAGTCTTGAATTTGTCTACAGATTTATTAATTCTCAAAATCAAGCCTTGTGAAAATCCTCATAGCAGATCTAAGAGATGATGTATACCTCACAAGAGAATAATTATGATTAAGCAAGAAAATAGAAGAAGAGTTTTCAATACAGTATAATGAGCAACAGAATAATATGGTACAGTAGAACTCAGATAGAAGCAATAATACTTCACACACACTAGTTAATTAATCACAATATGGACAAATAAATAGTACAATGGTAGAGAGGATTCGAATGCCTAAGGTGGAAATTCGAATTAGCCTCTCAAAGTGATCATAAGATCAATAGAGTGTCATCGGAGCAGAACTAGGTGTCCTCATGATCATCGGAGCACAATTGGAAGTCTTCATCATCATCAGTGGAGTCATCGATGCTCAAGTAACTATCAACCATCAGTCAAACTAACTCTGGTAGGTGTAACTAAGTGTAACTCAGTGTAACTGAGTGTAACCGACTATAACTGAGTGTAACTAAGTGTAACTGAGTGTAATTGAGTGTAACTAAGTGTAAACTGAAGACAACCGGACTGGTAGGTGAAGAAGGGTGAGTTGCTCCCTAAACTCAAGGAAGAAGGGCGCATTAAGCAACTGGAGGGCTAAAACTGAATAGTGATAAGCTCTTGGGGGATGGTTAATTGAGGGCTAGGTGCTGGACTGATGACTGGGTTGCATGCAAAATGCATGCAAACCCTAGAATGCATGCAAACCCTAAAAAGTGCATGCATGACTGAAAATGTAAATGATCAAAATACTGGTGGGACTAGGATGGAGTATAGGAATATCCTAACAAGCCTTCTATAAACAGATGCATTGGGTAATGAAGAACCAGGAACAAGATCAATGGAGTGTTTTACTTGGCAATGTACCAATAATCCAACAGGATATTTGGACACATCTTAGTAATTTTCAAGTACTATGTTGACTTGTCTCTACTCTCGAGAGTTGTAGTTAGCGGAGATTATACTGGTTGTTATGATCCTCTCAGAACACTGAGGTTTGATCATCAACAACATGAATTTATAAGCATGGTTGATCAACAATTTGGCTTGTTTTATTGAAACCATTTCGATTGTTGGTGTGGGTCGATGTTCAAGAATGCCATAACATTAATTTTGGATTTTGAAAATCAATTTATGTTGTATGGAATGATACTTTCCATGTCTATCCCATAAGTAGGGTTTCCCAAATAGTACATCAACTACTAAGAGTGGCATTATATAACAAAGCACGTCATCCCAAAATGGCTTGATGAAGTAGGCAATTTTGTACTGTTGGGTGATCTTGATTTCTTATCTATCATTCATCCAATAGACGTTGTTAGGCTATATATTTGGAGTAGTAACAAGACCCAATTTCTTCACAATGTCTTGAGAGACAAATTTATTTTGACTACCATTGTCCACAATCCGATGCAATGGGTTATTCTGTACCCATATTTGTGTATGGAATAGTCATTCTCTTTCCTCATTGTCAATGATAGTTGAGTTCTTGAGGGATGTCAAATTTGATGCCAATAGAGTCAAAGAGTCTAGATTGGTGTAGGGAAAAATAATTGTTTAATTTTACATTACATAAATTATCAACCAGGTTCAGTAAACTGATGAAGTGTCGTGCAAAATATATGCATAACGAAGTTTAATTAATCACACTCAATAAGTTGTTCAAAGGTAATCTTAAACAGATTGAATGAATTCATTGTGTGTATATCAACGACCACCCTTTAGATTTTAATATTTATGAATTAGGATCTTGTTTCATATTATCACAATGTTCAAATTAATAAGCAATATGGTCTTGATATTAAAAGATACAAACAACAAATGAATTGTACTACAACCCTCCATACAACAATCAACAGACTGTGTGAAATCACCCAATATATCCCAACACTAGCTATTAAATCAAACAATGATCTTTTACTAGCTACTAGAATTGTCATGATGTCCAAGAAGCAGCCAATGTTTGTTTGTTACCGATCAGAGAGATATTCTAAATACATTGTTCATAAAAGTAAACCAAGTAGATGAACGATCATAGGTCTAGGTCCTGCACCAGTTAGATTCACATATGGACTTCTCAAGTTTATGACCTTTCCGCTACTAGAACAAACCAAGTAGATGATGATCCTCTTAAAGTTATGAAGAGGATGAAAATTAAATCCAAGCATTCATAACTAACCTACAGGCTTCAAATTAAATCTTTGATACTAGATATTCTTTATCAAATTAAATTATAAAGCAAGGGAACAAATCTACAGTTAAGAAACATGTATTAAAATAACCTAGAACAAGATGCAAACACGAAGCCAATTTGATATATACCCTGAACAAAATATAAATGCATCAAACACACTTTCACAGATTAAACCTTTTATCTAACACTGTTAGTGCGACTCAGACTAGGGGTGTTGGTTGTGGAGCCAGATCTTCCAGTCTCATAGATGATATTGTTTCAGCCATGTTTGTACCCTAGTTTTATATGATATGTAGGTGGATTGTACACTCACTCCAGCGGGGGGAATTGCCCCCCCATAGGGTTCCAGGGGCCAGTGGTCCCCTAGCGGGGGTTTGGGGGCAGCGCCCTCAAGAAAGGGGTTTCGGGGGTGTAGCCCCCAAGAAATTTTTTTGGGGTTGTTTTTGCTAGCTGTTTTGCGGGCCCATGGTTTTGGGTATCCCGTGGTATTTTCCCATTGTATTTCCCCTATAAAAGAAAGACATTGTAATACGGCTAGGGCATGATGTATTAGGTTTTATGCATTGTAAAGATCTCTGAGATCTAAGAGAGACTTTGTGAGACAGTGAAGAGGAAGTGCAGCGGTTGTGCTGCAGGTTGTATCCCTTCACTTTGCTGGACGAAATAATAATAAGGACTAGCAATTTCAGTGTGGACGTAGCCCAAGTTGGGGTGAACCACGATATATCTGTGTCTGTCTTGTAATGTGCGTGTGATTATATTTGCATTTCTTTTTATTGTTATTGCTCTGCGATCCTGTTTTTCTAACAAGGGGGCCCTCCTGCCCGAGTGCACTAGAGGAAAGCATGCTCACAAATGAACTAGGAACAACACAATTATATTAAGTGAGAATGTCATTACAAATATTTCCCACCCAACCCGTCCACAATAGTTGAATGATACATCTTATATTTATACATTTGGTTCAAAGGAGAAGAGGTTACATCAAGATAAGGTTAGATCCGAAATGAGTGGATTTCATAACCAACAAATCTTCTAAGTGTGAATCTAAAAATAACTCATCTTGACCTTATCTAATATTTATTTGAGATCAAAATAATATAAGAACATCATCCCCATAGAACTCATGTCATTCAAATCCATCCATGTAGGTCGGCGCTCAAATTATGAGGGTGCTACCAGAAGTCATGCTTAAAATACTAGTTTTAGAGATCACGCCAAATCACCCATCAAATCATGGTTTTAGAGGACTTTCCTTGCTTGTCACGTAAATGACCCCATCCTCAGAAAAACCCATGTATTATAATTTCATGATTCATCTTTATTTGATCAAAGGAAACATGGCAAGTTGACCATGGAAATGACCACCTACAGAAATTCTCGTAGAAAAAGGACTTTTCGTAACAAAGGGGTGACTATCAGAACACCCAATTCCGGTAGTTCATTGGTGAAACTCCAGTAGCACGCATCTCTGCAATTCTACTAGCATGATAGTACCTGTGGGTTTAAAATGAACATAGAAAATGCTACAAGGACCCAGTATAATTAGATAGGTCATCCTAAGCTTGAAATGAGTACTAATCATAGAAAATTATGAAAAATTAGGAATGATTACCTCATATAATATGATGACACTTGAATTAATCAGAATGTAGGGAAAATATGGAAAGGAAGGGAAACATGTACCAAAAGGAAATGGTATCAAACGGAAAAGAATCACTTGACCGAGTGCAAAATTGATCAAAATCAAGGCCCAACATCTCCCCCACACCCAAGTCTTTGCATGTCCCTATGAAAACAAAGTAAATGATGCCAGTGTTGAAGTCCTACCAGAATCAATAGTAATTTGACTTGTAGACTATTCTAATGTACTACTAGAGACTGGTATTCCTATTGTAACCAATGTTGAATCAAAACTGCTATCCTCCACATATCTTATGCACTTTTAACTTAAACAAAGCACACCTGTCAAAATCCTCGAAATCTGCTGAAAGAAGATCCCCCCATTGTTGGACGATCCTATTTGTTGTACTAGATTCCTTCATGCTTAAATATTCATGGTATCCATAGTTTTTCTTTGACATAGAGCATTATTAGCTCTCTCCCATTCTTTGTTGCTTGCTAAAAAAGCATAGATATTGTTTGCAATCAATAATGCTCTCATGGAAACATGTGCAACAACTCCAAGGAAAAATAATATGTTTACACAAAACAAAGGTATTACACCAATATGGTGAGAAATTATGTGATGCATCCATGTGCAAAAAGATGAAGGTGCCATATATGAGGAATATTACTTCATTAAAAGCTACGCCATTGTTGCCTTCAAGTGACGTTGTTGGAGACTCAAACCATCAACCTTATATCCATACAAACAAATTCTGAAAATATATGTTTGTCTTGAGATGAATCTTTGAATACTCATTCATTCTATGAACATATTCATGATAAGCCGAGGCTAAAAATAACATAATAAAAACAATGCACATAAATATACATCAGCAAAATGTGTGTTCTTTCTACATCTTTATCTTGGTGTGGTATTGAATTTGCTTCTTCACACAAAGCAATGACTGATATGTATGTTTTTTACCCCTTTTACCATTCGTTACAAGCTGCTACACAAAATTTCCCGCATGCCTTTGGGATACATCAAGGTGTTATCAATGGGTTCGATTAAGCCAAGCAAATACCTTTCAGTGTGAGATGCGAATATAGTACCTCCATATAAGTCAAAAATATAAACATGTCATTATATGCTTCAAAACATTTCCAAATGGGAAGGAAGGTCATGTTGTTGGCTTCTGTGAAGTGCTATGAATATTGATGGTTCAAGCACGTTCTCCCCCATGCACAGGTTTTTGCATGTCTTCATGCAAACAAAATTTATCAAAAATTGTCCCTGGGCCCCTGCTTTCCTTATTTCGCTTGATCTACTGCTTGGGCCAAGATATTTAGGCTGTTGAAGGAAGCTTGTTGCTCTTTGTGTTTATGTTGTGATATTTTAACCTTTAGCATCTGATTATGTTTCTACGGCATCTCCTTATGATAATACCACTTTTTGGATTTCCTGAATAAGATCTTGCATTCAATGGATTCCCTCTCTTTTTTTCCTTTATATGGGTGCAATTCTCCTTGAGAATTTGATTTTCTTGTTTTATATGTGCATCCAACACTTCATATTCTATGATTTTCTTCTTAAGCTCCCTTACTTTCTTACTTCCTTTCTTCTTTGATGCAAATCCCTAAGGAACCTTTGATGTCATTTCTTGTGTTGAAACAATTTCCTCCTCTTCTAAATATGAATATGGAGGATTGAGGACTTATCACCCATCTCTGTAACTTGTAGAGGATGAGCAGGCTTCGAAATTTCACAACTTGTTCTCGATAGGTGAAGGAAATGGTGAGAGTTGTTTTGGATTTTCATTAAGGGATGGTGAAAGGGGTGTGAATGCTGGGACATATCACCAATTATGAACATGCTTATAGTCATGGGAAGGTTTGATTGGATATAGTGATGGCGTGGGAAACAATTACTTTATCTTGGTATGAAATGCCATTCATGAGGATAGAAATTCAAGTTAGTGAGGTAATTACCCAATTAAGACAATAATTCTACATATGTTAGTTACACATTCCAAACAAAAGACAACCTTACCATAATTACCTGGGTATAGAGTGATTGATTCACATGGCTAGGAAGAAATGAAATTCCTATTGTAGAAATTGGGTACAATCTGAAGTTGTCATGCAACTAAGGCTTTCTTGCCTATGTTCTTTGTCTTGACTCTGATACTACTGGTGCAATCATACTTTGATTTGGTATTCATGGATATGGTCTGATCTTATCTTTCATAAATATTGTTGATCTTCTTTTTCACTACTAGAAGTCATAGCTACAACTATAATTTGTGCCTCGTGCTTTTGAATGGATTGTTGGAACAATGAGAGTTGCTAGTTCCAAATATGTCCCTATCACCACTTCTGCTTATACTTACAAAACTCTGTCTCTACTGTAGGATATATGAATTCTTCATCTCATCCCCTCTTTTTGCAATCCCCTTACACATGGATAAAGTGATCTGATGTCGAATGTGCAAGAGCCTCATTGGATTAACGAACTTTAACGAATGTCATTAACCAATGCGAGATTCGCCACCAATAATGTCGATGGGAACCAAGGTACCCCTTATGCATCCTAGAAGGTGTGAATGAATGAATTGATGTTGAACTCCCTATTAGATCTAAGATTCATGAGGCATTGATGCATCCCCACTGCTTTTGGTGAGAAGGCTTGTCATTAAGGAATACAGACATTAAGGAAGCATATAATCTCTAGACTTGGAACCCAAATAATGAGCTGCAGTCGATGGGTCAATATTGTTGGATGGAATACCTTGATGAATCCTTCATCAATCCACCATGAGAAAGAATAGAAAATTTATTGAAATGAAAAAACATAAGTTGGACTAGGAATCTCATCAGCCAAAAGACTGATAAGACTCTACTACCCCATGGATTTTTCTTGAGTCCAGGCCAGTTAGTGCTCGCTGATATTTCATTTTTAGGGAGTCTGAAAATACTTATGAAAACTCCAGGGGGTATCTTTGTCATAGTTTAAGACCAAGAACGACACATATTTAATAGTAATCTCGGCACAATTCCTTTTCCGTAAGTAGTCCAATGAGGCCGGATAGAGGGATAAACCTACACTCATTAGACGTCCTTCTCATGGTTTAATGAGCACCAGAAGGAGCATAACAACCTCAAAATTTGGTAGCTACAAAAAAAAATTATTTTCATTTATTCAACTGAAAGAAAAATAATTCAAAGAAAGAAAAATAGGAATAGAAATATTACCTTCCTCTCTTACCATCTCCATCTGCATTTGTTCTCCTTTTCAAATTTTGTCTATATCTTCAAATTGCTTGTTATTGGAAGTTCCTATAGTATTATTACCAATTTTCCTTCAGTTACAACTATCGAAAAATATGGAGTTTCTTATTACCATGTTTCTCACAAATTCCAAATTGTGTTGGGATGATTTTTGGTGAGGATGTTAGGATGCATAATTACACAAATTTTTTGGTGAGGATGCATAATGACACCAAGTTTGAGCAAAACCCAGTTCACAGATTTTGATAAAAACACAAATTGGATGTAGGGTTTCGTGACTTGTTTCTCAAAAACTACAAACCGGTTTGACTTGAAACTTTCACGATTTGGTCATCTATCTTTAGTGCATTTTCCTTCCAAATTTCATGGAAATCTGATTTATGGTTTAAAAGATATGAACAAATCAATTATACCCTGCAATTTCGATAGTAAATTTCAAAATCACTCTCAAGTGGCCATGGACTGCTCTTTACTATTCGTGTTTCATCTTAAATGCTACTTATGAAGTGATAAGAGGGATTCCATGATGATATGTCCATAATATTCAAACAAATTCTACATATAATGATCATTTCCATGCATATCTCTATATTCTAATGCGCACAAGAACTATTGATGTGTGGAATTGGGAAGAAGATCTGAAGAATCATGAGTAGAGAATATAGCTTGCATTGTAATAGATGTTACACTTTTTATATCACCTAGTCATATAAATACATCAATCCCATGACCAAGGTCAACATTTTCTACATGGAAAAATCATATGCAAGAAACTCCTTAAAAGTGCCTCCTTTTCAGTGTGTTAAAGCATGTGAGACTAACTGTTAAGTTTAAACCAAATAGACTAGCAAGATCACTTAAAGAAACATAATCACAAGATAGACACAGAATTTACCCTGGGAAACCCTCATTGGGTAGAAAACCTAGCAAATCTTTCCTCAATAAAATGATCAACCAAAATACAAGATGTGCTCCAAGACTTGTCCTTCTTCTCTAACTCACATGTAGACCTCCCAGACACAAGTGCGCTACTTTCTGAGTTGTGGAAGTGTGTCAAATGAGGAGCTCTCCTCCTCTACTTATACTAGTTCCCGACTAACCAAAATCCCTAATGGGGCCGAGCTCTCCTAGAGAAGTCTAATAACCCCTAAATAACAAAGTCAGGGCCGACCCCCATATGGTGGGTCTAATAACCCTGGTTACCACAAACCATCGGAGGAATAAACATCTTCGGATACATAATAGAATAACCTCGGAGGGATGAACCATCTCCGAAATAATAAAGTACAAAATATAATATTCTTAGAAGTTATAATATTCAACACTCCCCCTTAACGAGAAGGATATTATAACAATGTCTACAGGAGCAAGGAGTCATCGACTTCATCATAATACATCTATATATCATCGGAAGCTTTCTTCAATACATCATCATTAGTAACTCAACCGGTCACTGGAACATCAACATCATCGTCATCATCATCGCACGATCATCAGCAGCATCATCACACGATCATCAGCATTGTCATCTCACAATCATCAGCATCGTCATCACACAATCATCAGCATCATCATCATATGACCATCAGCATCGTCATCACACGATCACCAGCATCGTCATCACACGATCATCAACATCGTCATCATACGATCATCAGCATCGTCATCACACGATCATCAGCATCCTCATCATACGATCATCAGCATCATCATGACACGATCATCAACATCGTCATCATACGATCATAAGCATCGTCATCACACGATCATCAGCATCATCATGACATGATCATCAACATCGTCATCATACGATCATCAACATCGTCATCACACGATCATCAATATCGTCATCAGACGATCATTAGCATCATCATCATCAGCAGCATTGTATACCCTGCAATACACACAATCATATTACAAGATGATCAATCCTGCTCTCTTTAGGACATAGGTCCAAGGATGATGCAATCCTGTCATGTACCTTTTGAATCGATGTCCAAGGACGATCCAGTCCTACCATGTACCTTTTAAACCGAGGTTCAGGGACGATCCAATCCTATCATGTACCTTTTGAACTGAGGTCCAGGGACGATCCAGTCCTATCATGTACCTTTTGAACCGAGTTCCAAGGACGATCCAGTCCTATTATGTACCTTTTGAACCGAGGTCCAGGGATGATCCAGTCCTATCATGTACCTTTTGAACTGAGGTCCAGGGACGATCCAGTCCTATCATTCAATTCTCAGAGACCTCTTGTCTACGGCTCAATTCAAGGGACCGAAGTCTAGGGATGATCCAATCCCCATTCTCGTAGACATCATGTCTACATCTCAATTGAAGGGACCGAAGTCCGATGATGATCCAATCCCCATTCTCGGAGAAATCATGTCTACGGTTCAATTCAAGGGACCGAATTCCAGGGACGATCCAATCCCCATTCTCGGAGACATCATGTCTATGGCTCAATTTAAGGGACTGAAGTCCGGGGATGATCCAATCCCCATTCTCGGAGACATCATGTCTACGGCTCAATTCAAGGGATTGAAGTCCGGGGACGATCCAATCCCCACCATACATTTAGGACTATGTCTAAGGATGACTTAATCCTCAACCATACATTTAGGACCATGTCCAAGGATGACTTAATCCTCAACCGTACATTTAGGACCATGTCCAAGTACGACTTAATCCTCTCATGTCCACTAAGGACTTCATTCTCGAAGACATACGTCTACGGCTCTCTTTAGGACTGAAGTCCAAGGATGATCCAATCCTCTCATCAATACAAGTACAAGTATCCTCATCCATACAAGTACATTAATATATGTGCATATATCATCAATACAAGTATTCTCATCAATACATCAATATGTAATAATACAAGTATCCTTATCAATACATACATCATCAAAGCATGTATCCTCATCAATGCATATATCATCAAAGCATGTATCCTCACCAATACAATACATATATCATCCAAGTAAAAGAAAAGTAATATAAGTATTCTAAGTGTAAGAAACCTAAATCTAAATAAGCATAAATATCTAAGAGTGGTAAACAGGTATCCTCATCATCAGTGACGATACTACTCCCCTTTTCGAGGAGGGTCCTTTTGAACTACACCAAGCTTGTCTCAGAAGTATTCAAATTTCACACGAGACAGAGGTTTGGTTAATATATCAGCAATTTGTTCCTCAGTGCTCACATACTCGAGTTTGATAGCTCCTCTTTGCACCATGTCTTGTATACAAAAGTATCAGATCTCTATGTGTTTTGACTTATTGTGGAATACAGGATTTTCTGTCATTTTGATACAACTTTGATTGTCACACATGATCACAGTGGGATCCATCTCTAAGTCAAACACTTCAGATAATAATTTTCGAAGCCACACTGCTTCACAGCTAGTAGAGCAGGCAGCTATGTATTCTGCTTCAGCAGTACTAAGAGCCACACTAGATTGTTACTTGCTGAACCATGAGATCATGGCAGATCCAAGACCATAACATCCACCTGATGTACTCTTTATGTCTGAAACACTTCCTGCCCAATCGGAATCTGAGTAACCATGTAACTTGAGTTCATTATTTCCAAGGTAGTATAGACCAAAATCTAATGTACCTTTTAGATACCTCATTACATGCTTTGCAGCTATTAGGTGAACCTTCCTTGGTTCTACTAGATATTGACTCAGGGTATTCACAACAAAGCATATATCTGGTCTGGTATTTGTTAAGTACATTAATGACCGAATGATCTATCTATATAGAGTTACATCCACTAATTCTAATGAGTCATTAACTAATAACTTCAAGTTTGAGTCCATGGGAGTGGCCATGGCTTTACACTCCAACATATCAAATCTTTTCAAAATTCCCACAGCATACTTACCTTGATTTAGAAAGATTCCTTTTGGTTCTTGCTATACCTCTAGACCTAAGAAGTAGTGCATTAATCCAAGATCCTTCATTTCAAATTCTGAAGAAAGCTTCCTCTTGCATTCGATGATTTGATTCTCATTTCCTGTTAGAAATAGATCATCTACATATAACAGTAATATAACAGCTTCATCATCCATAACCTTGAGATAGAGATTTGGATCAGCTTTACTCTTGGCAAAGCCCATGCTTGTTAAGAATCTGCCAATCCTTCCGTACCAAGCTCTGGGAGCTTTCTTTAATCCATACAAATCCTTTTTCAGCTTGCATACATGTGTTCTGTAGTGCTCTGGTTTTTACAGCAGAGCACTATGTAATATTTCTCAGTAAATTTTCTACTTATTAAACTTTATCAAGTGTATGGGAGTAGATTTCTAAGAATTACTATGTGCCTAAATAATATTTAGTGTTCTGTAGTGTTTTTTATCAACATTACATTCGTAATTTAAAATAGACAAACATATCAATATTTCCTTTTCAACAATCATGTTCTAGCATAAGAATATGTTTCACAACTCAGTAAATCAGTAAATAGCAGTAAATCAGTAAATAGCAAGTTATGCATGTTTATAGTAAGCTTTAGCATAGTAGTCAATAACGGAAATTACCTGATGCTGATGATAACCGTAAGTTGTAGCAGGTTGTATAACCCCTTAGACAGCCAAACTGAAGTGTCCACCCTACCGACCAGCTATTATCTTGCTGGCCCTTGGAAATCAAAGGATTTCCAAGCCCCCGAGCCCACAATTTGATAATCCCGAGAGCAGTCTTTCCTTCTGTTCTCAAAATATTTCTGTTCTCCAAACTTCTTTTCTTCCCCCATAAAAAGACCTCCCCTTTCTCCAAGCTCTCCCCCTCTATATAATTTCCCTTCCTCGAGAATATCTTGGGCTTACTCCACCGCCCCAAAATCCCCCTCTCGAGCCCCTCAACATTTACTCCTATCACCAGTTCATTCATACACGGTTCTTTATAAAAATTTATAATTAATTACTCTCATGGAAAAATTAGTTGGTTTTGGATTGACGGTCGTAAGTATTTATTACGGTGGGGATGATCACCCCAAGGTTATCCATTTGGGACAAGCTTCATTAATTACAAGTCTATTCGCTATCCTTGGTATTTAATGTTTATTAATGTAATTAATAAAATATTATATAATTAGTTGCCCCTTTTCAACTTGGACATGATGTGTCTTAATGATCCACCTTATCCGTCGAGACTACTTAGCTTGAGGTTTAAATTCCAAGATTAACATTGAATAATTAAATAACCATTTTCCATCACATCACGTACATTCCAAAAAGGATTATCCTATTATGGCTAACTTTTGAAATGGAAATAATCACACAATATTAATTTATAAATCAATATTTTAGATCTTACTTATATTGCATTTGTTACGATAGGGATATAAATGTTGCTGGAATATTATTAATTAAGTAATAATAATAATTAGATCCCCATTTATTAATTAATAATAATAGTTAAATCACCCTTTAACAATAATAAAAGGTGAATCAATCATAGTATTCTTAATTATTTGTTTATCACATGAGTACCCTATCATCAACATAGCATCCTTGTTCTTATAAACAAAGCACTTGTGAGGGCTTAAACAATTTTACTAATTAATTAGACACTATCATTACCCTATTCACAACAGTTCTCCTATGACGATGTTAACTGACGACACTTGTCTTAGTTTATTATTACAATGTTTTCATATAATTACTAATTCACTTATTTACACATTGACATCCTAACCATTCATTACCTAAGTTGATTGATGTATCCTTAACTGAGTTATCTATGACATTTATACTACTATTCAAGCATGACAAGTATGTTATACACCAGTAATATTGTACACGTACAAGGTGTGCATGCATGGCCAGTGTATGCACATGTCGGACATGTACTATAAACAAACCCCATTCCTCCTATGCATACTTGCTAACTAATAATAGTATCTACCCCCATGCAGAAGAGCACGCATAATATATAGTATAATTACTTTAACATCCTTGGTTATTTAACAGTTAACCCTTTACGATTTAACATCATTGTCTTTATGTTTACATTAGTTTAATCAATCAAGTACAGGAAGGGTGCCTGCTTCCACTAACTCGGAATCAAGGAATACTAAACCCCCAACAGTGCTAACTAACACATCCTCCCATCATAACCTACGTCCAGCATCCTCTCTATCCTCCCTCTGCTAGTACAACAGTGGATGTCGGACTCACCGATCTGACCACATAGAACTTGAGAGCGATAGCGTCGGCTGAACAGCGGACCTATCCTCCCCTAGCAGGCATCCGACCATCGTCATCACAACAACATGGGGAGCGTGTCTCAGCACGGCCCTCCCACGACCTCGGGTCTCATGGAACCATAGGGTGGGAAACACATCCATCCCTCTCAACATACTGGGCCTACGCCCTTATCAACTCATACTTGCTGCTATCGGGATTATCAGTTTGTGTTATCGTATCCTCATTTTGGCTGCTAAGGTTTGCTGTATGAACATGTTTTTCCTTTCCAATATATATCAGATCAAGTAACTGGCTATCCCATAGCCCCTGTGTCCTGTAGGTTAGTGTTTTGCAAAATACAATTTATAGAAAGCATTTTCCATTGATCGCCAATTGATCCATGTTATCATTTTATTTCATGTAACCTTTTAGCTCATCATAGATGCGTATGACATATAACATTTCAGCAATTCATATAAGAAGATGGTATCCACGTACCGAATCATATATTTCACATTTCATTAAGGAAAACATATAAACATATACTGCAATCGTAAAATAAGGAAATCATATGATAATCATGACATCATAACTGCATAACATAGTAACATCATAATCATGGTGAAATCATAAGACAGAGTAACATCATATAATGAGGTCCAATATAGTTTACTCAGTCGAGCTGAGTTCGACAAAATATATATAAGAAATAAAGTATGGTGTGTCTAACTAATAAATATGCCGAATCAAAATATGGGCATTACATACACCCACCCTTCGGGAAACTTCATCCCGAAGTTATGGTCAAAATAGTGAGGGAAAATCTCGACGCATGGTCTCTGCGTCCTCCCAGGTAGCAGAACCGGGGCTATACTTGTCCCATTGGACCTTAACTTGGTCCACATGGCGACTACGGAGTTGTCGAACCCTACGATCAAGTATACGTAATGGTTCGACCCTGAAGGTTCCCTCGTCCGAGACCTGCAATTCCTTCCAATGAATTTTGTGAGTCTCATCAGCTATGTAATGTCGTAATACAGAAACATGAAATACATTATGAGTTTTATGCAAGTGGGGTGGCAGCGCGAGACGATAAGCAACTGGTCCGATTTTCTCAAGAATCTCAAATGGACCTATAAAGCGAGGTGACAACTTGGTACCCTTCCCAAACCGAATGGTACTTTTATTTGGTCTGATGCGAATAAATACACGATCCCCTACTCCATAAGTTCTATCTGATCTGTGTGCATCAGCGTAACTCTTTTGCCTATCCTGTGCTTCCTTCAGCCGCAGCCTAATCTGTATCACTTGCTCCTCCATTTCCTGAATCAATTCAGGCCCAATTAAAACTCGATCCTCTAACCTGTCCCAACTGAGTGGTGTCCTGCACGGCCTCCCATACAATGCCTGATATGGCGGCATACCAATGGAGCTGTGATGACTATTGTTGTATGCAAACTCCACTAAAGGAATATATTTCTCCCACTGTGTCTGTTGATCCATAACATACATCCTAAGCATGTCCTCCATCACTTGATTCACCCTCTCAGTCTGTCCATCTGTCTCGGGGTGATAAGCTGAGCTTAAGTTCAACTGTGTCCCTAATGCTGACTGCATGCTTGTCCAAAATCTGGAGGTGAACTTAGGGTCTCTGTCAGAGATTATCTTTTTAGGAACTCCATGAAGACGTACAATCTCATTTATGAATACCCTTGCCACATCTGTCACATCATAGGTGTCTCTGACTGGAATGAAGTGAGCACTTTTGGTCAGTTTGTCGACTACCACCAAAATAGCATTATGTCTCAGAGATGTGAGTGGTAATCCTACAACGAAGTCCATGGAAATGACTTCCCATTTAGTCATAGGGATATCATGCGGTTGTAGGAGACCGGCAGGGTGACGATGATCTGCCTTCACTTGTTGACACTCAAGGCACTTTGAAACAAAATCCACTACATCCATCTTCATACCTGGCCAAAAGAAGAGTTGCTTCATGTCAGCATACATCTTCTTCACCCCTGGGTGCGCACAGTAATGCGATCTATGGGCCTCTCTAAGGATGGTTTCCCTGATATCACCTTCCTTAGGAACATACATCATTCCCTGATACCGCAACAATCCATCTTCCTCAAGATGGTACCCATCATACTTCAATTCTTGTTTCTTTCCATTCTGAATAGCTGAGGTTACTTTTAGATACCAACTATCGCCCAATAGTTGTCCTAGTACCCTTTCCCTCAAGTCAACCTTCAAGGGAATTAAGGAGAAAAGTCTCGGCCTTCGGCTTAGAGCGTCTGCCACCACATTCTCCTTTCCTTTGATGTAAGAGATACCAAAGTCATATTCACTCATGAACTCACTCCATCTCCTTTGCCTAGCATTCAAATCCCTTTGGGTAAAGATGTACTGCAAGCTCTGATGGTCTGTTTTAAGGGTGAAGCTTCTACCAACTAGGTAGTGCCTCCATAATTTTAGTGCCAACATTACTGCTGCCAATTCTAGATCATGCGTGGCATACTGCTCCTCATGAGGTTTCAACTTTCGAGATGCATAAGCTATTACCCCACCTTCCTGCATCAACACCGCTCCTAATCCTTGCTTCAAGGCATCGGTGCATACCATGAAATCTTTATCCATGTCTGGTACCCGCAAGATCGGTGCACTTGTCAACAATCTTTTTAACTCTGTAAAAGCGGCATCGCATTCATCGGTCCATTCATACCGGATTCCCTTGCGTTGCAAGGTGGTAATAGGTTTTGCAATTTTAGAAAATCCTTCCACAAACCTCCGGTAATAGCCTGCTAACCCCATGAAGCTGCGCACCTCATGAGCATTCCTTGGAATTGGCCAATCTTCAATGGCCTTTACCTTTTCTGGGTCTACAGAGATCCCTTCACCTGAGATGATGTGCCCTAAGTAGTGAATCTCTTTTTGGAAGAAGGAACACTTTGACAATTTACCATAAAGTTTATGTTCCCTTAAGCATGTCAAGACTAACCGCAAGTGTTCCTCGTGCTCCTTCTCATTCTTAGAATAGATAAGAATATCATCTAAGAAGACCTGAACAAAGCAGTCCAAGTATTTTCGGAAGACCCCATTCATGAGGCTCATGAATACAGCTGGAGCATTGGTCAAACCAAATGGTACCACTACAAACTCGTAATGCCCAAATCGAGTTCGAAAGGCAGTCTTAGGAATGTCGCCTTCCTTGATCCTCAACTGGTGATATCCTGATCGCAAATCAATCTTTGAGAAGACTGACGCACCTTTCATTTGATCAAAGAGGTCATCAATTCTTGGTATGGGATACCTGTTCTTCACGGTGGCCTTGTTCAAATCTCTGTAATCTATGCACAGTCGCAGAGATCCATCCTTCTTCTTAACGAAGATCACTGGTGCTCCCCACGGTGAGATACTGGGTCTAATCAGTCCCAAATCTAGCAACTCTTTTAACTGGATTTGTAACTCACGGAGCTCTGGAGTTGTCATTCTATAAGGAGTTTTTGAGATAGGTTCTGCACCAGGTTTTAGTTCGATTGTGAAATCGAGTTCTCTTTCTGGAGGTAGTCCTGGTAATTCCTTCGGAAAGACATCCTTGAACTCGGAAAGTACTGGGTAAGAATTCAAGGAAGGTCCTTTACTATCGCTCACGGCCTCCACTACGAACAACTGGCATCCTTGTCTTAGGCACCGCTTAGCTTTCACCATAGAGATGAAACGGAGGGATACCTTCCTCTTCAAGCCTTGGATTTGAATTGTCCTTCCCTCGTCATCGAGGCACAACACCATCTTCGCATAGCAGTCTATGAAAGCTCTATGGTCTTCTAACCAATCCATGCCAATAATGAGGTCATAAGTCCCCAAATTGGTGACATAAGCATCCAACTTAGTGGTGCACACTCCTAAGTCAACCTCACAACTTCTCACTTTAAGACCTACTGTTTGCTTAGCTCCTGAAGCCATTTCAACCAGTTTGAAATCGTCGTGCTCGTAGGCTGCCAACCCACATTTATCTAATGCAAATGGTGAAATAAAACTATCAGTTGCTCCTGGATCAAACAAAATTTTAAGTTTGACATTGTTTACATTACCAGTGGATTCTACTATGGTAGACTGATGTTCTGCTTGGTGGTTATGAACCGCTGCATGAATCCGATGACTGTTACCCGAACTATCCATGGGTGCTTTTCCTTCCCTGTGCCTGCTGCTTGACTGACCCTTGGGACAGTCTCGCTAGAAATGAGGACCTCCGCATCCCCAACAAGAGAGATTGGGAGGGGCTTGCCTGTTGCTCGAAGGAATCCTCTGAGATGAGTTCCTTCCCCTGGTTCCTCTAAAACCCCTTGCTCCTCTATAGGAACTTCCCTGTGTACATCCCTGGCTTTGGTGGGTTGCGGACGATGCCTGCGAGATTGAGTTAACTGCAATATTACCCCTCGGTGTGAACCGGTTACCATAAGGATTAGGCCTAGATTGTCCTCCCCTGAAGTAAGGGCGTGACGCCTTCCCTGTAACATACTGATTGGTTCCTGTCAACTTACTACCCCCTTTTCCATCTGACATATCAGCTGCATAACGAGCATACTCAACTGCCATGGCAACTGAAGTTGGCTTCCACATCCGCACAGCAGCTCTAATCTTGTAGTTAAGTCCATACACAAAACACTCTACCTGACAATCATCTGCATCAAGGTAAGGAACATACTTTACCAGTTCCATAAATCGAGATTCATACTCCTCCACTGTCTTGTCTCCCTGTACTAAGGCATGGAGTGCACCTGCCTGTTCTTCCTTGTAATAATTTGGCAAATACTTCATGTGGAACCTCTCCTCGAACAGTTCCCAAGAAGTTGTAAGAGGAGTAAGGTGCAACTGCTTCTCGAGGTCTGACCACCAATTCAAAGCATCACCTTTAAGCTGAAAGATGGCCATCCTAGCCTTGGAACTAGATGTGTACTCATTCAATGCGAAGCATCTCTTCATGCCTTCCAGCCATGCTTCGGCATGCTTACCGGGTCGTCCTCCAGAAAACTCTGGAACCCTTATCTTTTGCAACTCCCTCGATATGTCCTGAAGCGGTTCCAGTCTTCGGCCATGTGCCCTTTCAGAGTTCTCTCGACTCACTTGAGTGGTTTCCACCTCGGCGGCCCTTTCCGACTGCCTGTTCATCGTGGTCATAATAGCCTCCAATGACCTCATTATGATCTGCATTTCTGGTGTTGAGGTTGGTTGTGGCGGTGTTGGCGGTGGCGGAGGTGGTGGTGACGGTGGTCGACCTTGACCCCGACCTCGACCTCTGCGTGTTGTCACCATGATAGTTGCTGAGTTATTAAAATAAAATCATATCCTTAGTTGTTCAATCAAATATACGCGGAACTAAAATGTAGGTATTTAATAACTTGCATCATGAGATAACAAATTGTCAAGATTAGCGCAGTAAAATCTATAGTCGCTTTTATTTAAAAAATCTTGTCATGGTGTTCAGCTCGTCGTGCTGGTCTTAATGGTGTCTTGCTTTTGAGATTTCGGGCCTCTTTCATCCCTTCGACTGGGAGTTGAAATCTCGGCAAATTTTTTTAATATCTCTAATTTAGTTAACCTTAAATGTTACCCTTTAATCTAAACAACTTAATTAACATTAATTGTTTAAACCTCAACCAATCATAGTTAAGTTTAATACTAAAAACACATATTTTAACAACATATGTTATAACAAAATTAAATTAATTAATTAATTAATTAAAATTAAAATCATAGTAAGGTTTAATACTAAAATTTTAAAATTCCTATAAGGCATATATTTTAACAACGTATGTTATAACGAAATTAAATTAATTAATTTTTTTATAATACATATAATCTAACAAAATATAAATAATTTAAAGTTTTTTATAAAACATACATTCTCTCAAAATATATAAAAATAAATGTAAATTTTGATACAACATATATTATATTCTCCTATACATAATTCACGAACATATATACCTGTTTTTACAACTATATACAAATATATACGTAGATTTATAACCGTAGATTTTTACCACGCGGCCTTTCACCGCCATGCAAAGAGCGGGTATGCATGAAGGACACGCGGTCTCTCCAAGCAACCCACCGCCCTCGGAAAGTGGGGGAAACCCTAAATAGAGTCAATCCCCAAGGCGCGGCCATTTTCACCCTCTCTCCTGGAGTTTTAGCTCTGCAACTCAAATGCAAGCTCGCTTAGGGTTTCAGAAAGGAAGGAGCTCTCCATTTTCTACTGCAGAACACTATCTATTCAGGGTCGGGTGTTTGTTCACTCACTATTCAGAGGGTGTTTTGGTCGGGTGTTTGTTCACTCACTATTCAGAGGGACTGTTACAACATTTTAAAAATACTGTAGCTCTTCCAATCTTTTGTCTCCAGTTATCATGTGTCCTTCTGGAAATGTTTCTTCTGAAGACCTCAACAGCGGATCCATGATGGCAAAAATTTGAAAAAAAAAAAAAAGGCCACGGTTTTATCCTGTTCTGAATTTATCATTAGTTTGATACCGCTGTTCTGGTTCGGAATTGAAGGAATCGACAATGGGCATGGAAGCATTCGAGGGAACACTGCACATATTCGGATTTAGGGGAATGGTATTAGAATACAACGACCTCTTTCAATTCCTTGTTCACGCTGTTATCTTTAGTACAGGGAGGTGCTGGAACATATGGGTTTTGGAGTTAAGTCGAGAGGGGGTGAATTCTGGTGTGACTGTGGCAGAGGGCAAGTTTGTGGGGGCATTGTCCATGTTTGAGGTTGGTTTTCATGTACACGACGGGGGCTGTGGCAAGGGTTTCTCGGCAAATTGCAGTTGTCAATCATTTGTTGCAGTTATTGATCTAGGCATGGTGTTTAATGCTGGTTCATGTCGGTTTTGCTATTGCATTTGTTATTTAAAGGGGTTCGTGTGCCTTTTCCCTGTTTTAGTTTGCTAGTTGTATTTTCTATTGTGGCGAGCAAGGGTTTCTGTGGCTGGGAGGTGTTTCTGCGGGTCCATTGTGGACTGTTCAAACAGTGGCATTAAGAAGCTCGGTGTTGGGGATGACGGCTTCTTTGGTTTAGTGGCAGTTCGTGAAGCAGAGGTAAGCAAAAAAACAGTTATTGCTCCAAGTGTTTGCAGCGTGTTCCATGTAATGTATGTACACAGTGCCTGGTTTGACTATTTTTTTCTTTGGGTTTATGCGAATTGTGGGTGTTTTGAACAAGAATTCGAGTTAATAGTTGTCAATTATGTAATCGGTTTTGGCTCACATGTTCCTTATCAAGGTTTATACCGAAATTTTTACAATAGATACCTGTGGCAAAATCTATATTGTGTGAAGCCATCGACCGATCTTGAGAAGCAGGATGTAATCGGTTTCATGAAATGCACAGAGCCAAGTGTTGAAGATACCTACAGATAACCCTGGAAAAATATTACTTTGGTCGATGGTCGAGCTTGAAGGCCAACCTATAATTATTTTCTCGAAATGCACAGAGCCCAGTGTTCGACATAGGTAGCAATTAATCGTTAACCTCATGGATTGGAAGCTGGAACCTGTTCCTTTCCAACCACGAAACTATGCAAAGGAGGTCGGCTGAATGTATGCCAGAGCTGGAATTGTTGCCGTGGAAAAGATAACATCCTTTCCACAATTAGTATTCTAAAACATAGGTTGTGAGCTATAATGCATGTGTAGTTCTAGAATCAACGCGGCCATTGAAACTTTTGTCTGTTTATCCCTAGATATGGACTGGATATTCTTAGTGCTGGCCACGTTAGTTCAAGGCTATGGTTCCAAACCATGTTATGTTTAGTTGAAATTCAAATCTCCCGAATACTGAAGATAGTGGATGGCGCAAAATAGGTTCCTTTGGGTCTGTGGCAGATGATATAGGAGTCTGTCCCGCCCTTACAAATAGTGAAAATAAAGATAGCTTTCAATCATTAGTTGGAAGGAGCTTAGGAGACTACACAATAGATGATAGTTTTGGATTTTTATCCTTCGGTTATATAACGAGTCCTAGTTCACATTTAATAGAATAGGTAACAGAGATTATATTCTGTTAGACATGGAACAACATGAGAATAATTTAAGTTTATCACTTAGAAATAAATGAACCGGAAATGGTAGGGGAATTCTGTATTTGATAAGATATATAAATTTAAGTCGAATATACATATACATTCAAATAGACTGAGTTCGCATAAGGTTCGCATAAGTACAGTCTATAGCTTGGATATCAAAATAGGGAAATTGTAAGAAGATCATAATTTAAATAATACACTAAAATCTGTAACCCTGAAAATTTGCATATGTTTGGTATATTAGCGTAGAAATCCCTTTGTTTGGAGATCCCCATTTTTTGTTTTGTTTTTGTTTTCATAATATATATATATATATTTATATGTTTTATTTGCTTTGGCCAAATCATAGTAGTTTTTTTTTTTTTTTTTTTTTTTGCATCTGCAGCAATAGTTATAAAAGAATGGAAATATAATTATATGTATATATAATCTTTCATTTTCTAATATTATTCCCATTGTCCTTTTGCAGGTGCACCCTGGGAAGCTTACTATGGCTGGAGGTCAAGTAGGTAATTTATCAAGTAGGTTTTCTAGGTGAAGCATGAATAGGCCTGTAGGTTCAAGAGTCCGAACAAAGGCTCTGATACCATCTGTAGTGCTCTGGTTTTTACAGCAGAGCACTATGTAATATTTCTCAGTAAATTTTCTACTTATTAAACTTTATCAAGTGTATGGGAGTAGATTTCTAAGAATTACTATGTGCCTAAATAATATTTAGTGTTCTGTAGTGTTTTTTATCAACATTACATTCGTAATTTAAAATAGACAAACATATCAATATTTCCTTTTCAACAATCATGTTCTAGCATAAGAATATGTTTCACAACTCAGTAAATCAGTAAATAGCAGTAAATCAGTAAATAGCAAGTTATGCATGTTTATAGTAAGTTTTAGCATAGTAGTCAATAACGGAAATTACCTGATGCTGATGCTAACCGTAAGTTGTAGCAGGTTGTATAACCCCTTAGACAGCCAAACTGAAGTGTCCACCCTACCGACCAGCTATTATCTTGCTGGCCCTTGGAAATCAAAGGATTTCCAAGCCCCCGAGCCCACAATCTGATAATCCCGAGAGCAGTCTTTCCTTCTGTTCTCAAAATATTTCTGTTCTCCAAACTTCTTTTCTTCCCCCATAAAAAGACCTCCCCTTTCTCCAAGCTCTCCCCCTCTATATAATTTCCCTTCCTCGAGAATATCTTGGGCTTACTCCACCGCCCCAAAATCCCCCTCTCGAGCCCCTCAACATTTACTCCTATCACCAGTTCATTCATACACGGTTCTTTATAAAAATTTATAATTAATTACTCTCATGGAAAAATTAGTTGGTTTTGGATTGACGGTCGTAAGTATTTATTACGGTGGGGATTATCACCCCAAGGTTATCCATTTGGGACAAGCTTCATTAATTACAAGTCTATTCGCTATCCTTGGTATTTAATGTTTATTAATGTAATTAATAAAATATTATATAATTAGTTGCCCCTTTTCAACTTGGACATGATGTGTCTTAATGATCCACCTTATCCGTCGAGACTACTTAGCTTGAGGTTTAAATTCCAAGATTAACATTGAATAATTAAATAACCATTTTCCATCACATCACGTACATTCCAAAAAGGATTATCCTATTATGGCTAACTTTTGAAATGGAAATAATCACACAATATTAATTTATAAATCAATATTTTAGATCTTAATTATATTGCATTTGTTACGATAGGGATATAAATGTTGCTGGAATATTATTAATTAAGTAATAATAATAATTAGATCCCCATTTATTAATTAATAATAATAATTAAATCACCCTTTAACAATAATAAAAGGTGAATCAATCATAGTATTCTTAATTATTTGTTTATCACATGAGTACCCTATCATCAACATAGCATCCTTGTTCTTATAAACAAAGCACTTGTGAGGGCTTAAACAATTTTACTAATTAATTAGACACTATCATTACCCTATTCACAACAGTTCTCCTATGACGATGTTAACTGACGACACTTGTCTTAGTTTATTATTACAATGTTTTCATATAATTACTAATTCACTTATTTACACATTGACATCCTAACCATTCATTACCTAAGTTGATTGATGTATCCTTAACTGAGTTATCTATGACATTTATACTACTATTCAAGCATGACAAGTATGTTATACACCAGTAATATTGTACACGTACAAGGTGTGCATGCATGGCCAGTGTATGCACATGTCGGACATGTACTATAAACAAACCCCATTCCGCCTATGCATACTTGCTAACTAATAATAGTATCTACCCCCATGCAGAAGAGCACGCATAATATATAGTATAATTACTTTAACATCCTTGGTTATTTAACAGTTAACCCTTTACGATTTAACATCATTGTCTTTATGTTTACATTAGTTTAATCAATCAAGTACAGGAAGGGTGCCTACTTCCACTAACTCGGAATCAAGGAATACTAAACCCCCAACAGTGCTAACTAACACATCCTCCCATCATAACCTACGTCCAGCATCCTCCCTATCCTCCCTCTGCTAGTACAACAGTGGATGTCGGACTCACCGATCTGACCACATAGAACTTGAGAGCGATAGCGTCGGCTGAACAGCGGACCTATCCTCCCCTAGCAGGCATCCGACCATCGTCATCACAACAACATGGGGAGCGTGTCTCAGCACGGCCCTCCCACGACCTCGGGTCTCATGGAACCATAGGGTGGGAAACACATCCATCCCTCTCAACATACTGGGCCTACGCCCTTATCAACTCATACTTGCTGCTATCGGGATTATCAGTTTGTGTTATCGTATCCTCATTTTGGCTGCTAAGGTTTGCTGTATGAACATGTTTTTCCTTTCCAATATATATCAGATCAAGTAACTGGCTATCCCATAGCCCCTGTGTCCTGTAGGTTAGTGTTTTGCAAAATACAATTTATAGAAAGCATTTTCCATTGATCACCAATTGATCCATGTTATCATTTTATTTCATGTAACCTTTTAGCTCATCATAGATGCGTATGACATATAACATTTAAGCAATTCATATAAGAAGATGGTATCCACGTACCGAATCATATATTTCACATTTCATTAAGGAAAACATATAAACATATACTGCAATCGTAAAATAAGGAAATCATATGATAATCATGACATCATAACTGCATAACATAGTAACATCATAATCATGGTGAAATCATAAGACAGAGTAACATCATATAATGAGGTCCAATATAGTTTACTCAGTCGAGCTGAGTTCGACAAAATATATATAAGAAATAAAGTATGGTGTGTCTAACTAATAAATATGCCGAATCAAAATATGGGCATTACATGTTCTTCCATCTTTAACCTCAAATCCTTGTGGTTGTTCTATGTACACTTCTTCTTCAATTACACCATTCAGGAAGGTTGTTTTAACATCCATCTGGTGTAATTTCCACTTCATCATAGATGCAAGTGCCATGATAGTTCTAATTGAAGTGTACCTAGCAACTGGTGCAAATGTTTCTTCATAGTCAATTCCCTCCTTTTGAGAGAATCCTCTGGCTACAAATCTTGCCTTATATTTTTCAATGCTACCATCTGCAGCATGTTTTATCTTGAATATCCATTTGGAAGAAACCACACTTTTATCTTTTCGTTTGGGAACTATATCCCAAACATCATTTTTCATTATTGATTGGTATTCTTCTATCATTGCTTCTACCCACTCTTTCTTCTGAGCCGCCTCTTCATAGCTAGTAGGTTGTTGATCCACAAGATCACATATCAAGGCCACATAGTTGGATACTAACTTGGGTTTCTTTCTCTCTGTAGTGGAACCTTCAAGAGCTCCATATTTTTCAGCTCCTTGAATAATGTCTCTAGCCCATGCTGGCCTTCTTTTCCTAGATAAATTTGTAATGGGGGGTTCTTGTGGTTCTATCATGTCATGGTCCTCTGGTGCATCATCTTCAGGGATGGGTACAGCTTTTGTGATTCTCGGAGGTGTATCTTCTTCATAGATTTCTTCAAGTTGGCACTTCCTAGATTTCTTGATAGCTGCTTCTTCATCAAATGTTACATATCTACTTATTTCCATATGATGAAAACCAGGTATGTAAATTCTAAAAGCTTTGGATGTTTCACAATATCCAACAAATATTCCTTTCTTACCAGAGGGATCCAACTTGGTTATCTTTTCTTTTGGAATGTGAATGTACACAGGACACCCAAATATCTTTAGATGACTTACCTCAGGCTTCTTTCCTGTGAACACTTCTTCTAGAGTCTTAAATTCGAGAGCACTATGAGAAAGTCTATTTTGTACATAAACAGTTGTCCTGGATGCTTCAGCCCATAGATACATGGGTAGATCTTGGTCATGTATCATAGTCTTTACAACTTCCATGATAGTTCTATTCTTTCTTTCAGCAACCCCATTTTGTTGGGTATTGTAGGGAGTGGTTAGTTCCCTCTTGATTCCAGCTTCTTTACAAAAGTCTTCAAAGTTCTCTGAAGTATATTCTCCACCATTATCTGTTCTGAGAATCTTGATTTTCTTTTCTGAGAGATTTTCTATTAAGGCCTTGAACTCTTTGAATTTTCCAAAGACTTCATTCTTACCTTTTAGAAAGTATATCCAAGTATTCCTTGAATAGTCATCAATGAAAGAGAGATATTATTCAAACCCACTTAGGGATGTGGTGGGCATTGGTCCACATACATCTGAATGTATTAACTCCAAAATATTCTTAGTCTTTGTTTCACTCTTTGGAAAAGGATTCTTCACATTCTTCCCTTTTTCACATCCTTTGCATGTGCCATTATGATCAACCTTTAAGTCTGGTAATCCTATGACCACCTTGCTTACATAGGGTAGGGCTTAGTAGTTGATGTGAGCAAGCCTTCTATGCCATAGCTCACTGGGGCTAGTGGTTTCATGGACAAGGGTAGCTTCTGGGTGACCTTTGAGTTTGTAAAGACCACCTTCTTCTTCACCAATAACAATTGCATCCTCAATTGATTTTCCTTTGGGCCACATAAGTACTTGTCCATCAATAAGTGCAACTCTAAAACCTTTCTTATCTAGTGCTGAGATAGAAAGTAGATTCTTCTTTAAACTTGGTACATATAGAATTTCTTTCATCTTTAAAGGTGTTCCAGAATCAAGCTTGTAACTTGCTTCACCAATTCCCTTGATGGGATATTGATAATCATCTCCTAGAGATACCTTTTGTGGAGAAGACTTTTCTTCAAGTTTTGAGAGAGTTTTCTTTTGACCTGTCATGTGCTTTGAAGCACCACTATCAATGAGCCATGTATCTTCTCTAGGAGATACAGATCCAGAGAGTGCGGAGAATAGGACATATTCTTCTGGATCTTCTTTCTTTACTTTAGATCTTTTCCTTCGAGGCCTTTCCTCTTCCTCCTCTTCTTCTTTTTCTTCTTCTTCTTCTTCTTCACTATCATCTTCTGCCATATGTGCATGGTGTCTTTTGTGGAAAAAAATATTCTTCTTTTGTGAAGGACAAAATATGGAAATGTGTCCTTTGAGACAATTGAAACACTAGACTGTGGAGAGGTCTCTTTCGTTGTTGGGTCCTCTTCCCTTTTTAAATCTAGAGAAGGGTTGAGATCCTTTGTGGTCAACTTTCTTGAAGTGACCCTTTCTTCTTCTTTTAGTGTGAGTAGCCAAGGCTTGGTCATCCTTCTTGAGAAGGGATTCTATGTTGGCTACCCTAGCCTCTTCTTGAACACAATCCTCCCATACTACATCAAACTTCATACTTTCTTTTCTGGCACACATAATTTGTATAAATGACTCCCAAGGTCTAGTGAGACCATTTAGAGCAGTCATCACAAGTTCATCTTCATCAAGGGTGTCACCAATGGCATCTAGTTTCTCCTTGATTTGGGAGACCCTTGAGAATTAGTCTTGAATGGATTCTCCTTTGTGCATCTTGGTACTCTTCAACTGAGTTCTTAGGTTCATCTTCCTATTGATGTTCTTTCCTTCATACATTCTTCCTAGGGATCATACATTTCCTTTGGAGTCTTCTTGGAAGCCACTTGGAGAATCAAGTGGTCTTTAATAGAATCAGATATGATTCTCTTTACCCTAATCAAATCCTTCCTATGCTTCTCTTTGGCTTCATCTCCTTCAGGTTCTGCAACTTCATCCTTGACATAATGAGCAAGATCATTCTCTTCAAGAATGAGACCAATTCTGTATTTCCATGCCCGAAAATTCTCTATACCTTCTAGCTTGTCTTTAGGTTTAGTGTTTGGGGCCATCTTCTCTTGGGGGAGTCCAAGAGATAAGAGATAGAGTAGTACTTACCTGGAAACTTTAACTTTTCACTTTTCCGGATCTGCAACCGAATTTCTGGTTTATCGCACTTTTGGTAAAACTAGGGTTTGAATTTCCTGGAGTTCTACCCAACCAAAAATCTCGATCTAGGGCTCGAAAGATTGATTTTGAGAAGTGTTATTCAGCCATGCAACCAAAAACCAAAAATACTAACTTTTGCAGAAACCCTAATTTTGGAAGAGAGAGAGAAAGATAATTTCACCTTGTGAGAGATGTTCTATTCAGGCTAGCTCTGATACCATGTTAAGTTTAAACCAAATAAACTAGCAAGATCACTGAAAGAAACATAATCACAAGATAGACACAGAATTTACCCTGGAAAACCCTCATGGGGTAAAAAACACAGCAAAGCTTTCCTCAATAAGATGATCAGCCAAAATACAAGATGTGCTCCAAGACTTGTCCTTCTTCTCTACCTCACATGCAAACCTCCCAGACACAAGTGCACTACTTTCTGAGTTGTGGAAGTGTGTCAAATGAGGAGCTCTCCTCCTCTACTTATACTAGTTCTCGACTGACCAAAATCCCTAATGGGGCAGAGCTCTCCTAGAGAAGTCTAATAACCCCTAAATAACAAACTCAGGGCCAACCCCCACATGCTGGGTCTAATAACCTTGGTTACCACAAACCATCAGAGGAATAAACTGTCAAGCACTCTATATGCAGATAAATTGTTACCAACACACAGAGCATATGAAATTTATTGTCAACCCGAGAAAGTCTTTTTATTTCAAAGGATAAGTACACAATATATGCTTAAACACCAAACCATTAGAAGTGAATACTTTTATCTTCTATCATCCATGTTCATCCCAAGAATCTATGCAATCCCAATTGCCTTCTAACTACTATACTTCAGTTCTTCTCTATCATGCATCAATAAGAAATGGTATCAGATCTAATCAACAATTGCAGAAAAGAAATCTCATTCGTATTCTAGAACAATCACTTGTCTGATCTAATCAATCTGGAAATCATAAAACATAAACTGAACATTAATCTAGAAATCCAATTGCAAAAGATTGAGTCAACTGTTCTAAGAAATTGAATTGCAGAATGGAAATCAAGCAACACACAACAGGAAAGATAAATTGTAAAGACTCATGGGATCACGACTTAGCTGGAAGATGAACATGGCTGCGTATAACAGCAATTGAAATGCATAAAGAAAACCTTACTCAGTCGATTGTTATTCTACACCATTCACCAATCTCACAGAAATATAATCTTTTACTAAAAAAAATCCACACAATAAATATTGCTGCTGCGTACAAAAGGAAAGAACAAAGCATCACACAACAAGAAAGATAAAATCCTACTTTAACTCAGCAATCTCTGTGGAAGACGGGCCCAGTCTTCACACAGAGACGTTGGTTGAACAACACAACTCTTTAGCTCAGAAGTTACCCCTTATATTAACAGAAGAATGAGTACACAGTTCTGCTCGGCTGCTAATACAATGAATTAATTGTTTGATGTTCAACCCCTGAGTCGAGGCAACTCCCCCTATTTGTACATACAAATAGTAACATCTAATCCTATAATCGGGCAGCCATGAAGATCTCTGATCTTCAGGCGCCCTAAATAACTAGCTGTTACAATACGTGGGCAGAGCAGAGACATCGAAATATGGAAGAGTTATCAATTGACCCAAGAGTAGTGGTCCTTTCAAATCGCAGCTAGACTCGAGCAGTAACATGCTCAAAATGGCGCATTCTGTTACAGCTGCTCTGTCACAGCTGTGCCTTGATTAATAATTCGAGCCCCAAAGATCCCTCTACAAGCAACGAACATCCTTTTCTTCATGACTTGTTCAGCCCCGATCTTCCTGCACTCCATTTGTCTCAACTACCTTCATAAATCGCAACTTGTTAGCACAATTCGAGAGATGCACAGCTTTAATTATCACAATCATAAGCATTAATAAAATAAAACAATGATCAACCATACCTTGGTAATTTGGGGAATAAGGTAAGGACAATAGGTCTAATTGCCATGATAAATGGTGTAGGACAGGGGCAGGAAAGATGATTAATGATGATTAAAAAGGGCCAATTCTGGGCTCAACATAAACATCTCTGGATACATAATAGAATAACCTCCGAGGGATGAACCATCTCCGGAATAATAAAGTACAAAATATAATATTCTTAGAAGTTAAAATATTCAACACTAACATACCAAAGGATAAATCAAATGGAGTTCATAAGAAAAGGTTTTGGAGAACTAATATTCCATCCTCACGATCAATAATGCTTCCAAGAAAGGACCCCTACCTCAAATGGAACAAATAATTAGGACGTAATGAGAACTCTTTTTAGAAAGTGTTGGAGTTTTACTTTAGGCAGCTATGTTCCACTTCCTTTTCAATAAGCTGCACTCATAAGCTTGTTATCATTCGACTGTGGCCGTCCCCACCCGGGATTGACCCCGTGACCCAGACAGATTCGGCGCTCTCGCTGTATTGACCCACCGATTTCACTACTATGTGTAAAAAAAAAGGCTTGTTATCATATCATATGCATTCATATCCCTTAAAGCAACATATTCCCAACAAAATATCTCCATGAACTTGTCAAAGTCCGAAATTATGATATGCTCATAATTAGATTTCATATATTCCATGAAGTTCCCAATTTGTGCATTTGTAAAGTGCCCAAGATAGAAGTATGATGAGCTTGATATTCTTGTTCGTAAAAAAAAACGTCTTGCATACCAAATCATTGCCTTATCTTTTGAAAACAAATTTGCAGCATTACATGTTCCTCTAAAATAGTCATCTATAGGACCGGCATTCTTACATCCATTGACTTATGAAATCACTTCTCGGTGCAGACAAAAGAGTTTTTGAATTAGCATTGCATGTATCATAAATTTTATTACATTGTTCATGCAACTACTATATCTTGTGTCATGATATAAATCTAAAATTACAGCTTGCAATCAATTCAACTTATGGTCAAAATTTAAAGCTACTTTTAGTTTCATTTGCGATTGATTGCTTGATAAGTGGAGGCTCACTTAAATCACTCAAATTTGTAATCAGAACATGCATGAATGAGATTTTAATGGAATGGAACAGTGGTACAATCAAAAAGGAATGTGTGTTCCACAAGGGACTAGAGGAGAAATCGATATTTTCCCACATGCACAAGAAAGACCATTGAAATTAATTGCAAGGAGAGGAGGGAAGTGGCCATTATAGCAAAGTTCTTGGCAAAGAAAATGCTTCCCACCATTTCATACATATATTCATACTTCCAAATCCTACATCAGAAAAGAGTTACGCACATGATATTACAGACTCACAACTTAATGATTTCAAGTAATACACCAGGATTTAATAAATTATTATTAAATAATTTTGAATATTTTATTTTAGATATTTTTTACAAGAAGTCAAAAATAAAACAATGTAAATGGATTATTCTTTTATTAATAAAAATACTGAAGGGGGACATAAATGAAATAGTTGTTGAATGAGTGATTGCTGACCCACAAGAGGAAAAGAGAAGTGGCTGGAGCTATTGAGTGAGAACTCAAGGTGCAAGAGGCATCTTACCCAAAATCAGGTCACAACTCTTAGTTGAGTGCTAAAGAGAAGGAGGCTCATAAATGGCCAAGTCCTAGGAAAAATACTATATAATAGTATGTCCATAAGTAGCAGGAGGCTAGCATTGGACGGGGATTGAATCTGATAATGCAAGAGATGGCGCAGTAGTGGATTTTTCTCTTGTGGTTCAATAATGAGGCTCGAGGGTTCTGGATCAAGTGAGACTTGGCTGCTCTAGGAGTTGGTTGGGAGGAATGGCTATTTCATTTATGTTTTCCCGATAGTGGTGCCAGGTTCCTTGTTATGTTTCTTAATTGTTTAAAACTAATTACAATAGGAATTCCATCTCTGTTATGAATCTCTACTAACCCTTAGCCTAAGTCTTATTTATGTATCTAATTATATTATGGATACATTATTGCATCCGTTCAAATCTCTCTTCTATTATGTTCTCAAAATTTAATTGTTCTGTCGCATTGATATCTAGTTTATAAAATAGTAGTATTTAGCATTTAGACTGCTTTTTAAACAAATATCTATTTTCAAATCAGTATAGATTATATTTAGTTTAAGAACATAGTCAAATTATGGGTTAACTCTTATAATATAACCACTGTAATATTGACAAAACTAAGTAAAATAATGGTGCGGCCGAATATTCTCATCTACATAAAACTATCAATGACGATTACCAAAATCGTGAGAGCCGAGAGGCTTCTGTTGAATAAGATTTATTTAAACGTTTTTTCATTTATAAACCCTTGTCACAGATCGAGAATGCTAGACCAGGCATAATCGTGATCTAGGTTAAAGGACTACGAAATGATACATTCAAAATCTACAAATGCCATAATTGAAATTTATTAATATCATAATCCAAATCTATCAGTGCCACATTCGAAGTCTAAAAAATATTTATCAATGCTATAGGTTATAAATGTGCAACTTTATTCCATATCGTAAACACTAAATAAACAAAAGAAAATCTAATCTACAGGATATAATCTTCTGTAATGATAGCGAATCAATCAATGCATTCATGGCAATAAGACCATCGTAGATGACCGCCTTGATCCAGTAATAAGAAACTAACAAATAAATAAATAAATAACTTAGAGGAATGAAATTCACACGAATTAACGGTACAGGCTAAGAGCGGCCCTTTCAAGCGAATAAATAAAGTATAGCCCTGATATGGGTTCACAACAGGAAATTTCGAGTAATATACAAGAAAAGATTAAGTATTAAAAACATCAAATGTTAAACAGAAAGGTCCTTATACCCCGTGGATATAAGGACATAGGTAATGGAATCCACTAACATTATACAACCCTAGTATTTAAATAAAATTACAAAGGTGTAATATATCCACGATGGCACTCACATTAACTCCCAGCCCGTTTAATTAAGGAAACAAAAACACACTTTAAAGCTTAAAGGAAAACACTAGAGCAGAGAGGATGCGAAGCCTCTATCCAACAGTTCATAAAACCTAAGGATAATATGGTTCATAATGCAACTTATCTTTCCAAGAGATGTTGCAACCACACTCAGCAACTTATCATTCAAACTGGTGGAAGCCTAAAATTCCTTTTTAACGGCTTCAAGCTCTGCCCAGTGCCACCTGTAGTATTTCATTTCTTTTTGGGTCATTCAATGACTGAGTATAAGTAGAAATTTTAATACTGTAAGTAGAGTAGAGTTTGTGTTTTACCTGGGAGTTTAAAAATGCAGGCCTGGGAGAAGGTGACCCTGTCGCCATCCTCACCAATGTCACTTAAACCTGCAACCACCTGGTAATTTTTAACTGTAATAATTATTGGAAAGAAACAAATAAATGTAAACCTGGTATTGTTTCCTTACCTTGTACATTTTGCAGAGGAGGCCAGGGGTCGGATTCTCCTAGCTACCCTTATTTCTCCTATGCCTGCAAGCAAACTACAATCTTAGTCTCGGTGACTGCAAGATTAAAGAAAATTTGGTTCAAAGAATGAAATAAGTTGAAAGTAATCTCCTACCTAATTGAAGGAAGTTTGAGGATGACAAAATGTCTCTGCTCTAGTCGCAACAACCGAAAAACTGTGGCGTGGCGACATTAAGCATTGTGATGACCTCGGGAAGAAACCAAAAGAAGAATGCCATTAGCAAATGCAACACATTACACCCAAAATTTTACAAATTGCCATGAAAAGTGCAGAGCTTCTGCTCGTAGAGCTCGTAGACCCAACAACAACAACAATAATGACGGTTCGGAAAATCAAATTGATACATTAAACCCTAATAAAAAACCCTTGCAATCTCAATGCAGAGATGGATGACTGAGATTGCATTCCAGTAAGAGCCATAAAATCCTGGTTGCGCTGCCAACTCGCAGCCAGGATGGCTCATTAAATTCACCATCAACCTTAGTACATCTACCAAACCATTTAACTCACGGATCAATGAATAACATACTTTATTTATTTGGTTCCAAAATCAAGGTTCGACCATGGTATAAACCTCACAGCCATACTTCATATAAATTATTTAACCATTACAAAAACCTTGGTATGGCTTCCAATGCTCAACTATAGGGTATATCCCATAGTTATAGCTTAAACCCTTGAAGTCTTTGTTTTAATGCTAACCTTGCACTTAAGGACCAAGGTTAAGCCTTGAATCGGTTACAAACCATATTACATAATTGTATGGGTTGAGACCTTACCCTTAAGTCTCCTAATTACCCCCTCTTACAACCTTAGTACCAAACTACAAAGGTTAAAGCAAAGATGAAGACCGAGACTTAGCCCTAAGGCTAAGCAAGGCCTTTATAGTCCAATAGTAAGAAATTGGAAAGAACAAAACATCACCAGTAGGTATGTAGCATAACCTCGATAAATATCCACGAATATGCAACCTGTCAATTAACCGTTTAAGAATTATGTGAGCAACTATGTACAACAAGGTTAACTTTTACTTATGTTATGGCAACCATTTTAATGCTAGAAAATATAGTGATGTTCACATAATTATGTTGCAGAACTATTTAAATGCGAACGATGTAATAATATTATATATATATAGTTGTTGGTATATTAATTTTTTTTTTTATGAAATTTCGTGGTTCATGACATAATGGTATCAGAGCATGGTTACAACACGTGGCCTGAACTAACCCAACATTGCAATTGTTAAACCAGAAAAACGAATGTTTATTTATTTTGGGTTTGATTCTCTTACAAAACAGGAAGAGAAGGATAACTTTATTTTGCAGGAAGACTATGACAGAATTCAGAATTCCTGCGGAAGAAGAATCTCCCCCTAGAATACCGGTGAACAATGAAGAGGGTGAAATTTGGGTAAATCTAAATGAGAACCGAGACTATAACCCATCAAAGTTACAACAAACTGTTAAGGAACTAAGGTCATAATTAAAAAGAGTTAAGGATGATAACGAACGAATTATGAAAGCACAAGACGAACTAAACAACATTTTGTTGGCTAAAATACACTGTAATGAAAAAGATAAAAACAAAGAATCCAAACATGAAAAGCCAAAAACTACACCTTACAAACGTAAGGGAAGAAAGATGGAATTTTCCAGTCATAGGGATGAAACTTCCAGTGAGGAATCACCAACACACCACACATAAGAACATCAGGATTCTAGTGAAAGTAGTGATAGTCATAAAGATAAAAATAAGTACAAACCTATGAAGAGATTTCGAGAGAATTTAAGAAAATTAAACCTCCTATGTTTAACAGTGAAATCAAGAAAAGAGAAGAGGCAAAAGTCTGGCTATTTGGAATGAAGAAATACTTCCAAATTTATAACTATTCTGATGAACTGAACATGAAAGTGGCCATTTATAACCTAAGTGGGAAAGCATATATTTGGTGGAAATATATCAAAAAATTAAAAGGTATTAAAGAATGATACATAACCTGGAAGACCTTTAAGAAACTTTTTAAACAAAAGTATCTTTCAGAACAATACTATGAAGAAAAAGTGAAGGAATTCTATGAGTTAAGGTTATGTACTATGACCATGGAAGAACTCTATTTTAAATTCCTAATTCTGCTTCATTATGTACCATACCTAATATATGAAAAACAAAAAATACAACACTTTCTCAGTTGCTTTCCTACCATGTTTAAGGAGCGGATTGATTATGACAATCCGAAGACACTAGAAGAATCAATGAGAAAAGCGAATTACTGTTATGATCAGAATAAGAATACAAGAGAAAATGTACCCAATTAGAGCACTAAAAGATGAGATAACTTTGATCCAAGGAAGAAGAAGAAGAATAATAAATTTCACTGAAATTATGGAAATAATTACAGAGGATATCAAGGTAGTAATTATAGAGGGTATCAAGGTAGTAATTATAAAGGTCTCAAACCACAACACCCTGCATCAAAATAAAGAGAACCATCCACTAATTTTAATAAAAACACTGCACAGAGGGAACCCTTAAAATGTTGGGAATGTGGTGACCCGCACTATTTTAAAGACTGTCTTGTAAGAAATAAAACCTTTAATAATTTTCACTCCATTCAGGAAGCTGTTACAGTGGGAGATATGGTGAGAAGTATGCCCAGAATCAGTGCTTCATTAGAGAATCGACAAGCAGACCATCAAGCTTCAATGGTTGAGATTGAAGGTATGATAAAAATTCAACCTATTTCCATACTAATTGATCCAGGTGCAATTCTGAGTTATGTATCACCTAGGATTGTTGAATTATGTATACTAGTACCTGAAAATTTTGAAAAATATTGGATGGTACAGTTAGCTACATGTACTAAACGTAAGGTCATTAGTTATGTGAAAAAATTTGAAGTATTGATGAATGAATTTAATACGCATGTTGATCTGAATATTCTACCATTAGGTTCCTATGATATGCTGATAGGAATGGATTGGTTGGAAAAACACAGATTCATGTTGAATTGCTATGACAAAAATTTTACATGCATAGATGATACTAGAAACACAATTAAAGTAACATGAATTCCCAGAAAGACTAAAATCATAGAGATATCATCCTTACAAATGAATAGGTGTGCACGTAAGGGATGTAAAATATTTTTTGTTTATGTAATTGATGATAAAGATAAAGATAACAAACTTAAAGTAGAAGATATACCTATCTTGAAAGATTTTAAAGACATCTTTCTAGAAGAAGTCCCTAGACTACCTCCGAAAAGAGACTTGTACTTTACAATCGATGTGATACCAGGAGTGGTACTAGCATCAAAATCTCCTTATAGGATGAATATAATAGAACTTACAAAACTTAAATCACAATTACAAGAACTAATCGATAAGAAGTATATTTGACCTAGTGTTTCCCCTTCAGGAGCACTGGTCTTATTCGTAAAGAAGAAAGATGGAACTTTAAGATTGTGTATAGACTATCAACAATTAAATAAGATGACTATTAAAAATCAATATCCTTTACCCCGGATAGACGATCCATTCGATCAGTTTCAAGGGGTGACAATCTTTTCTATAATAGACTTAAGGTCCAACTACCATCAGGTAAGGATCAAAGATGAATACATCTTCAAAATTTCTTTTAGAACTTGTTATGGTCATTACGAGTTTGTCATAATGCCTTTTGGATTAACAAACGCACCTACAACTTTTGTGTGCTTAATGAATAGTATTCAAAGTAATTATTTGGATAAATTCGTAGTCATCTTCATTGACGATATATTGATTTACTCGAAGAATAAAGAGGAACATGAAGAACACCTAAGAATAGCTCTTCAAGTGTTAAGAGAACAACAACTATTTGCTAAGTTTAGAAAATTAGACTTCTTTAAAGACAAAATTCAATATCTAGGACACGTAGTGTCTAAGGATGGAATATTTGTTGACCCCAACAAGATTAAGGCTATCATTGAATGGCCAGTTCCTAAAAATGTAACGGACAAAAGATCGTTCATGGGGATTAGATGTTACTATCGAAAGTTTATAGAAGGATTTTCTAAGATAGCCTACCCCATAACTTCACTACAAAAGAAAGGTAAAAAGTTTGATTGGAATGAGAAGTGTATGGAAAGTTTTAATAAATTGAAACATATGTTAACCACCGCCCCTATATTAAAAATTGTTCATATTTTTAAGGATTTCGTCGTATGCACTGATGCGTGTAATGAAGGATTAGGCGGGGTATTGATTCAATAAAATCATGTCGTGGCTTACGAATCCAGAAAATTAAAGGAACATGAAAAGAATTATGCCACACATGATTTAGAACTTTCTACAATTATACATGCATTAAATATGTGGCGACACTACCTCATCGGAAGAATTTTTTTGCTAATGTCAAATAATATAAGTCTAAAATACTTATTTGACCAACATAATTTAAATGATAGACAAGCTAGGTGGTTGTCTTTCTTAAGTGAATACGACTTCGAAATAAAACATATAAAAGGAAAAGAAAACAAGGTTGCAGACATTTTAAGTCGTCACGCAAATTTATTATTTGCAAGAAACATTTATGAATCCGATTTAGAAAATCAGATTTTAAATGTAGAAAATTCTGATAAAGAATACCAAAATTTAGAGGAAAAGACGGCTGAAAATGAAAAGAACCAAATAAAAATAGATTTTAGTCTAAATGGAAGAGGATTACAGTTGCATAAAAACAGATTGTACATACCAAATACAGCAGAAATCAAATTAACAATCATGAATTAATTACACAAATGACCGTATTCAGGACATCCTAGATACCAGAAGATGATCACCATGGTTAGAAAAGACTTCTTTTGGCATAACATGAAGAAAGAGGTAGCATAGTACTTAGCTCACTGCATAGAATGCCAACAAGTCAAGGGAGAACACCAACATCCAGCAGGGTTATTGCAACCACTACCCATTCCAGAATGGAAGTGGAAAATCATTAGCATGGATTTTATAACCGGCCTACCTAAAAATTTTAGGCAACACAACTCAATCATGGTCGTAGTCGATAAATTAAGCAAAGCAACTCATTTTATTCCAGTAAAATCTACTTATAAGGCTGTTAACATTGCATATATATTTATGAAAGAGATTTTCAGTTTACATGGCGTACCAAAGGTAATAATCTCAAACAGAGATGTAAAATTTACAGGAAATTTTTGGAAAGATTTATTTAAATGGTTAGGCACTTAGTTGAACTTCAGTACTGCGTATCATCCACAAACAAATGGGAAGACTGAAATGGTAAACCAAGTCCTAGAAGACATGCTAAGACTATCTGTAATGGACAAACCAGGTAAGTGGGAAGACTACTTGCACTTAGTAGAATTTGCTTACAATAATAATTTTCAAGTATCGGCTGGTATGAGTCCTTTTGAAATTCTGTACGGACATTGTAACATACCCATTACTTGAAACATTTTATGTTTGAGAAAAAAAATTATCTTAACTTTTATTGTAAAGTTTTATATTTGGCCAAGTGGCCAAGGATGACTGTAATTGCACAATATTATTATTTAATAAAATAAAATAGGATACACTCAGCCAAAGAGACTGTTGAAAGAGTGTTTACTGACCCACTAGGTGGAATTGGAATATGGGGTAGAAGACAATGGACAAGTGGCAGCATCAAGAACTCAGTAACTAGCTGTTGTTATGGGACAAATCCCTTGAATTGTGGTCAAAGTTCCCTAAAAGATGGGACTGGAGCTTGAGGCTCATTTACTTGCAAACTGACCACTAAAAGACCTAGGCATCTTTATAAGCCATCGAATTTGAGCAGAGGCTCACACTTTTTCTGACAAGAAAATTTACCTTGTGGTTCTGTTGTATGCACACAAGAGATTTGATGAGGGGAAGCTATGTTTTGAGTTATAGTGAAAGTCTGTTTCACTTATGCTAAGTGCAAAGTTTACTACTAAGTGCGGAGACTTATTTTGAGGTGTATTGCAAGTCACCATTGATTGCTGGAAGTACAACCTAAGTGCCTTATTCTACACAGAATCTTCTACCTAGTGGTTCAGTAAACAGGCTCGGGGGTCCAAAGGAGCAAGTGATATTGGCTGCTTCTTTTGGAGAAGGTTGGGAGGAATAGGCCTCTTTGGGTGTTTTTCCACCCTATCTACATTTGCAGGTTCTACTGTTATTTCATTTCCTAAGTAGTTATAATTTATTTTCTATAACAGTTAATTTATGATTTATTAGTTGAATGTTGATAGTTATCATCATGCAGAAGTAAATGTTTGTTTTTCTAAACTGATTATGATTATGTAAATTGTTGAAGAAGTTATATGAAATGGTAGAATAAATTACTTCCCTGTATTTTTCCACGCAAGTTATCTTTGTGTCGTACTCTAGTACATGGAAGGGTGTTTAAAAATAGATGAATGATATGTATAGAAAAACTCTGTTATATTCCCTGTATTTCTTTATCTGTTACATTTACAAATAAAATCTCTTTGTTTTAGTCATAGAAAAACATAGCAACATTTATTATGTTCATACATGGTAATATCATTCCAGACGCAATAATAGAAGTAAAGATACATAAACAGTTCCATATTTCTGCATAATCCTAGGGTTTAATATAGGTTAACTATGTCCTTGCAGAAGACCAATAACTTAAATAATCTCTTACTATTTTTCTTTTCTTTCAAATTTCCTATCAATATATTTTAGCATTCTGCATTTTATACACTATTAGTATCAAAACAATTACTCTAGACTTATATCAATAATTAGGACTTGAACCTACAGTAAATTAGACAGAAAATATAAATCAAATAAACAACTTTCATTTGGACGAATGCCCTAGGTTTCAAACCCTAGATATTTTTCAAATAACAAATTAACTTGTCTTCATTTATCAAAATCAAAGTGGAAAAACTTCAAAGACAAAGCTTGACTTCAACCTACACCTTACAGGTTATACCATCTATCTAGGAAACTTGAAACCCTTATCGTTTATATAGCTACACTATTTCAAGACAGTGATTAGTGTTGAGTAGAGTATTCACAACTAGCCTTACGTCCGTAATCTCTAGACTATTTTTATTATAAGCAGCATTTCAACAGGTTTCAAATAAGGCATTTTGCCTTAGTTATCATACAATATTATTACAGCTACAATATAAACCTGCTAAACCTTTAGATTAGTTCAACAACTTTAACACCAAACCATATGAAAGGAATTACAACAAAATGGAGTTGCGAGTTCGACCCACATGACTACCCATTGAGAAAACAAAAACCAAACACTTTCTACCACAAAGTTATTGAACCATTGTTCTCAGAATTCTCAAAAATGACAATAGCAAACAAATCTATTATAACCTTTCAAAAACACAACGAGAAGCTTTGCTTCGTTTTTATTTAGTTATCATCTACCACTGCCGAGAGCTCTAAAAAACTATAAACATCCTTTATGAAAAAACCTAGCAATACCTGGAAATTATAGTACATTGAAAAATAAAAATACGAGGTCGAAACCCCAACAGTATTCCTAAAACAACATCAAGTTTCAAATACCATAACAGTTATCAACCTTTATTTTATCAAACGACCAAGGGTCAAACCCTTCGCACAACTGTTACATTTATCAAACTTATTACACGGTAAACTTTGAAGAGCCCACACAAAGTCAGGTCGAGGATTTTATCCTCCCCAAAATTTTGCCTTACGGCTTGAAAGAAGGCTACAACACTGGTAAAACCAAGCTAAAAACCAAACAAGGGCCGACACATTTGCCAGGATGCACCTATAGGTAATCGCCGAGGCTTACAAGTTTGCAAGCCACCTTCCACCTTGTCTTCAACCATAGGAAGCCATAGCCGAGACGTACCTGCCACAAAGAACACAGCATGGTTAAATACTTGGAAGACGAAGCGCAACCAAAAACTCATACAGTTATACATTATGAACCTTCTTAAGATATTAATAAAAAAACTAAAACTTACATGTCATAAAGAATTTTGTCTCCAAGAAGAATACCCCTGCAAATCGGCGAGTTCCAGAGTCATGCAAACCACTAAACAAATGCAACAATCCTCACTTAAGTTATGGCTCAGCTCTTAACACTTTGGTAGTGACAGTCTTCTTCTACAGGTCATGGTATCAAACCTTGGGAAGGTGCTGCCAAGAACCTGTTACGAAACTCTAAAGACCTGCAGGCCTGTCGGCCTCTCCATCACTCCACTCCCACAAAAATGAATGCATGGGTTATTCCTTCGTCGAGATTAGACCAAAGGAAGTTAGGGTTAGCACCATAACCAAGAAGACCACGTGAAGACCTACCACGGGGATTTTTGTTCAGGATTTATACCTTATAGCGAGTAGAGGGACACTGCCAAATTCTAGGGTGACAGGTAAATACATTGATCATATCACATAGGCTTCTACAAAAGGAAAGAGATCAAGATCTTAGAAGGCATACCTTATTAATGACGTTTGATCCTAGCTTTCGCTTGCTCCGTCGATCGATCCTTCACTTGATCTTCCGCTTGATGAACCTGCAATACAAAAGATACCTTCCTTAGCGTATCTTGACTGATATAACAATGATGAAATTGAAATGAAATTTAGACATCAAATACAATCAAGCATTTAATCCAAACAAATATGCAATCCATTAGACATTTTATTGGGACGGGAAGGGTATTTCAACCTTTATTGTCAAAAGCAAATAACCAGTACAATTATACCTGATCATTCAGAGTGTTTGTGCAACCGGATTCTGGGCTCCTGCTCTTCACACTAACTTTGGAATTCCTCCAGCACAACAGCCCTTAATGCATAGTTTATCCTCCCCTCTCTCATGCACCCCCCTTGTATTTATGGGACAAGGTAGGCAGTTTGGATCGAGAGGTAGTTTGATTGGGAAGTTGGGGAAGTTGCAAACCAACTTCAACTAATCCCAATTCGTCAAATTAATATATTTTTTATTACATTTTAAGACATATGCGAATTTCCTCAAATAGAGTAGTGCACAATATGCAACTTTCATGCCTTACAACTAGCATTTGCAAGGTTTTTTGATATGTACGCTAGTCTACTGAAGACAATGTAGAGTATACTAGCAGGTGTACACTAGTCTACTAAAGGCAAAGTAGAGCATACTAGAAGGTGTACTCTACTCTTATGCCTGTAGGGTAGCGTTCATGCCAAAATGTAGGTAAAAACAGTGTTTTGTCAGCTGCTGAGGGGTAAGTCTAGTCCATACATCATCTAGGTCAATCTAGCTCTTCAATCCAAGTTGTCCTTTTGTGTGATCAACAGCTAAATGTGATCACAGACGAAGAAGTGCAGATTTGACCTATAACATATGCCCCCTAATGTGTGAGGTCAGAGGGAAGCGACGGCCGAAATACATTATAATTCCAAGTCAGAGGAGGAGCAAGAAACCACAGATCCAAGTCACAAAAGTACTTGAAATAACGATCAAGGTCAGCAAGCAATTACAATCTTGACATCATATAGATGTGTATCATGATACAACATGATCTCCGATACATAACTAGGAGATGTATATATAGCATGGCCACTGAAATACAAGCGTGGATCCATGTCAAAATGAGAGATCATATCCATAACAACAAACTAGATCTATGTCTCATGGAGAGCCAAAATGAGTGAGGCTCAGTCTTGCGCAGCTTGGGTGATAACATAATGAGGTAATGCTATCAAAATCCCAAGGTTTTCATCCCAACAACCCAAGGTACAAACCCTAACCATGTGAATAAATGAGCTGAAGTCGAACATGGGGGGAATCGTTTGATTACCGGTCATTGATGTATACTGTTAACAAATGCGAGGGCTTCCATCGATAATGATAATGAGGCCCAAGGTACCTAGTACGATTCAACAAGTGTGAATAAGAGGACTTGAATTTGAACACCTGAGGAACCCGTCGAATAAAAGACATTGATGTATTCTCCTTATTCGACGACGAGGGAAACTACCACTGATGACTGCAATCCCCAAGGTACTAACCGAAACTCTAAACTTCATTCCCAGAGCAAAATGAGCTGATGTCGATGGGAAGAAGTCCGTTGGAAGGGAGGCCTTAAGGCATCCTCCATCATCCAACACGAGGAACACTCAAATGATATGAGTTGATGTGGAGTAGTACAAGTAACAAGACTGACACTAGGATGGCAGACACATGAGGTCAAGATAAATGGCAGAATGGCCAACACAGGATGTATCCTTGAATAGTGAGCACAACACAAAGCGACTTATGCAGTTTTCAACATGATGGGGAAGTGATATAAGCCTGTAATGTAGGAAAAATTAGCAAACCCTCCATATGGTTGGAAGAATAACCAACCGGGGGAGTAAACAACTCGGAGATCAGGTTCACCCTAAGGTCAAAAACTAAACCCAACTGAAATGATAGACTCAAATAGGTGTTGTGTTCAAGGATAGGGCTAACTAAACTGCCTTTGAAACTGAAAGATGTGATATACCCTTCTTATCCCTTATTCTTTTTAGATAAAAGAATACCTTTCTTCTTGTTTTAATGAGTCCAAGAAAGAATGGAAACTCAATAGATCCAACCATGTAAATATTTTAATGAGCACATGGGAGGAAGACTCAGGACTTTCTTCATTGTTTATAGAGTTCGAAGAAGAGATAGAAGAATCCTCTATAGTATTGATCTCTGGATTTTAATATCGAGCCGAGATCTGTTCTTGCTCACCGGTGTTTTCTTGTTTAAGGAGTCAAAAAAACTTAAATAATCCTCCATACACCCCCCCCCCCGTGGATTTTAATATCAAGCCCGGGTTGATATATGCTCATCGTGTTTTCCTGTTTATAGAGTCTAAAAAACTTAAACAATCCTCTATACACCCTCTCGTGGATTTCATATCGAGCCTGAGTAGGTGAGTGCTCGCTAGTGTTTTCATGTTTCGAGAGCCTGAAAACCCTAAAGAAGGCTCCAAAAGGTCCTTTTTCGTAAAGTTAGTCTCCTCCCCCGAAAAAGTGTAAAATAATGGAAGAACTCTTCTAGCCACATATGACTAGAGTATTCATTTTTCGTAAGTAATCCACAAAAGTCCAGAAAATGGGTAAAATTATACTTAAACGGATGGGCCTTCAATTCCTTTAACGAGCTTGAAGAGGACAAGTCTACTCGGCAATCTTGTCATATTTAAAGAGTCTAACAAGAGTGTGAAAGAACTCTATAAAGATCTTTTTCGTAAAGTTTTAACGAGCCCAAAAAAAGTAAACTCGTGACCTCCTTACTATTTTTAACGAGCTCAAAGGAGATATGGAAGAATGCTCAGAGCTTCCTTACTGTTTCTAACGAGCTCAAAGGAGAGATGGAAGAATGCTCCGAGCTTCCTTACTGTTTTTAACGAGCTCAAAGGAGAGATGGAAGAATGCTCAGAGCTTCCTTACTGTTTTTAACGAGCTCGAAGTGAAGGTAGAAGAATGTTTGTAGCCTCCTTACTGTTTTTAACGAGCTCGAAGTGAAGGTGGAAGAATGCTCGTAACCTCCTTACTGTTTTTAACGAGCTCTAAGAAAAGGTAGAAGAATGCTTGATGATGGATCAATGTCCAAATGAATGGCAGGCTGCATTATAGACTCTAGGAAAAATTCATCAGAGGGAAGTATATCATCCCAGATAGAACACATATCTAAACATTCAGATGGAATCATCACTTGATCAACTGTCGGGACCCAATCCCGAGAAGATAAGCATGAATTCAGAGGCTTATTCATAGTAGTAATTGGACTCAAGGAACAATATGCCACATAATTTGATTGTGACATGGTAGTGCCTACTGACGGGGAACATACTTGGTCTATAGTTGGGTAATAAGAGGGATCAACAAATGTAAGCTGATCGATAGTGGCAATGCTTTTGTTGTGAGGAAAATGCATCACACGAAAGAGCGTAGACACCACAGCCTGCATAGCATATACGTAATCACGCCCTAGGATCATATCAAAGTCCATAGGTTCCTTTAAAACCATAAAATCAACTAAGATTGTTTTTCCACCCAAAGTAAAGGGTACTTGAGGGAGGAATCCCAACGGTTCACTAGGTCTTTTATCGAAAGTCAACGGCCAATTAACAGCTGGAACAAGGTTAGGAAAACCTAAATCTCTCCAAGCATAAGGGGATAAGATACTAACATAGGCTCCTTCATCTACAATACATTGATGAACCGCATGGTTTCCAATATCAACTTTTATTTGAAAAGGTGTAGTAGAAGGAAGGCGAGGCCCAGTTAGACTATTCCAATCAAAGGAAATGATCCTAGAGCTCGGTAGGGGTTCACTCGGCATAGATGAAGTTCCCTCATTTACAAAGACATCTGAACTAGTAATGCAGAAGACTTCAGGGACATGTGCATCAATCTCTGAAGGATTGATGGGATTGGTCGAAGATTGCATCGATTCGATCACTTCACTCTCCGAAGGAAGAGTGGGGTTGACCAAAGATTGCATTGGTTCAACCACTTCATCAACCAAAGGTTGATCAAGCTGTTGGGAATCTATAGACAATTTAGGTGCAGAGGATCCTTCAAACATGGACCACACTCTCTGCACCTCTGGAATAGCAGGGCACAGGTGAGTAAGGTGATCTCCCTTACAAAGTTTACAAGGTAACTTTGGCTTCCATCCTATAAGCTTAGACTCCTTTAAAACAATAGTACTCTCAGTATGACTAGCATTAGCTGACAGCTTGCCCCCAGCATGACTTGCAGTGGCTGGTTGCTCAAAAGCAGAAGATTTTTGAACTAAGGACCACACTCTCTGCACTTCTGGAAGTACAGGGCACAAATAGGTCAGGTGGTCTCCCTCGCAAAATTTACAAGGGAACTTAAGCTTATGTTTATTCGGTTTGTCGATAATGTCAATGTTCTCAACATGACTTGCAGTGGACGATTCAGTGTCTCCAGTATGACTCATGGTAACTGGTGACTTGTCATTAATATGACCAGCAGTGATTAATGACCTATCCTCAACATGAGAAACAATGGTTGAAGACATGCTTTTAGTATGATTTGCATTGACTGAAATTTTTCTCCCAGCATGACCTCCAGAGGCTGGGTAGGTGCCCCCAGCATGACCTTAAGAGGCTGGGTGGGTAGGTTCAGTATGATTTCTAGTGACTGAAATTTTTTCCCCAACTTGACCTCTAGAGGTTGGGTGGGTGCCCCCAGCATGACCTCTAGAGGTTAGGTGGCTGCCCCCTTGCTTGGGCATCTTCTCCCTATTCTTCCTCCGTCTATTCCTTTTAGACTGCTGGTTACTAGTATTACTACTTTCACCACATGAGGTAGAAGGAGAAGGAGAAGATGTTACTGGCAAAGCGGGCATAAGTTTCTAATGCTCTTGATGTGAGGTGCTTACTTGAGAAGCATCAGGAGCATGCAAGGCATTCGGAGTGGAAAACAACCAAACCTGTAGCCCTTGTAACATCCCAGAAAATCGTAAAAATTTAAAACTTTTCTTCATGAAAATAAATGCTATTTAATAATGCAGAAATAGAACAATGTACAAAAGTCGTCTTACTATTTTAAATGCCCTACTAGTTTATTAAGTAATGATTGGCGACAACACATCTCTACTGTTGTTGTTTATAAATGTTGATTCCACTGTTTAACTAATATTCTCTTGTTTGATTGATGAAGGGGTTCTTCGAATGCCCCGAGGCCTACTTAGAATTCGTACTAAAGCATGTTGATTTGTACTTGTGATAGATTTACAGGTAAGAGATTAAGTTGCGACAAGTAATCAGTAGTTTATCTACGAAGATCTATCATGTTCGTATCGCAGTGTTGTACCCAGATTTATTTTGGTTTTCATCCAAGTTGACTGTATGTAAACTTTTACCTTCTAAATCCATGGTAATTTGTGGAAGTTTTGTGCACAACGGTTTGTTAACTTGTTTAGGGCCTATAACCTACAAATGATAGTATTGGTATTGAAATGTTCTTCTTTCGAAATACAATATCATGTGAGTAAGTGTATATCTAAGTCTGTTCACCAAGTTTAACCCTGTGGACTGTTTACAATGTTGTAGGATTGTTATCAAATTCCTTGCAAGTAAAGTTTATTGCCAATTTACTCACTATCGCATGTATGTAATGTGGGTTGTGTGCATGGTATTACCTTATGTGATACTATAATTATTCTTAATAACTATTCTACAAATGATATGAATTATACGCAAATTCCAATATCTATATTCAAACATTATGAATTGTTCGCATTATAAAGTTGTGTGACAATACTATACTACCTATTTGATAATATGCACATAATGCAATACTATATGATAGTGGAAATCTATGCAATTATATATATTATGTTGACTATATGTAAATTATGTGATTATACGCTGCTATGAGAACTATGGGACTATCAATTTAACTAAGGGAAAACGTAATGTGGCAAATTCTAAGCCCTCGACCATATCTTAGGTGAATGCAATGCATTTATTAATGTGATGTGAACTTTGAAATGCCATACAGGTTGGCAGCCGTAACTTAACCTGGGCATTGAATGTTCATAACAACCAAGTCAAATGGAATTTTGATGTGGCACTGCTTAGTGCACTCGACCATGTGCTGCCATCGTGAAAATAACTCTTTACAGTGTTGAAGTGTACATACATATTCATCTTTTGATGTGTTGGCTCCACCAAGACTCCACCGTGGCTCTTCATGGCAATTGTAATGATTCAGCAATTAATATAGTAGTTGAAATGGGATCTCGTGATTCTATCTATCGATCTGCACCGTTGATCTTTAGAGGGTTTCAATGCAAGGGTTTAATCCTATCTTGCTATGCTTTTTGATGAGTTATTGTGTTCCAATCCTTTGGTAGTGGAGGCTTTGCGTGGCCGACAGGCTGCTGGTTTTTAGCCTCGTTGTTCTGCCTATAACTTCTGAGTTTCGAACTTATGATCTATGTATAATCTGAAGCCGAGCTACTTCAGTCTGTATAGTGTTGAAGTTTTTAAGTTATCAGTTTAGAAATTGATTGGTAAAAGGATTCGATAACCTGACTGGTTGAGGGTTTGTTCTTTTGAGCTTGGGATTTGAAAAGAAATGGCCCAAGGCCTCGCCATAGTTGTTACATTTCCTGGCACTACGTTGCTGTGATAGATAGTTGTTGGTTGGGTGTTGGCTCCGGTTACTTTAGCATTTTAACGTGGTAGGGTTTCGTTGCAGTGACTACAGACTTGGCGTTCGTCTATTTTACAGCTAACAATCTGCGAGGTAATGTATTCACCTTCCTCCACTGAAAAATTTCCACAATATGTTTATTAGTTTATCAACCTTCTAATACTTATGTCTTTTTCATTCAGATACTGTTTTAATCTATGGTGATTGTCATTGCAGGTATAGCTAAGGAATGGCTACTCGAATCTAGCATTGAAGGTTGGAAAGCTATACCAACCGGTAAGCCTCGGCGGTAGCTTTGAAAACCTTGGGTTGATGAGATGGTGTTCGGCTATGTGATATTCTGTCTGTTGTGTTTGTAACTCAACGATTTTTGTAAAACGTAGATAGGGTTTGCATTCTGTTTGAAAGAATGGGGAGGATGTACCTCGACCCATAAGGCAATGGCCGTGCTTGCAATGTTTTTATAACAAGGGTTTTACCCTTAGACTTGAATAATGCACTACATGGTGTTTCTTGACCACTTGTTATCGTTTTTCCTTTTGTATAAGGTGAAAATATAAGTGTTTAAAGTCTGTAAAAACAATGCGTATATTTGCTATAGGCTTGATAACTTGTATCTAGGTTAACCTACGACTGGTATGAAGTTTTGTTTTATGTTATAATTCTGATCCTGTGTTTAGGGTTTGACCTACGAACAAGATCTGTAACTCGTCGATGGTATGAGAATAAACAATTTTTTTGGAAACCTTGTGTTTATTTTGGTTATCGACCGATGAGTTAATATTTTTATGAAACTATAATATGACTATTTGTTTTATAAGGACAATGGATAGATGGAATTGTGGATGAGGCTTACGGCCTGTATGTACTTTGTTTATTTAAAAAAATGTTGCTGTGTCTCAAAAGAATAGGAAGATATTTCCAATGCTAGGGTTTAGCCTTTGTCTGGAATAAAAGGTTTAACAAGGTTATTAATGAAAGTCTCAGTATAAGCCTGTGTTCACTAACTCCTTTAGTTATTCTGATAAGTAAATCTTAAATGATCTACATGCATGATTTGGGTTTACACGTTTCTTGTAATTGTTTTGTTTACAAAAAGGAAATGTTTACTATGAGTAAAGATAAGAAAACGACAGTGAGCTTGTTCATCTGACTTGATTCTGTAACGGCATTTGAATATGATTTTTTTTTAAAGTTATGTTTGCATGTGAAAGAAAAGCATTAAACCCTAGCTATATGATAAGGGACTTTGTTTGATTTTTCTTCTCTTAATGTACAGTAACTGAATTAACAGTAGTAACAGTATATTGGAAAGAAATTAAGATGTAAATATTTAAGAAAACCCTAAGTTGGTAATGTGGTGTTTTCTTGATTTTCTATCGATCCTATATGTGCATTAATGATAACAACAGCCATTATAATATTCTTTGAATATAAACATTTGAAAAGAACAGAAATGGATTCTACTATAAACTCTGCTATTTAAACAAAATTAGATTTATTGTCTTTATGGAAGGAATGGAAATAAGGAGAGTACTGTGAATAAAATACTGTAATTACTAATAATAATTAATAGCAGATAATTTAAACATAATATATAAAACAATAATTCCATCACCATGGAAGTTTTCCTATCATATCTAATCGGCATTAATCTGTTTCTGTACTGGAGTACGATGCTATTCCTTTTTGAATGGGGAAAAATACAGAAGCTATTTCATTCAATTATTTCGAATTTATACGGAATCATTAACTTACATAGGAACTAAAATGACTTAGAAGTAAATAATGAAAGTTAAAATAACATAACTGTAAATATACAAAATAGATAACAGAACTTGAAATGAATTAGATAAGACAATAGAACCTGTAACTGGCGATAGGGCTGACAAACACCCAAGGAGGCCTGTTCCTCCCAACCTGCTTTAGAAGAAGCAGCTCAAATGCTGACATCTAATGAACCCTCGAGCCTGCTTACTGATCCAGTAAGTGGGTGGAATCTGTGTAGAAGCAAGGCACTCAAAAATACCTTCTCCACTTGGTATCAACCTCCTGAAACAAATGCCTTCTCCACTCAGCATCAAACTCCTGAACTCAATAAGAGTTTGGCAGACTCACAACATGATCAACAACAACATATCCCCTCATCAAATCTCTTGGGTGCAAACATAGCAAAACCCCAAGGTAAATTTCCTCGTCAGGAAAAGTGATGAACCCCAGTTCAATATTTGATGGCTATTATATAGACTGCCTAGGTCTTTTAGTGGTCAGTTTGGAATAAATGAGCCTCAAGCTCCAGTCCCATCTTTCAGGGCACTGTGACCACATTTCAAGGGAGTTGTCCCATACCAACAGCTAGTTAGTTGCATCATGATGCTGCCATTTGTCCATTTCCTTCTACCCCAGATTCCATTCCACCTAGTGGATCAGTAACCACTCTTTCAACAGTCCTCTTAGGTGTTTGTCTCCTATTTTATTTATTAAATAATAATATATTGTGCAAATTACAGTCATCCTTGGACACCTATACAATACAAACTTTACAATAAAAGTTATCATAATGTTTAAACATAAAATGTTTTTTCCGCTTAAAGGGTATGTTACAGCCCTATAGTGAATCCCGGAAGATTCAAGGTAACCATTAAGGGAGTACCAATGTTCCCAATGAATGGAAAAGCACAAGGATCCCCTTGAACAGGGGTCCCTTGATTGGTGCTCACTAAGATGCTATCCATAGTTCCAACTCAATGGGCCAGAAATATCTAAGGCCATCTAAGGGCGATAGGCACAAAGAGTACACCACTACAAAATCCTAAGTATTCAAAACCAGAAAAACAAGGATGGAGAATACTCTCAATAGAAAGTCTGGGATGATCAGGGCCCAGAACAAGCTAGTAGAGCATTGAAAAACAGTTATATGGCGTCCAGTTCAGGTCCTTTAGGTGCAAGTGTTTGAATCACCAAACCGTCCTCCCAGGATTACTGAAAAGGGTTACCTTCCGTATCTGTCCTAGGTACAATGAAATAAGCCTTTCACTGCCACCTGTGTAAGAAGCCCTAAGGTCAAGATACTAAGGCTACCATTAACACAAAAGAAGCTATGGGGACAGTCGTAGGTCTGACTAGAACGCATGGGTAGGGTAGCTAATCCCGAAATCCAAAAGGATCCCCGTACGTGAACCAGCCTTGGTGTATGCTCCGAATGAAAAGTGAAGGGGTACCCTCACTATTTCACCTTCGCAAGACCTCATGCTTAACTCCGGTTTCAATGGAGCTTCCAGAACAACTTTGATGTCAATGGGTTTACCTACAAAATAGTCTCACTGTGATTATTGAGTAATGAAAATGGGTTCGGATAGTTAAAGTGTGTTCTAATCCGAAACTCTAGTCTAAGCTAGTTGGTGTAGTGACATCCCTAGAAAGAAAAGTTGCTAATAAATTTTATTAATTATTCTTTTTAAGGGTTGTTCTTTACTCAAAGGTTGTAGTGTATTGTGTGGCTTGGTTGTGATAGAAAGTAAAGTGCATAAATGAAACAACTTTCAAAACAACAAAAGACTTTTTTTCTTTTTCCGTTTATGCTCTTTCCAAAATGAAAACTAAGCAAACTTAAAACAGGTTTCTTTTTTTATTTTATTTTCAAATTCAAAACAAATTAAACTACGCTACTTCGAAATGATTATAAGTCTCACTACTTTAAACTACCAAACTCATTTTTTTCCTTTTATGATATATGTAAAAGAAAAAGAACTCGAAAATGGAAGCAAGTAAGACCTAAAAGAGAAATGTGAGTAAGGAAAAGCAACTCTAAGGCTCACAAGAATCAAATCGATGACTTGACAAAGACTTGTCCTACAAAGTTTTTCAAAGGAAAAAGCTTTGGGCTTGGAAACAAAGAGAAAAGAAAACAGGGATAAGAGATGCTTGTAACGAAAAGGAAATCCTCATAGGTTGCTCCAAAGAACAAAAAACCCTAAGAAAACACTAAGCCAAGCAAAAGGTAGGCAAGTGAACCAAAGATGACCTTACAATCAAAAAGACTCGAAAGAAAGAAAACTAAAGGACTTCAACTTACTTGGACCGAAATTGATAAAGCAATCAAAAAGTTTCTAGACTCAAAAAGCTTTTGAAAACACCCTAAGGACTCAAACCTGGGGTCAAACCCTAAATCAAAGGACAAGACACCGTCAAAGCATGCTAGTGTTGCCACAAACAACAAATGTTATCAAACAAAGGTTTGTATGACTGCAACAAGCATCTAGGGTACGAACATGCTGCTATGTCCAACAAGGAACAGTGCACGGTCTTCAAAAAGAGTCACAAACAAGCAAGACACCTCAAAAAGTACTCAAGCAAGCAAAGATGAGTTAAGGGACTTAGGAGAGGCTAAAAAGACTCAACAAAGGATTACAAACCTCAAGGACTAGTTAAGAAGGAAAAGCAAGAGGCTGGAAATCAAACCAAACAAGTGGAAATCAAATCCCCACAGCAAACAAAGAGTTACAGGAAAATACCCTACCGTGCAGTGTATAAACCTGCGTATACTGGGAGATGTACCCTACTATGCAATAGGGAAGGCAACGTTTTTCATCTATTGTATGCTACAGTATGTATGGTAGACCAGCGTTCATGTCAGGAAAGGTTTGAAACAGGCTTTGAAACTTCAAACTGAGATGAATCAAGCAAGAAACAACAGGTAAAAGTGACCCATAGGGCCTCTCAGAGGATCAAAAAGACCAAAAAGTACTGGAAGGAAAACTAACTAGGTCTCCTAGAGCAAAAAACGACCAGATCCTCAGTGGAGTCGCCAGTCTATTGTTCAGGATTTCTACCTTATAGCGAGGAGAGGGACACTACCAACTTCTGGGGTGACAGGTGAATACATTGATCATATCACATAGGCTTCTACAAAAGGAAAGAGATCAAGATCTTAGAAGGCATACCTTATTAATGACGTTCGATCCTAGCTTTCGCTTGCTCCTTCGATTGATCCTTTACTTGATCTTCCGCTTGATGAACTTGCAATACAAAAGATACATTCCTCGACGTATCTTGACTGATATAACAATGATGAAATTGAAATGCAATTTTGACATCAAATACAATCAAGCATTTAATCCAAACAAATATGCAATCCATTAGACATTTGATTGGGACAGGAAGGGTATTTCAACCTTTATTGTCAAAAGCAAATAACCAGTACAATTATACCTGATCATTCAGAGTGCTTGTGCAACCGGATTCTGGGCTCCTGCTCTTCACACTAACTTTGGAATTCCTCCAGCATAACAACCCTTAATGCATAGTTTCTCCTCCCCTCTCTCATGCATCCCCCTTGTATTTATGGGACAAGGTAGGCAGTTTGGATCGAGAGGTAGTTTGATTGGGAAGTTAGGGAAGTTGCAAACCAACTTCAACTAATCCCAATTCGTCAAATTAATATATTTTTTATTACATTTTAAGATGTACGCGAGTTTCCTCAAGTAGAGTAGCGCACAATATGCAACTTTCATGCTTTACAACCAGCGTTTGCAAGGTTTTTTTAGATGTACGCTAGTCTACTAAAGACAAAGTAGAGTATACTAGAAGGTGTACGCTAGTCTACTAAAGACAAATTAGAGTGTACTAGAAGGTGTATGCTAGTCTACTGAAGGCAAAGTAGAGTATACTAGAAGGTGTACACTACTCTTATTCCTGTAGGGTAGCGTTCATGCCAAAATGTAGGTAAAAACAATGTTTTGTCAGCTGCTGAGGGGTAAGTCTAGTCTATACATCATCTAGGTCAATCTAGCTCTTCAATCCAAGTTGTCATTTTGTGTGATCAACAGCTAAATGTGATCACGGAATGGAGAAGTGCAAATTTGACCTATAACAGGGATGCCAACAGACATTCCACTATATTACACTTTAAATGCACTTTTATTAACACATCTGCTAAGTACATCACACTTGCCATCGCATTCATCACAAAATCAAGGTTTCGGTCTAGTATGGTTTACAACCATACTATAGCATGGAAAATATCAAAGGCCAAACTATTTTATGTATTTTGCATCATATCCTAGGTTAAAAGTTTTGACCATCCATTATGGCAGAACTCACAAACATTATAATATGGTTACATTATATTAAAACCAAGCTAATGTTGCATGTTGCCAACCCGTGCATACAACAAATTAAATAATACGAAAACCACCTTTTACATGGTATACAAACTATAAAGACCATGTCAACACTATGTGATATAGTTACAATAGTTACCATTATAATGCTATAGAATTATAATATCTATTGTATAAATCAATAGAGGAGAGTGCATAGTTTCAACTATAGACTTTTTGTCAAGTTACTAGAATAACACCATCTTATAGGCCATGCATATAGTGCATAGGATCAACAAGATAGGCTTAGAAATATAATAAAAACATTTGAGTTTAGGGATGATCCTATTGCTATATATTTTAATACATGGTGCATTTCCTAGGTGTAGGATTTAAAATACCTTAACATTAATTTCGATACTCAACATTATACAAATACCTGTGTATTAAAAATAACATAAATGTTAAGAATAGAGTGTAATGACTATGAATTCATACAAGAAACTTATTACAGAATATAGCTGAAGAAACAACCGAAATAGATCTCACCCTGAAATGTTTTCAAGTATTCTATTTTCTCTTTTTAAACTTGAAAGCTAACTGACGATAAATGGGATCTCCGTATTCACTTTCGAAACACTATTTCTCTTACCTGTGATTTGCGACAGAACGTTCAAATGCTTTAGCTAAAATAGTTAAGTAAGCCTCGGGGTACCCTTAGGACCCCTTCATCATCAACAAGAAACGAAAATAGTTAGCACATATAATGATTCAGCATCAAATCTATAAAGTATCGACAGCTACATAAGAAAGCATGACTGGTCTAAGATGCATGAATTTAGGTTAACAACATCCAACAATAGTATACTTTAGCTATAAAAACATCATGCATATTCTGTAATACATTGTACAAACATAATCGACGTAACATGTCTAAGTACATTGTGACGTCTAGTTAAACAAACAAACCTTTATTATACTTCCGCGCGATAATTATAGCAACTAATGCTACTACGAAAACTTTTAAATTTTTGTGATTTTTGGGATGTTACAAACGTAAATGTAATACTCCCATTTTATGGAGCAGTCTGGTGGACCGATTAATGTTAGGACCTGAATTGTTAAAATATATGGAACTAACCGTGAAACAGGTACAACAAAATTTGAAGGCTGCCCAAGACAGGCATAAAAGTTATGCCGGCTTAAAAAGAACTCATCGAGAGTTCCAAGTGGGCGAGCATGCAGTGTATATTAAGGTAAGACCCAAGAAAATCTCCCTAAGGTTGGGCAGGTATTCAATATTAGCACCCAGGTATTGTGGGCCATTTGAAATATTGGCTAAAGTAGGGCCAATAGCATACCAGTTATCCCTACCACCTACTATTAAAGTACATGATGTTTTTCACGTTTCCATTTTGAAGAAGTATGTTCATGAAACTACTCATGTGATTGATTGGGATGTTATACACGTGGAACTCGAGGGATAATTCCAGCTGGGACCAGAGCGTATCCTCGACAAAAGAGAACTTTTACTCCAGAACCGTACCTCAAACAAGTCAAGGTGCAGTGGAAGCACCTTAGTCCGGAGGAGTCCACTTGGGAATTGGAAAGTGATATGCGAGAGGCATATCCAATCCTATTCCAGGACGAAGAAATGGAAGAATAAAGACTATATATATATATATATATATATATATAATAACACCGAGGATGGTGTTATCCTTTAAGAGGAGGTGTATGTAATACACCAAGATTTAATAAATTATTATTAAATACTTTTGAATATTTTATTTTAAATATTTTTGACAAGAAGTAAAAAATAAAGCAATGTAAATGGATTATTATTTTATTAATAAAAATACTGAAGGGGGACATAAATGAAATAGTTGTTGAATGAGTGATTGTTGAACCACAAGAGGAAAAGACAAGTGGCTGAAGCTGCTGAGTGAGAAATCATGGTGCAGGACGCATCTTCCCCAAAATCAGGTCACAACTCTTAGTTGAGTGCTAGAGAGAAGGAGGCTCATAGATGACCAAGTCCTAGGAAAAATACTATATAATAGTATGTCCATAAGCAGCAGGAAGCTAGCATTGGACTGTTGAAGTATATGTAACTTCGGAATGTATTTCACATATATGTATATTGTATTCCTATAGAGATGTTATTATTCCTCTATACGGAAGTGTCGTCATTTATATTGTAAGTGTCGTAACTTATACTTGATGGGTTATTAGACCACCTTGTTTGGGGTCGGCCCTGTATAAGTCATGTGGGTCAAAGGGTTATTAGACCACCCTATTGGGGTTCGGCCATGTGGGTCAAAGGGTTATTAGACCACCCTATTGGAGGTCGGCCCACTCAGCATTATGTTATGTGGTTAAGTTCGAGCCTACATGAGTTAGGTAAAAAGGCAAGTCAAGTCAAGTATAAATAGAGTGCGGGAGGCACTCTATTTACTCACTCACTTCTCACACATGCACTCAAGGAGGAGTGGCACACTTATGGAGGAGGAGGATCTGCTGCTAGGTTATGGCTATCTCTCTTGGTTGGTTGTATCATTGCTCTATCTATCTCTGAGGAAGTTATTGGGGTTTTTCACCTTTATGGTTTTCCCCAAGTAAATATTTGTGTCTCTTGTGTGCTTGCATTATTGTCTCCATGATTGATATGCTGTAGATATGTTGTACATGTTGTTCTCTTAGTTAAGATCCTAGATCATATTGAAGTAAATTCAGAAAATTTAACATGGTATCAGAGCTAGCCTGAAAGAAGGCATGATATGGCATGTATGACACTTGTTGCACTTACGATGCTAGGGCTTGATATAGAAAAAACCAGTCATCATAGAACTTTCGCTATAAAGCCATTTTGGCGAATTTTTCGGATCTGAAATTGTTACAGGACGAAGCTAAGATCTCCAGGTACCTTGTGTCCAAAGGACAACCTCTAATTCGTTGTACTTTGTGATTTATGATCTGTCCAATATAGGGTTTCTGCCTCTTCCAGATCTGAGTCAAACTCAGGTGACCTTGGGAAAAAGGTCATAACTTGGGCTAGGAAGCTCCAAATGAAATTTCGTGAAAAGTGACAGGTAGTACACAGACTGTACTATCTCAGAAAACTTTTTCAGAGGCCGAAGTTGAACCTGTGACACGTGGAACTCCGTACAAGTGCGCTCTCATGTATTATCCCATAAAAAGATCATGTTGCGACATTTGGCATAACTCTCTCTCAGAGAGTCCAATTGAGGTCAGACCTGTCAGGATGGAAAGGTAACAGGCCGAGCTATCTCAGGAAACGTTTTCAGAGGCCGAAGGTAAAACAGTGACACGTGGCACGCTGTACAAGTTAGCTCTCCTGTTTTATCCCAAAACAAGTCACGTTGCGACATTTGGCATAACTCTCTCTCAGAGAATCCAATTGAGGTCAGACCTATCAGGATGGAAAGATAATAGGTCAGGCTATCTCAGGAAACTTTTTCAGACCCTGTGGATCAAAAATTTCGGAGTTACACCAGAAACAATCAGGTACATATTTATGTCAAAACATAATTATTTTTTGGTACCTTCATTCATGGCTTCCGAAATTTAGGGCTTTGGAGAAAGTTGGAATTTTTGTAATCGGAGACCACGGCTGGATGCTACTCATAAAAATAGAAATTTAGAGACCAAGATCAGAATTTTTGGTTGGGCAGAAGGCCGGGCTTGATTAGACCCTAGTTCGGGACTTTGATCAGAAAAGTGGAAAATTAGGGCTTCTGTAAAAATGGGAATTTTTGAAATTTGTGACCACGGCTGGAAGCTCCTCAGAAAAATAGAAGCTTAGAGATTTGGATCAAACATTTTGATTGGGAAGAAGAGTGAGCTTCATCAAACCCCAGTTCAGGGTCACGTCCAGTGAATCCGAAAGTTTCAAAGGCAAAATTGAGGAGTAAAACTTTGCAGTTTTCAAATTCTGAATATACCAGTTTGATCAGCTCATCAAGGCGCATATTTCTATCATTTCGGAAGTTTGAAATTCAAAGTTTGAATTTTTGGGGTTTCTCTGACAAACCCATATCCAGCTCCAGGTCTAGTTCTTGCAAATCAAGTGGATTGGGTTAATCCTAGAAGAAGATGGATTGGTCACCTGCATAAGTGAAGAAGTTCCTGTCTCAGAGGGAGATGAGGATAAGGCCTTACATAAGAAGATTACAAGCGATCTCGACAGGTATGACTCATCGAGGTATGTTTCGATATTTGTCCATGATTAAGTTTATGGTATGTTTGTCTTCATGTTATTATGGTTAGTACAATTTTGATTTTAGATTTGTCGTATAACCTTAACAAAATTATGAATGCATGATCGAAGATATTCATTGGTTAGGGTGTTGACACTTATGATTGTACTAATGCATTATGGTGTTGTATGAGGTTTATGTTGTCTACTAACATGAAAGGTACACCAAGAAAGACAAATCATGTTCTGGTCCAAGAACATATGATCATGATAACATGAGGACAAAGATTCATCCATTGTCATGGATCTCATAGAAGATCCATTTACGAGGTATGTATAACTTGGTTTTGTAATAGTTAACCTATGAGATATACAGGTTACTAGCACAAGTCATTGAAGAAGAACAAGAAGACATCATGTGAGTATGTTAGACATAAATAGCTAGCATGCTAATCCAGGTATGTTTTTCCTATATCAAGATAGAATCCTACCTTGTGTTAGGATCTTATACTGTTGTTGATAATGATTATTCATGAAGTCATAGGTTTGAATAATCATGATTGTATGCATATTATGTTTCTTACCATAATTGATGATATGACTAACCAGAAGAATCATGATGGTATAGGTTTGAATAATCACAGGTTTTATGCATTTTATATCTCTTATCTTGATTGATGATTCAACTAACCTGAAGAGTCATAGGTTTGAGTAATTACAGGTTTAGACATGTTATGTTTCTTATCATTTGACTAATCATAAGAATCCTACATAAACCTTGAATGCTAATGCTTATTATTTCTGTTTGAAATGATCATGACTATACATGCTTGAGATTATTGTGTTTTAATAGTATACTAATGAATGTATGATTTTATATGAGATCACAAGGATAACACATTCATGATACTAATAAGCATGCATAGGGACCAAGGATGAATATGAGATTCAAGAACAGGTAATCCAGGAAGCAAAGATCAAGAGGGAGTACATTCCAGTGGTTTATGCAAGGATGCAGATATTCAGAGGGAGTTGACCATCTCTCTACATCCCACAATAGAAAGGTGTAGAAGAAGCTACTTCAGATTAGGACTCCAGCAGCTCCTGCAAGGAAGCGAAGACTCAGAGGGAGTCCACCCAACAAACAAACAAAGATAAGTATTTGAATTGTCATTTCTTAAATAATACTGTTCAATAATGTATATACTGATGTTCCTAGAATTAGGTTGTGTATTATGCATATTAGAATAATTGCATTGATGAACAGTATACTCCTAATATGCATGGGTAAGTGGCCTATGGCACTGTACAACATTCCATTGCTACTTATCTAGAATGAAACCTCTTTGCTGACATGTTGAGAGTTGTGCACACTCTTAACAATGTTCTGGTAGAGATTGGAAGACATCTAGAAAGTTACGGGATATGGATAAATGTTGTATTGAAGCATTGGCTAAGATAATTGCATGACTGTATGACATATTTCTTTATGTGTAAGAATTTGTTCTGAAAATTATGAGATGTTTCTAATCATGCAATTTAACCTGTTTTGTAGGAAAGACCGTATATCTTCACCTAAAAAAGGACTACAACATTTGTTCCAACAACAAAGATATCTATTGAAGATATTGAAGTTCCCAGGATCTGGGATGAAGAAATGAAATGCCATGATCCGTCGATCATGAAAAATGATGTTTGGGATGTAATCCCAAAGACATGAAGGAAAGTTTGCTATGACTTCCAAATGGAACTATCAGATCAAGCATGTTGCAGATGGCAGCATAGAGAAATATAAAAGTGATGAAATAGAAGATACACCAGATGGATTCAAGACAGCTTCCTTGAATGGTGTAGATGAAGAAGAAGTGTATGTGGAGCAGCCACTTGGTTCTGAGACACATGATAGGAAATCATATATGTGCAGAACTTGGTATGGTGAAGATAGATTGATTGCCGACATGCAACGGAAGCTTACTACTGAGTTCGAGATGAAGAACTTGGGGATGATGCACTATTTGTTTTTGGCATGGAGGTGTGGCAAAGTGCAGAAGGAATCTTCCTTGGACAAGGGAAGTATGTAGTAGAGATCCTGAATAGGTTCGGGATGATGGATTGGAAGGCCATGGCCACACCTATGGCATCGAATATGAAGCTTCTATGTGATGCTTCATCTGAGCTGATTGATGTCTCTATGTATCGTCAGATGATTGGGTCATTGATGTACCTGACGAACACGAGACCATAAATTTGCTTTGTTGTGAACACATTGAGCCAGTTCCTGACGGATCCGAGGAGTGTTCACCTGGTTGATGTAAAGCATGTTCTGAGGTACCTGAAGGGTACAGTGGATTATGGGCTCAAGTATGAGGTGAATCAAAAGTTTAACCTGCAGGGTTATGTTGATTCAGATTGGGCTGGCAGTGCTGCAGATAGGAAGAGCACATCTGGGTGTTGCTTCAATATGGGATCAGGTGTGATCTCTTGGTTTAGCAGGAAGCAGTCCTGTGTAGCACTGAGTACAGCTGAGGCAGAGTATGTTGCAGCCTGTTCAGCTAGTTGTGAGACAGTATGGCTACGGAAGCTACTGTCTGGGTTATTTGATCTCCCATTGGAGGCTACTGGTATCTTCTGTGATAACCAGAGTTGTGTGAAGATGTCTGAGAACCCAGTGTTTCATGACAGGTCGAAACACATAGAGATCAAATATCACTATATCAGGGATATGGTGCAGAGAGGAGCTGTGAAGCTCCTATATGTTGCGATAGACGAGCAGATTACAGATGTGCTGACGAAGCCGCTAGCCAGAGTGAAGTTCGAGTACTTTAGAGAGAGGCTTGGCGTTCTTCAGATCGAGGACACTTCGAGGAAGAAGTGATGGACACATTTGCTGAAGCCATTCCAAGCATGTTGGAAGGAGGATCCTTCATATGGCTGTGGATGTAAGCGCTGGATAATGGGCATCAGGATGATGTTCTGGTTTCTGCTTGGATATGATCAGTTGGATTATTTATGTATGTACGCATCATGTTGGATGCTGGATATGATTAGTTGGATCATTTATGTATGTACGCATCATGTTGGATGCTGGATATGATCGGTTGGATCATGTGTATGTATTTTGTATGAACGCATCATGTTGGATGCTGTTAGATACATTGTGTGGATCATGTATCCTTGTATGATCAGGTAGATCATGGATGCTGTTGGATACATTGCGTGGATCATGTATCTTTGTATGATCAGGTAGATCATGGATGCTGATGGATACATTGTGTGGATCATGTATCTTTGTATGATCAGGTAGATCATGTATGATTGATGGATACATTGTGTGGATCATGTATCTATGTGTGCATCAGATGGATGCATTGTATGATCAGGATGATCGTGGATGACGAGCTTCTCCAGATGACATGCAGCAGGATGTTGCAGTGATGATGATGAGTATCAGATGATACTTTGTGGCCGTGGATCAGGTTGTGCAGGAAAGCATGTAATTTGTGCCCTGGGAGATTTGCAGATGGTCTTTCGAGGTTTTTCCTATGGCATGTAATTCGGTGCCCTGGGACATCTGGCAAATGCTCTTTCGAGGTTTTGCTTGGGAGGACATATAATTTGTGCCCTGGGAGATCTGCAGATAGTCTTTCGAGGTTTTGCCTATGGCATGTAATTTGTGCCCTGGGATATCTGGCAGATGCTTTTTTGAGGTTTTGTCCTATGGCATGTAATTTGTGCCCTGGGAGATTTCAGGTCGGAGTTGTGTACCCGTAACATCCTGAGATGCTCTTTCGAGGTTTTGCCATGACCACATGTAATTTGTGCCCTGGGAGATTTCAGGTCGGAGTTGTGTACCCGTAACATCCTGAGATGCTCTTGCTAGGTTTTGTGGTGACCACATGTAATTTGTGCCCTGGGAGATCCTTCAGGTTGGAGTTGTGTACCCGTAACATCCTGGATGCTCTTTCGAGGTTTTGTGGTGGGGTCACATGTAATAGTGCCCTGGGAGATCCTACAGGTTGGAGTTGTGTACCCGTAACATCCTGGGATGCTCTTTCGAGGTTTTGTGACGCATGTAATAAGTCCTGAGGATTCCACAGTATGGCCAGTGATGATGAAGACCTGCAGGTGGTGGGCCTACATCCAGTATGAAAAAGGACTGGCTCTGTAGAACTTCCTATGACGAGTAGATTCAAATATTGATTGAGATAGTAGCAGCAGTGACGATGATGATGACTCGATGACGATTATCCAGTGACGATGATCCAGAGAAGATGACTTGTGCTAGAAGAACTGTGCTGAGAAATACCTTCCTAGTTAAGAGGGAGTGTTGAAGTATATGTAACTTCGGAATGTATTTCACATATATGTATATTGTATTCCTATAGAGATGTTATTATTCCTCTATACGGAAGTGTCGTCATTTATATTGTAAGTGTCGTAACTTATACTTGATGGGTTATTAGACCACCTTGTTTGGGGTCGGCCCTGTATAAGTCATGTGGGTCAAAGGGTTATTAGACCACCCTATTGGGGGTCGGCCATGTGGGTCAAAGGGTTATTAGACCACCCTATTGGGGGTCGGCCATGTGGGTCAAAGGGTTATTAGACCACCCTATTGGAGGTCGGCCCACTCAGCATTATGTTATGTGGTTAAGTTCGAGCCTACATGAGTTAGGTAAAAAGGCAAGTCAAGTCAAGTATAAATAGAGTGCGGGAGGCACTCTATTTACTCACTCACTTCTCACACATGCACTCAAGGAGGAGTGGCGCACTTATGGAGGAGGAGGATTTGCTGCTAGGTTATGGCTATCTCTCTTGGTTGGTTGTATCATTACTCTATCTATCTCTGAGGAAGTTATTGGGGTTTTTCACCTTTATGGTTTTCCCCAAGTAAATATTTGTGTCTCTTGTGTGCTTGCATTATTGTCTCCATGATTGATATGCTGTAGATATGTTGTACATGTTGCTCTCTCAGTTAAGATCCTAGATCATATTGAAGTAAATTCAGAAAATTTAACATGGACGAGGATTGAATCTGATAATGCAAGAGATGGCGCATTAGTGTATTTTTCTCTTGTGGTTCAACAATCAAGCTCGAGGGTTCTAGAGCAAGTGAGACTTGGATGCTCTAGGAGTTGGTTGGGAGAAATGGCTATTTCATTTCTGTTTTCCTGATATTGGTGCCAAGTTCCTTGTTCTTGTTTCTTAATTGTTTAAAACTAATTACAATAGGATTTCCATCTTTGTTATGAATTGCTACTAACCCTTAGCCAAAGTATTATTTATGTATCTAATTAGATTATGGATACATTATTGCATCCGTTCAAATGTCTCTTCTATTATGTTCTCAAAATTTAATTGTTCTGTCGCATTGATATCTAGTTTATAAAATAATCATATTTAGCATTTAGACTGCTTTTTAAACAAATATCTGTTTTCAAATTAGTATAGATTATATTTAGTTTAAGAACATAGTCAAATTATGGGTTAACTCTTATAATATAACCACTGTAATATTGACAAAACTAAGTAAAATAATGGTGCGGTCGAATATTCTCATCTGCATAAAACTATCAACAACAATTACCAAAATCGCGAGAGCCGAGAGGCCTCTGTTGAATAAATTTTATTTAAATGTTTTTCATTTATAAACCCTTGTCACAGATTGAGAATGCTAGACCTGGCATAGTCGTGATCTAGGTTAAAGGACTACGAAATGCTACATTGGAAATCTACAAATGCCATAATTGAAATTTATTAATATCATAATCCAAATCTATCAGTGCCACATTCGAAGTCTAGAAGCTATAGGTTATAAATGTGAAACTTTATTCCATATCGTAAACACTAAATAAACCAAAGAAAATATAATCTACAAGATATAATCTTCCGTAATGACATCGAGTCAATCAATGCATTCATGGAAATAAGACCACCATAGATGCCACCTTGATCCAGTAATAAGAAACTAAAAAAAAAAAAAAAAAACTCAGAGGAATGAAATTCACACGAATTAATGGTACAGGCCGAGAGTGGCCCTTTCAAGCAAATAAATAAAGTATAGCCTTGATATGGGTTCACAACAAGAAATTTCGAGTAATATATAGGAAAAGCTTAAGTATTACAAACATCAAATATTAAACAGAAGGGTCCTTAAACCTCGTGGATATAAGGCCATAGGTAATGGCATCCACTAACATTATACAACCCTAGTATTTAAATAAAATTACAGAGGTGTAAGCCATCCACGATGGCACTTGCATTAATTTCCATCCCATAAATTAAGCAAACAAAAACACACTTTAAAGCTTAAAGGAAAACACTGGAGCAGAGAGGATTGGAAGCCTCTATCCGATAGTTCATAAACTCTAAGGATAATTTGGTTCGTAATGCAACTTAACTTGCCAAGAGATGATGCAACCGCACTCAACAACTTATCATTCAAACTGGTGGAAGCCTAAAATTCCTTTTTAACATATTCAAGCTCTGCCCAGCGCCACCTACAGTATTTCATTTCTTTTCGGGTCATCCAACGACTGTGTATAAATAGAAATTTTAATAGTGTAAGTAGAGTAGAGTTCATGTTTTACCTGGGCATTTAAAAACGCAAGCCTGGGAGGTGACCCTATCGCCATCCTCACCAGCGCCACTTAAACCTGCAACTACCTGGTAGTTTTTAACCGTAATAATTATTGGAAAGAAATGAATAAATGTAAACCTGGTATCGTTTCCTTACCTTGTACATTTCGCAGAAGAGGTTAGGGTCGGCTTCTCCTAGTTACCCTTATTTCTCCTCTTCCTACAAGCAAACTGCAATATTAGTCTCAGCGACTGCAATATTAAAGAAAATTTGGTTCAAAGAATGAAATATGATAAAAGTAATCTCTTACCTGGTTAAAGGAAACTCGAGGCCGTCAGAATGTTTGTGCTCCAGTCGCAGCAACTAGCCAACTATGGTGTGGTGGCATTAAGCATCGTGATGACCTTGGGAAGCAACCAAAAGAAGAATGCCATTAACAAATGCAACAAATTACACCCAAAATTTTACAAATCGCCATGAAAAGTGCAGAGCTTCTGCTTGCAGAGATCGCAGACCCAACAACAAAAACAATGATGACGGTTCGGACAATCAAATCGATACATTGAACTGTAATAAAAAAACCCTTGCAATCTCAATGCACAGATGGACGGCTGAGATTTCATTCCAGCGAGAGCCATAAAAGCTTGGTTGCGCTGCCAACTCGCAGCTAGGATGGCTCATTAAATTCGCCATCAACCTTAGTACATCTACCAAACCATTTAACTCTCGGATCAATGAATAACATACTTTATTTATTTGGTTCCAAAATCAAGGTTCGGTCGTGGTATAAACCTCACAGCAAGACTTCGTATAAATTCTTTAAGCATTACAAAAACCTTGGTATGGCTTCCAATGCTCGACTATAGCGTATATCCCATAGTTATAGCTTAAACCCTTGAAGTCTTTGTTGTAACCGTAACTTTGCACTTAAGGATCAAGGTTAAGACTTGAATCCCTTACAAACCATATTACATTATTGTATGGGTCGAGACCTTACCCTTAAGTCTCCTAATTACCTCCTCTTACAACCTTAGTACCAAACTACAAAGGTTAAAGAAAAGATGAAGACCGAGACTTATCCCTAAGGCTAAGCAAGGTCTTTATAATCCAATAGTAAGAACTTGGAAAGAGAAAAACATCACCTGTAGGTATGTAGCATAACCTCAGTAAATATCCACGAATATGCAACCTATCAATTAAAAGTTTAAGAATTATGTGAGCAACTATGTACAACAACGTCAACTTTTACTTATGCTATGGCAACCATTTTCATGCTAGAAAATATAGTGATGTTCACATAATTATGCTGCAGAACTATTTAAATGCGAACGATGTAATAACATTCTATATATATAGTTCTTGGTATATTAATTATTTTTTTATGGAATTTCGAGGTTCATGACATTTCACGAGACAATATTTCTAAGATTATGGCTGAGTGTATGGCTGAAGATTAATTATGGCCTCCTTTTGTGTAATTTAGCAATGTTTATGACAAAAATATGCATGTGGCTACAAGGTGGATTTCAAAAAGGTTGGCTTGATTCTAGCGCTGTGGAAATATGCCAAGTTGGCATCAAGGCTCCTTTTTTGTTTTCTTCAAAATAACAACAAGAAATCCAAAACATGAAGACTCATTTCCATATAATTATTCGACAAATGAGATGGAGGTGATCTTTGAAGGTGATCCCTTCTTATTGCTAAACAGGGCTGCTAAGTTATGCATAAGCTAAGCTAGCATTTATTAAAATGTATTAATTACCCTTCCCTACTTGAGAAAAAGGAAGGCCTCTTCTCAAGTATTGGAGTACTTCCAGTGGAGCCATGTGCGCAACAGATTGAAAATACACTCATATCCAAATATGAAAAATGTACCTTGATGGTTTGAATATGAGAAACGAGTTGATCCACTTGATTTGATGCCAATAAGTATTGAAGAAGGAAGCGATGCTTTGGATGAATGACTGCCTGGAACCATTCTTCAATGTAGTCATGGCTCCCTTGGTTTTCTTCATCATTATCACTGATTTGCAGGTCCTCCTTTGTCACAGCCTCTGGATCTTCAATCATTTGGCTTGTGCACAAAGGCTCTGAGCACAAACTACCAATAGATTCTTCAACCTCAGGTTCCCATGCTTGCTCTCCATCAAATGTTGTCCATGATTCTTTGATCTTCTCTTGTTGTTGTTCATGGAATTCTTCTTCTTTAATCACTTCTCGGAGTGCAAAATGATTGTTTCTAATATTTAAAATTGTTTAGCAAAGAAAGTGATTCATAATTAATTCTACTAAAAGATATATTATAATTTGTGATTATAACTTTGATTCAACTAAATATCAAATTATAGATTTTTTTCTTAAAAAAATAAAATTTTGAATTTTATTTTAAATTTATTTAAAAAAAATAAATAGAAAACTAGAAGAATTACAATTGAACTTTTAATGTTTAGAGTAAGTGGAGCATTAAAGAAATACCAATAATTATAATTTATCATATAATTTATATCTATTTACAATTATGAACATCATTTTTCTAATATTAATTATATTAATTGTCTTTAATTTTCTATTTATCAAGTTTAAGCTGTAGCATTGTAAAATATCATTAAAAATGGACAAACACTATACACCATTCCACAAATACTGAATTTGAATTATTTCAAATTCAACTGCGTATATACCATTCCACATACCACATAGTATTTATTGTTCCACTCCGTAGTGGATAGTACATACAGGTCGAAGCAGCTTCATGATTTTTCAAGGTTTTAGGTCGAGATAGCCGGGAAGCTAATGGAAGATCTATGTTTGAGAAACTTTTAACATCAAATTTGGATTATTTTTATCACATTGGCTTTAACACAGTTAACCTTTTATATTTTAATTTATTTGGTCTGATGTATTTTTTGTTTGTTTGATGTAGTCTATACATATGAGTTGAAATTATAATTTTGAATTATTAAATTTTTCAAATTTTTGGGAAAAAAATAACATTGTAAAGGAAACCATAAATTTTGAAAAAAATAACATCATAAATAAAATCATAATTTATAGTAATTTAAAAAGATATATTATAAAGAAAACGATAATTCATAATAAGAGGAAAAATAACATTATAAAGGAAACTAATTGATTATTTACTTTTTATATCATATTATTTAAAATAGTGATTATTTATCTTTTTTATGTTAGATTATTTAAAGTTAATGTTAAAAAACATAATAACAACTTTTATTATTAATATTAAAAACAAATTATGCTATTCTAAAAATAATTTTTATTGAATTTTTTAAAGAAATTTTTTATTATTGATGAAAATATGCCTTCCTTTTAGGTTAATATTATTCAGCTTGCTGCAAGTTATTTAATGTAGCCGTAGCAGTCCTGTTGGGAGTGGGATCTCAGATTGCTTGAAATCCAACCACTAAGTTTGAATCTGCTTGAGATCCAAAGATCAACCAACTTGCTGTGGCCTCATTAAATAACCTGATTGATTGAGATCCAGTAGCCAACAAACCTACTGCTGATTCATTAAATGACCTGCAGCAAACTGGATATTAATCTCTTTGTGTTGAAAAACATTTATTTATAAATCAACTGTGCAATTTCCTGCTGCAGATTGCGTCAGCAACCATGACGGGCCCACTTCCTCCACTGAAATAACTGGGCTATGGGTCGGCTGCAGAGATGGCAATGCAGGCCTGCCTTGGATTCGCACGAGGCTTGAAATAAAGGGCACAGCGCGCCACGCTTGACTAAACCTGACTCTGATCGCTCTGCCTCTGGCTTTCGCAATCCTAGTATTTGATAAAATCAACATCAATAATTAATATTTCTCCTCGATCACCGCGTCACATTAATATGAAGCAGAGATCTCTGTACTTACTGCGGTATGGATAATGGGGCACGATAACTCTCCAGCGCCTTCCCCTCCAGGCTCCAGCTAATAACGCCGCTACCATAACATATCCAATATCCATAATCCAGCCAGTGACCTGCCCTCTTCTTTTTGGGTCAAATCAAGGTTCAGCTTATGCTGTACCAAACGGTTTTTCATTTTCATACTGGTGGGGATTTTAAATTTAGTCAGTATTTCATTACGAACAAAGATTTCGTGGATAATAAATTTGAGTGAATTAGGGGTGTGGGTGCACGGGAGTTGGTGGGGTTTGGTGGTTATGCGGATGGAAGTTTAGTTTCGATTTTTGTCGGGGAGGATGGTGAAGGCATAGCTATCCCCAGAAAAAGTTAGTAAGTTAGTATGATCATGGTGGCGGCCGTACTTCCAGCTAGTTCGACACTTTACTTTGGCTAGCCCTGGCCCAGGGATTTAATATCCAGGTGGTGCAATGACAACTCTCACTGAGCCGTCTAGAGAGGTTCCCCGATTTAAAAAATAAAAAAATAAATAATTTGAATGAATTGTGTAAATAGATTAAAGGAAAAACTCATTACAGACATTTACGGTCAAATTAATCGTGTAACAAATAATTTCTCCTTTTTATTATAAATTTGACAAAATTTTTACGGACATCATCAAATTTAAAAAAGCAAAGTTTATTGCATGATAAAACACTGGACTTGGGATTTTTCTCAAAAGACAAAGATTATAATAAAAAAAACCCAATCAAAATTATGATGGATAAGATATTTGACTGAATTGTAAAGCTACGAAATAGAAGTTTGCTACGCAATTAATTTTAAACACGTCTCATAGTTTCCAGTCGGTGTGTGAAAGCAGTTAATGATAGAAAACTGCAATTTTATTCGTAAAACTAAATTGCATTCTTCGTGTTAACGAATTCTGGGTTTAAGATCGACTAAGTTGATTTGAATAATTGCTGTAACTTTGATTTTGGGTTTAAGATGGACTATTCATAGTAGTATAATTTGGTCGTATTAGCAGTTCATGTAGGAAAATTTGGAACAATTAAAATTGGTCGAATATTGGTGTAGGTGTAATACGAATATAGGTTTTTACTAGTGAACAATTAAATTTTTAAAAACAATTTTTAAAAAACAAACTTTAATTATTTTAACATTATAAAACAAAAATACAATTCAATTTAATACTATCTTATTAAAATAATTATTAATAACTACTTGCCGTAGTTATTGAGATTTTATTTTTTTGTTTTTTAAAAAAATGATTGATTTTATTATATAAATATCTATGTACATTTATGACATAGTATCATAATTCGGTCGTATTGGTAGTTCATGTACGGAAATTCGGAACAATTCTCGTGGAATATTCGGTGTAGGTGTAATACGGATATGGGTTTTTACTAGTGAATAATTCAATTTTTAAAAACAATTTAAAAAACAAACTTTAATTATTTTAACATTATAAAACAAAAATACAATAGAATTTAATACTATCTTATTAAAATAATTATTAATAACTACGATTTTGTTTTTTAAATAAATGATTGATTTTATTATATAAATATCTATGTATATTTATGGTGTATTTATGAATATTTGCTTAAAAGTATTATAGGTAAGCATTCTACTTATGTATTTTATTCATACTAGATTTTTTCATTATGTATTTTTTCTGTATCGAATCGTATTCGTATCCGTACTCGAATTATGCTACTATGGGACTACTTTGATTTTGAACAACTTTGATTTTCTTACCAAAATAACAAGTTATAGATTTTTCTCTAATAAAAAACGGTAGCATTCTTATAGGGTATTCTATGAACTCTATGAACCAATATATATATTCAGTTCAATTGGTCATGAGTTAGATGTGTTTAAACTAGCAATTGCTCGAGAAGATGTAAAAGAATGCCCAAAAGAAAATAATAATAATAATAATAATAATAATACTGTAAATGTGATGAAGCAATAAAGAGAATAGTGAAATAGATGTTATGAAGAGCTTCCTCCTCATCATTAAAATTCTATGAAGAGAACAATAAAATAGCAAAAATTATGGGTAGTTCACTTCATGCACAAATGTTTCACTATCAAAGATGTATTGGACAAACTTTTGCTCAAATCAAGAAATGATAAAATGCTAATGGGAATAATGAAAATTGTGCATGCAGAGAAAAGAGAATAATGCATTTAATTATATTCACTTGCTATCATTCAGTCTTGCACCTAGCTTCTCTCTAATGTGATCATTGTTGTCACGCATCAATGTGGTCATTGTTGTCACGCATCTAAAAATGATATACAAATCAAAATTGGAAACCAAATTTGTTTCAAATGCAAGCTAAAATGCCTTCAAACCATGCCTTAAAACCTAGAGGAGGAGCAAGTTGTTAGATGGTCAAGAAAATTAGAGTACAAGGAGTACTTGAGATATTTTTCTCCAATGTGTTAAAAGTATTAGTTCTTTCACATATTCCCCAAGCTCTAGAAAAATAAAAGGAATCTATGATACCACTATTTAATGTCAAGATCACCCTCAAAGAATACTACACTCCAAAGCATTGTCGAGGTGTTAATTTGCAACAAGAACTTGGATTCTACACCTTGGTTACATTTCTATGATCTCTTCATGGTGCCCAACACTTTCACACTTATGTAAGAAATCGTTTAAATAGTGTAAGACATAATCATAACAATTTTCCCTACCTTTCCTTTACCATAGCATAACTTTTCAATTCCCAAGGCAACACACTCCACTCAAGGGTGAATGCAGCAACATGGATGAAACAAAAAGATTCCTTTCTCTTGTACACATAGTAGCAAGGCTGCCGGATAATTTACCAAAAGAACTTCTTAGTTTATTTTCCTCTAAATTTGATTCATAATCAAGTCTGAGTGGTACTGCAGACACATGAAGACTCTTTGGTAGCACACAGTTGTAGAATGACCCTACAAACCCTAGATTAAAGATGACAAGTGAACTTGCATGTATGAGTTCGATAGTTGGAAGAAGGGGCAACGTTGAACAATTATTTAGGCAAGTCTATTTTTTTATTTTATTTCACAAAGCATGAAACAATAATTCACATCAAATAATTGATGAAATTTAAAATTAAAAAAACAGAAAACAAGAAAACAAGGAAAATATGTGTTAGAAGGGGAAATAATTAGGGGAATCATATAAACAAGATATACATGGACAACAACAAATAGCCTAGCACCTTTTTGCAGGTCTAAAATGGAAAGCATAAGAAAAGACCCTTTGTCCTAAGGCCAAAGAATTACAAATAAAACAAATATTCACCCCAATTGAGTAGAAATAAAACAAGATAAAAATGTTTGTTAGTTGGATGTCCAATTGTATTATTTTTTAACAAGATTTATAAATTGATTGTTAATTGTGGATTTTAGTTTCTCGTGACCATCACATCATAGTCTCAATAAATTGTGCCTAATCTAGCTCTTTCTTCAAAGTGCTTTTACCATTTTTGTTAAGAGAATGAAAAAGAGACAACATGCATATAGTTGATTTCAATTTACCAAAAGGGTCAAAATTTCTCCAAAAGTATTAAAGTATACTTTGCATGAGGTGGTAAAGAAGAAAAGAAAGTCACCTTTTTGAAATGTTCTTCATATAAAAACTAGGAATAGGGGAAGACACAAGGTATTTGAGTGTGGGGTAGAAAATGGGAATTTAAATATTATGATGTAATAGGTAGGGAGATACAAGAATGAAAAAAATCCCATGTTTGGGTGTTATATTGCAAGTATAATTTATCTTTTCCCATGTTGTATTTTTTAACGAGAGTTTACAGAATGATTGTTAATTGTGGATTTTATTTTCTCATGATGATCACAACAACGTCTCAACAAATTGTGCTCGATCTAGTTGGTTCTTCAGGTTGCTTTGATGAAAATTGAAAGAGAGATTTGAACCTCAATATCACTATTTGTATTTTTAAAAGTGGTGACAAAAATAATGCCTCAAATTACAAAATCATCATGTTCAACCCTCTTTTAACAAAGTTGTATGAAATTATTCTTGAAAATAAGAATCACTTATATGGAGAATGAACTAAAGGCCAAGTTGGTTTTTAGGAATTATCATTCAATTGTGGACCACTTAATTACTCTTAGGGTTGTTGAAAATGAATGTTAATATAATAAAAGTGATCCCCTTTATTTCTTCATTTAGTTTGAGAAAGTTTTTGATATTGTGCCTAGAAAATATTTTGGAAGAGACAAGGAGATGTAAAGGTTCATTTAGAATCAAGAATTAGAATGATCAAGTTGTACAAGAAAGTTTTGCTAAGTTTATGAATAATAAGAGTTGGTTAGAAGAAATGAATTGTAATATAGGTGTTAGCAACATTGTCCCTTGTCCCCTAGCCTTTTTGGAATTTATATGGATAGTTAGAGGCATGCTTGAAAGAAACAAGAATCTAGTTGCACTAGCACTTTCTTAGTGGGGAGAGCGACGATGCGTCTTTCCACTCATGATATTGTTATTTTAATAAAGATCCCCCATGATCTTCAAAAGTAACTAAATATTTTTTATCATTGGTATGATAGTGAATATTGATATTAAGACTAAGGTTATGGTCATCAAGTCCAAGAAATGACAACTCATGATAATAACAACTTGGAGCTGATTGGTACAAATATATTGTAATTACAAACTCAATTAAAACTATAATGTGAAGAAAATAATGAATGGGGGTATGCTTATTTTAGCCTTGGGAAGCACTCAAGAAGTATAATATTTTTTTTATGGGAGAAGACTAAATCCATTTTTTATACCTATGTTATTCCAATTATCATACATGGTTGTGAAGTTTGGTGTTGCGACATTTCTAGAGAATCCTAGAGGAAAATTGAGAAAATCAAAAAACTTTTTTTCTAGTTTATAACCTTATAATTAGGAGCAATACTCCTTATCTCATTCTCCTTTTAGATGTTGGGCTTTACACTATTGATAGTAAGGCTATGATTAGCCCCTAAGGTACAAACATAAGATAATTAATGTGAATGATAAAAGGCCTCTTAGAATTATTTTGAATCATAATAAAAGTCACTTGAGACTAAATATAGAAATATGGAAAAGGATGTGTTTGTTGACCAAACCTCTCAAGGATTTAAGAGGAGGTCACTCTTCAATATAGATAATATAAAAAGCACTATCACGACTATTTTGAAAGAGAAAAAGAGTTCATTAAAATAAGTTAAAAGATGATTTTTTTTTATAATATTAGTATAAAGAAGAAAATTAACATTCATAAAATAAAATTAAAAAACTCTAATGAGCTTCATAAGTGAAGTAAAATTGGACATTGAACAACACCTAAAATACCATGTGAAGAAAGAACTTGTAATCTTTGTGATATTAAGAAAAGTAGAGAATGAAAATTACTCTAGGAAGCAATGATTTCATAACTTGTTAACTCATAAAAATAAAAAAGCGCTAGGAAATTTTCTCTTCAATATTCCCCATCACATAAAACAAATTATTTTAAAAAACAAATAAAACATTCTTATTTTTTAAGGTCCAATAAATCAAAGTTTCTATAATTAAATAATAATAATCATCAAAATTACATACAACAATGTTTAAATATTTATTTATTATTACTTTTTTTATTATTTTTAAATATGACAACTTTGAACACAAACATTACATAATGCATTCATAATAAATTTTAAAATACACTTTGCAAACAATTTATAATGAATATTATTTAATAATTTAGTATTAACTACAACAAAAATATATAATAATACAAATCTTTCAATTATATAGTAGTGTATAGAGTGTAAAATAGATGGTGAATGGATGTATTCTTAAGGAACTCCTTAGTATAAGATTTTGCATTGGAAATTTTGTGGATGCAAGCCTTACAAAAAATAAATATATAATTATCTTAATTCTTTCTTTCCAATATTTTCTAGTAATAAAATTATTTAAAATAAGTTAACAATTTATAATTAACTTGTGGCTTATCGCTGACATAATTTCATTACTAGTTAACTAATGAAAAAATGATTTTCATTACTCGTTAACTATTGAAAAAAAAAACTAGAAAATTTTCTCTTCAATATTCTCCATCATATAAAACAAATTATCTTAAAAAGCAACTAAACATCGATCTTTTTAAATAGATTAAAATTGTTATAATTTATAATAGTACATACAGCCATGTTTAAGTATTTATTTATATTTTTAAATAATACAAATTTGAACACTATTTTTGAGTTTTTTTTTTTTTTTTTTTTTTAAATAGGACAAATTTGAACATAAATATTACCTAACTGGTAAATAATAAATTTTAAAACATACTTTGCAAACAATTTATAATAAATATTATTTAATAATTTAGAATTTTAACTACAACAAAAATATCTAATAATACAAATCTTTCATATATTCATTATTGATTTTTAGATTTAAAGACATTAGTTCTGATGTTTCGGGCAAATCCTCTGCCCATCAAGGAAAAAAAGAAATGAAACAAATTGTAGACTCACATGTGAAGCAATATAGTGATAGTTTGTGGAAGATAAGGGAATAAATATGTAATGGGTTGAAATTAGGGAAATCCAAAAGGTCCGGTTAAATGATTATGGGGAGGGGAATAATAGAATTATTTAGAACAAGTGTATAATTTATAATTAACCTATCACGTTAAATAATAAAATTATTTTGAATAAATTAAGTTAAATATATTTTAAAATATTTTGATTATAATGAAAATAAATATTAAATAAAAATATTTAATTATTTTTTAAATAAATAAATTAAAAATATTTTTAAGATATTTTATTTATTAAAAATAAATATTAAATATATTAAATAGAGAATATATGTTCAATTATTTTTCATTTTTTCAACACAACAAAATAATCCAAATACATTGTTCTTATTTTAATGGTAGAATAGAACGTAAATACATATTTAAAGACATTTGGCTAAAAGGAAAGTAAATATAGAGTAACCTGTATTTTTTAATTATATTAAAAATTAAGAAAATAAGTGTTTTTAGATAAAATATTTTAAAATAAAATAACTAAGCATATTATAGGTATTTTGTTATATGGAATACATAATTTTTGAATTTTAATCAAAAATAAAATGTAACAAAATTGTATAGAAATTTGAGATTTATATGTATTTTTGTTATCTGGAATATATTTTTTTAACTATATTAAAAAATAAAATGTTGAAAAATAGTATAAAAGTTTGATATTTTATCAATGAATTGATTTACATAATATATCATCATGTAATAATTTGGAATCTGAATTAAAGTGAATAACATTTTTTTTCACCCACTTATATATATGTGTGTGTGTGTGCACAAAGTTGCTTCCCAAAACCATTACAATGGGGTCGCGCTAGTGGAAAGAAACAAGGATGCACACGCACCTAAGGAAATGTGCACGCACCTCCAAGTTCGGTACCGAACCGGGGTGCGTGTGCATTGTTTGCACATACGCGCCCAAGTGCGTGCACATGCTCCTATTAAACCAAATAAAAAAGGACAGACAGTCGCAAACTATTTCATTTGGAAACAGCCGAGAATCATCTGCCGGGTGCATATGCGGACTAAGGGACCACCCCACTCACCCATTGCACTCAAGAATTCCATCAATCCATCTACCGAGTGATCATCCATGGCATTGGATAGGTAAGATCATTTTTTTTTGTCATTTTATTGATTTTTTTATTGTTTTTTAAATTTTTAATAATTCCCAAATTAGTAAAATAATGAAAATTTTTCCAATTGCAGAGTTTAAACCTATACAATGAATGAACAAAATGTTAACATGGATTCTGGTGGAACAGAAGAAAACACAAATCTTGGAACCAATAAAAAACCTCAACAAAATAAAAACCCCTAACAAAATTTGGACCATGATGACTTGAACCATTACCTAAATGAAATGAGAGTGCACACCCGAGAATTATGAAACATAGGGGAACCATCTCGATTGTCCCTTGCCACCTCAATTGAGAGATCAATTGACTCCATTATCCATGCACATCGCTTGCTGACAAACATGACCGAATATAGAGCTAGGATGCGGGAGTATTATTCCACTGGCATTTCCAAGGAGGAAATAAAAGCATTAAATATTACGAAGGCCCAATTATACAGTATGTTCACCGATCCAAGAATACAACAACCACCAGACATTAGAAATCCACATGTCTGCATGGATTGGTGTCATTTCCAACCATGGAGGGACAACTGGATGCAGAGATGGTTCATTGTTTACGATAAACCTCCTTGGAATAATAGGGAGGTTCCAGAACACTTCCTTCGACAACTGTGGGCTAAGTTTGTGCTTGGTTTACATGCCAACTATTTTGGCATAACCAAGTTCTAGGGTGTTGGGATTGGCTCATCCAAGATCAGCTTGATTCCAAGAGGAACCCACTGAGAGGGCCACCAAATCCTAGGCGTGAGCCCAACCCCCCTCCCTAACCACCTCAATTACCCTATTGACTTGATCAGATCGAGGGGACAATGAGGAGTGTTGCATGTGGACTCCTTAGACACATCGCGTTTGTAGCAACGACTACAGTGGAGAGACATGTTGACCCTGAGAGAGACTCGGGTGTAGGGCCTTCACGACAGAGTCAAGGTAAACCTGTGACTGGTGGTATCCATGCTAGGCCTTCTAGTTCGAAGGGGACAATGCCACATCTGTGTCCCCATTGCGGGCACACTTTCCCTGGCCCAATCGAGGGATACTATATGGAGCAGGTTAGCACTTTTTTTAATGATTTTTCAATCATCAATTGAGAAATTGTAAAGTAATTTTAAAGCAGTTGTGTATGACTTAAACTGTTATTTCAATGTATAGTTATTTAGAGCGTAGAGCCAAGATGGGAGAATGTAGGATCTCCCAACCTGGATGCAGCAATGGCAGCTGCAAATGAAATTGCAACACCTCACATGGAGGTATTTTCAATACCCACACAATATTGTTATTACTTGCTTACATCATTTCTATTTTTATTTAGGACATACACGATGATAGTTCCTACAATATTTTTTAATATTTTGATTGCCTAAATAATTACTTGTTTAATATGTTCATAATGTGCACACATTTTGGTGTCCACGGGTATGCATAGACTATGATGACCATCCATCTCGTCGAGGGATCGATAGGTCACCATACACACATGTATGATGTGTAGTTAAAAGCACGCTTTCAATTTGAATTGTTAAGACTTCCTATGGTTTAATTTGATTTTTTTCTACTGAACTATGATATTACAAATGTATATGCAGGTGCCACCATTCCACCTTCCCACTTCAGTATCATTTTTCCACCCTCTCCCATGAGTCTCCCCCTCCCCTCCGCTTCCATCCAAACCCCTCCCTCCATCCAGCCCCGCCCTTCCATCTAGCCTCCCCCCTCCATCCATACTCATCCATTCGTCCATACTCCCCCCTCCATCCATCCTCTCCACTTTAGTATCATTTTTCCATCCTCACCCATTCATCTACGCCCCCAGCATCCATCCTCCCCCATTCATCCACGTCCCCCGTCTATCCATCCTCCCCCATTTGTCCATGCCCCCCCTTCCATCCAACCTACCCCCTTCGTCCACATCCCCCCTTGGATCCATCCTCCTCCCTCTATTCAGGACTTCCCTTCCACCATCCCTCAACATCCCCCCTATCCATTTTAGGTCGATATCATCTATCGTACAACCGGTAGGGGTTCATCATCCATGATGTCCTCCTCCACCCCATACCACCATGCCCTCTTCCACCCTACCTTCTTCAGTTCCCACCACTATTGCGGCAACTACTCTTGCAACATCTGTTGATACATCTACAATGGTTTCACTTGTAGTTGCTACAACTACATATGCCCTCCCCCACATGACCGTATCGAAGTAGGTTGTCCTGCCAACTACTCCAGTTGTTATCCCCGAAGCCTAGTCATCTCCATTTCCTGAGGTGTTCACAGTGAGAATTAAGTTAATTTATGAAAATATTGTGATGCATTAACGAAAATTAATTTAAGAAACTATTTTTTTCAATGAAATGATTGTCGTAAATGTTGTAGGGTGGCATTGCTGAGAGGCTTAGTAAATCGAGGAGGACACTTGCCTCACATCTCCCACTCCCGTCGGTGGTGAGTTATTTAAGATTTGAATTCTACATTCATTTTATAAATGTGGTAAATGTTACAAATGCTTGAAACAATTATATCTCATATCATTTGTTTCAGAGCCCGGAGATATGGTATACTCCTAGACGGAAGAAGTCTCAAGATTCCACTAGCTCGAAGAAGAGGAATATCGATTTTGGAGATGTGCCTGGGAGTGATGGGGGTGGGAACGATGCATGACATACCATGTTATGCACATTAGCCACGATGTGGCATTTTGTGGCATTATTTTCCATGTACTTGCTATCTAGGGCACGAGTTGCCATGTATTTTGTATCTAGGGCACGAGTTGGCAGACTTTGTATAGGGAACGAGTTGCCATCATGTGTACATTGGGAACCATGTTCCATTGTTTGAGAGAAAATTTATATGTTTGGACGATTTTTGTAGCTTTGATGTACATGGATTTTCATTTATGTGACTTATATGCATGTTGTCTCTATTTGTATCTTGTTGTCTCTATTTGTATCTTGTTGTCTCCTATTGTCTCTTGCTGTGACTAGTTGCCTAATAATAAACATTATGCTTTTAAAAAAAATGGTTTAGTTTGAATTGATTTTGATATGATTCCTTCATTTATGATGAAATAGATATGGAATTGTTGTGTAAGTGATGAATGATAATGGCGAAGTTCCCAAATACCAAAAGGTTCCTTATGTTTGATGAAAATGTGATCTTGATCTCTTGACAGAGAGCATTTAAGTCTCTACTTTATTGTTTGAAGCATTCCGTAGACCCCATGATATTTTGATTTATTGATTTCTCTCTAGATCAATGAAGGATCCCCCTTGTGTACCTACCACCCCTAGACACCCCTAGTCATCCCCCTTGTGTACCTACCACCCCTAGTCATTTACACACAAACACACACAAGTGACATGCACAAAATTATATTTACACACATATTAAAGATGTACAGATACATATATATTTACACTACAAAAACCTACACACATAAAAAGATTTATACATAAACATACAAAAAATACATGCACATAGGCAAATATCTATGAACATATTCAAAAATTTAAATGTTAGAAAAAACACACATAGACAAATATTTACACACACACTTGCACAAAGAAAACCATACAAATATTAGTATAAAATAACAAACAACATCATATTTTCAAACATAATTACACACCTAAATATTACTTTCAAATATTTTAAATTTTAAATTATGCATTAGGCTCTAAATACAGCTTCTAGGGACCAAGGTTCATGAATGATGCCTTGAAGCATTACAAATGAACCATCAAATTGATCACTGGTCCTAAGCCATAAATATATATTTTTAGCCTTGAGATGTTGGTCTCCCTCCTCGAATCATGTTTATGGATTTGAGGTCCACCCATAAAGCTCAAAACCTACTAATGGTGTCCATGTTGGCATTCAAATATTTAATTTATACTAGAGCAATCTTATGTGGTTGGTTAAGGATTCACATTTTCCCTATCCTTGAAAACTTCCTTTAGATCCTAAGGTCAAGGTTTCATCGTTTGAGCATGTTTAATGCCATAAAACCCGTACCGAGTGCTAAAATACTCCTAGTTGCACCCATATCATTTATTGGAGGCTAAACATATCCTTTTCATTTGAGGCCTCTTTCATGGTTGTGAACCTATGTAATTAATACACCTGTAAGATCGAAGCCTCAAGTTTCCATTCCCATGCATGTCCAAACCCTTCTCACACATATATGGTTCTAAAACCTTATAATGGTTTCCATATCCCTAATGGAATGCCTAAGGACCCATACAACATACTTATGTGGTTGTCAAAATCATGATTTATTCCAATTAATCAATAGAATATTCATATTGCCACTTAGAGGCCACAGGTCCCATGAGAGGTCATGTATGGTAATTCGAGGAAATATTCATGGCCCTTGAGCCTTAGAAGATTTATTTTTATCAAGGTCTGCAGTCCTCCTCCCAACCATGTACAAGGCCCTAATATACATAAATGGTTCTCAAAATATCCTAATGAAGTATGCATCAACACTTGCAATCCAAAGAACCCTAATACATGTCATATATGGTGGTTTGAAAGCCCCTTTCTTGCTCATGAGCTTTAAGTTTTGTATATTTATGCAAATCCTCATAGGTTTCCTACATTTACCATGTATTGATTCATGACCTGTATACGAGGTTCAAAAATTCCTAGTGGTTATTCTATTCCTCTTGTATTCCCACATGGAGAAAAAAATGCACCTAGAAGATTCCAAGTGTTATGGTCCAAGACCTTGTTCATGGTCCTCAAGCGCTAGAAGCTTATCTTAGGACCTATGTCCTAGGTTTCATCCTTTGACCACTTCCATATCCTAAGAACCAATTTTGGTGTTCAAAACCTCCAAATAGTGTCCATATCCTCACCAATAAGCTAAATATTCACAACCATATCTAGGTCCACAACACCAACACTTGGTGTTCATAACCTCCTAATCATATTTGAATATGCTCATATGGAGGCCAAGTATCTCTCGATCCTAGATGTGTTGTGATTTGACACATCTCTCTTGGTCCTAAATGCACTGAGAAACTTTGTTTAGGGAATAAGGCCTAGGTTTCCTCTATTGAGCATGTTCATGGTCCCAAGAACCATACCTAATGTCCACAACCTACTTATTGCATCAAGGTCAACAATCAAAGGAAAATGATACCCTTCGGAGGTCAATTGTTATTCTTTAAGGCATTATCCATAGCTCAGGATGCTTAGAATCGATTGTTACAACCTAAGGCTCAACTTTTCACCTTAATCATGTCCAAAGAACTCAGATCCAAACTTAGTGCTTAAAAATTCCTAATGGCTCACATTTCCCCCCTTAAAAATAAGTATAACCTAGGGAGTTCATGTGGTTGTAAGAATTTTACCTACCATAAAAACTACTTAATGCCATATATTTTTTCATAAGAATGTGTGCACCTTTGTAATGCGTCTATCACGTTTATAACACATAAAAAAATTTCTTGTTATAAAAAAAAGGGAAACCAACCTTATTTTATGTGAACCAAAACTTACTTGTCTTTTATAGAATCATCGCTTGGGAAACATTGTGGCTCCAATTTTTTTTTTTTAATATTTTTACAATTGGCTCTTCATGTTTTGTTGAGTTATTATTGCATTTGGTCCTTCTAAAGATGGGTAATTGATGCAATCAAGAACAAAAGTTTGATTTCATCAATTTGTACATAAACGACATGCACATATACAAATATCTACACATACATACACACATAAGACCATGCACATACACAATAAATAAACCCTAGCTTGCAGAAGGACATCAAAATTTTGCGCAAGGGGGTAAATTCTGATCGGAAGGATATCGGGTGAGCATGGCCATTGTCAACACATCCACAATGACCATATGCATGTGTGGGAGCTGACCGAATCCAATTTCGTTCCCTGGTTTGGGTTTCGTGCCCCCGAAGAAAATCCTCAAAGTGTCTTTGAATGGCCACAGGGTGCCTGGAAAAAATGCCCATGGAACCAAAACGCTGAATCCAGTTGAAAATACATTAATTCTGATGGATTTGGGACACCAGGTTTCAGCTAGGGGACCCCCCTCACTATGCCTCAAACGCCCAGAAACAATGCTATTATGCCATCTCTGGAACTAGGGTTTTGCTTAGTGAAGGCCATGCCAATTTTGCGCAAGGGGGTCAATTCTGATGAGAAGGATCCCAATCGAGAATGAACACCATGAACACATCCACATTGGACACATGCACATGTGGGAGCTGAAAGAATCCCATTCCGCTCACCTGTTCGGGTTCCATGCCCCTGGAGAAAATCCTCAAAGTGTCCTTGAATGGCCACAGGGTACCTAGAAAAATGGCCCATAGAACCAAAACCGTGACTCTGATCGCAAATTTTCATGTCCCAAATTTTTCATTGGGTCACAATGGCCTAATCCCATTGGTCATATTCATGAGAATTTGTCAAATTGATGCTAAGGGTCCAATAATTGCCAAAGAGGAAAATTACTAGTTTCCTAGGTTGGGGGTGGAAGCTTTGCGATTTGGAATAAGGAGGATAATAAATGATGTGTGGAAATTATAATAGCATAAATATTTAATAAAGGAGATAAATAAATATATACAAGTGAAAATCAAAGTGGCATTTGATCATGAAGACACATGGAGGAAGTGGGACCCACACAAGCTAGATTTTCTATGCCACATGGCATCCTCCTCTTGTCAATTTGAATCCATAAGAATCCAAAGGGTCTTGGGATGAGTTGGAAGGTCAATATATTTGGCATGAATCAATTAAGGTCGAATTGGAGTGGAAGAGTAACTCCCATGGAAGAGGAAGAGGCATTTTGGAGCTAGTGAGACACTTGGACTAGATTCCCTAACTCTATGAAAAAAATGATGAAGATGCTATGAAACCTATGACACAAATCAGACCTGAAGGATGAAATATGACATATATAGCATGTTAGGGATAAAAATAGCCTCCAAGAGGGCTCTCAAGAGAGTTAGGGCAGCTAAGATGCTTCCACATGTGATTTGGTGGAAGTGGGAGACTAGGTATTGTTGTACAAGTGGCATTCTTTGGAATATCTTCCCAACTTGAGTTGGCCTGAATCTCTTGGAAGTAATTAGAACCATGGAGGAAATTAGAAGTTTATAAATTCATGAACAAAGAAGAATTGCAGCTTTTTATCATTTTTAGAATTTGCTATTGCATTTGTGAGAGAGGATCTAGTGGAGGACTAGTTTCTTGCCTTAGCCAATTTCGAGGGTGAAATATTCCCATCCAAGTAGGTGTTTGTAAATTCCATTCAGGTATTTCATGGATATTTAATGGAGTCTTATTTGTAGGTGTAAGATACATGGCAACTCATGGTTTCTTGTAGTGGAGCTCACTCCTTCAACCATTTCCAGTTTTCATTGCATATTCTTGATCCTTGACGAAGGGCGCTTTTTATTTGAAAGAGGAGATGTAGAAGTCATATGAACTCTCCATATCATCCATAAAAATTATAAATATGTATTAATATCATTCAAGTACCTTTTGTAGCAATTTGGGAGAATTTGGAGTCATTTGGAAACCAAGGGGCCAATACTAGTAAAAGAGAAATTACTAGTCAAACTCCCTACTTTGGCCAGAATATTAAAGGGGACTGTAGAAGTCTTTTGTTGGTCCTATATCATCCCTGAACATCATAATCAAGTCCTAATATCATTCATATACCTTCTCAGAATATTTGGGATCATTTGGAGCAAATTGGAGACCTAGACATCAAAACTAGTCAAAGGTCGAACTAGGGAAAAAAGTGAAAAATTTGTCATTTTAAAAAATTCATAAAAAGGGACATTACAGTGGTAGCAAAGCATGGTCCTTTCACTTGTGAGTTAATATCATACATTGAAGAATAAGTTTCATCCATGTATTACTATTATGATGAATCCTATGAGTACAATTCTTATGAGTCATATGTAGATGATTATGAACAATATGAAGCAGAATGTGAATGGGTTGAGGAAGAGGTTCCATCATGCAACACTTCTTACAATTGGAGGAATGAATATTATTATTATGACTAAATGTATGATAAATATGAGTATGACACACCACCAAAGGATAATCCTATGAATGAGTTACAAATATGGAGAGCAACATATAAAACCTTGCCCCAACAATATCAAAGATATCAATCATATCTTGCTTCAAAGGAAGATACACAATGCCATGCCTTTTGAATACTATGTTGATCAGTTGTTTGCAAATAGACCCAAAAATAAATATGTGGAGTTAGTGAAGAAAGGTTTATGTCCTTCTTGTAAAATACCTTGGAGATAAAATCATGTGTGTGTGAATGAAAAGAGCAGTGAAATATCTAAACCTTCAAAGAATAGATCTATTTCCTATTGGATGAGAGTTTTTGGATTTTCTTCAAAAAGAGACTCCAAAGATATTGATACTAAGGAAAACAAGGGGAAAAATGCATCAACTTGCTTGAAGGAGCAAAAGTAAGAGACATCACAATAGCATGAAGAAGATTCTATTGAAAATATGGAAGATCATTTCGAGACACCTTCTACCTTAGACATGAACCAAAGAGAATCTAGTGATGGATGCTTGAACTATGAAGAAGTACTACTGATGGGTGCTCACACCTCTATGTTGGTGACATAGAGATCACTTTTGAAAGTGTTTCTACAATCCAAACTTCCATTAAGCATGAAAATGAATAGCTTGTAGCATTTGAAGAAGAAACAAGATCAACTTCCCCATCACCACTTGAGCTTCATGAAGTTGGTCCAAGCAAGAAAGAAGAAGATGAGGAGGTTCATTTGCAAGAGCCTCATTTTCTTGAAGGGTCCTTAAATATGAATGAAAATAATATCCAAGAGTCCCTCAAAATTCTCCATGACACTCAAGCATTGGTGTCAAATTCTTGTTGGAGAGCTACTTCATTGGAGGAAACATCCTTCCTTGAAGACATGAAGAAGATTCAAAGAGAAATGTGCCACATCAAAGGTAATTTCATGTATTTGATTTTTGATAGAAACCATTTGTTTGAGCTTAATGAATTGTTACATGATGCATACTTGAAGAATAATGAGGATAATCATAAGCTCACAATTCAAAATGAGCAACTTCTTGAAAAGTTGCAAGATACTTGTTTTTTTCTCCTATGTTTCAAATTGCCAAATGGTATATTGTTTGGAGGATTTTCATGACATGGTGGATCATGAGAAATGTGGAAATTTGAATGTGATTGATGTGTTTGAATATGAACTTGAAGATATCCAAACACTTGATGTGGTGGAAGAGGAACTTGAATTGTCTCACGATGAAGGTTATGCAAATTTTAAAGAAGACATGATTCCTCTACATTTGAACCAATCTACAACGAAGGTTTCACACTTTTGAAGGAGCTGCATGATAATACCCATATGGATCCTTCCCATGATGAAATGTCTGCACTTTTTGATCATTTGGGTGAATTAGTTCATTCCTCTACATCCTACAATTACATGTTTTGCAGCATTAGTCTCAATGAAGTATGGGTGAAAGAGTTCATTTTTATGGTGCCACATGAGGAGTATGGAACTCCTAGTTTTGTTAAATTTTAAGAATTTACTTCAATCTGATCTAGGATCTTAACTGAGAGAACAACATGTACAGCAAATCTATAGCATATCAATCATGGACACAATAATGAAATCACACAAGAGACACAGAGTTTACTTGGGGAAAACCATAAAGGTGAAAAACCCCAATAACTTCCTCAGAGATAGATAGTGAAATGATACAACCAGAATACAATAGATAGTCTTCTCCTAGCAGCAGATCCTCCTCCTCCACAAGTGTGCCACTCTCCCAAGTGTGAGTGAGAGAATAGAATGTGTAAAATGAGAGAGACACACTCTCTATTTATACACTAACTTGACTTGACCTTTACTCAACTAGGTCGGCCTCAACTTAATCACTTAACATAATGCTGACTGGGCCGACCCCCACTAGGGTGGTCTAATAACCCTTTGACCCACATGGCCGACCCCCAATAGGGTGGTCTAATAACCCTTTGACCCACATGACTTATACAGGGCCGACCCCAACAAGGTGGTCTAATAACCCATCAAGTATAAGTTACGACACATACAATATAAATGACAACACTTCTGTATAGAGGAATAATAACATCTCTATAGGAATACAATATACATATATGTGAAATACATTCCGAAGTTACATATACATCAACACTCCCTCTTAACTAGGAAAGTATTTCTCGACACAGGTCTTCTAGCACAAGTCATCTTCTCTGGATCATCGTCACTGCTGCTGCTATCTCAATCAATATCTGAATCTACTCGTCATAGGAAGTTCTATAGAGAAATTCCTTTTTCATACTGGATGTAGGCCCTGTTAGATTTTCAGAATTTACTTCAATCTGATCTAGGATCTTAACTGAGAGAACAACATGTACAACATATCTACAGCATATCAATCATGGAGACAATAATGCAAGCACACAAGAGACACAAAGATTTACTTGGGGAAAACCATAAAGGTGAAAAACCCCAATAACTTCCTCAGAGATAGATAGAGCAATGATACAACCAACCAAGAGAGATAGCCATAACCTAGCAGCAGATCCTCCTCCTCCATAAGTGCGCCACTCCTCCTTGAGTGCATGTGTGAGAAGTGAGTGAGTAAATAGAGTGCCTCCCGCACTCTATTTATACTTGACTTGACTTGCCTTTTTACCTAACTCATGTAGGCTCGAACTTAACCACATAATATAATGTTGACTGGGCCGACCCCCAATAGGGTGGTCTAATAACCCTTTGACCCACATGGCCGACCCCCAATAGGGTGGTCTAATAACCCTTTGACCCACATGACTTATACAGGGCCGACCCCAAACAAGGTGGTCTAATAACCCATCAAGTATAAGTTACGACACTTACAATATAAATGACGACACTTCCGTATAGAGGAATAATAACATCTCTATAGGAATACAATATACATATATGTGAAATACATTCCGAAGTTACATATACATCAACACTCCCTCTTAATTAGGAAGGTATTTCTCAGCACAGTTCTTCTAGCACAAGTCATCTTCTCTGGATCATCGTCACTGGATAATCATCATCGAGTCATCATCATCGTCACTGCTGCTGCTATCTCAATCAATCTCTGAATCTACTCATCATAGGAAGTTCTACAGAGCCAGTCCTTTTTCATACTCGATGTAGGCCCACCACCTGCAGGTCTTCATCATCACTGGCCATACTGTGGAATCCTCGGGACTTATTACGTGCGTCACAAAACCTGGCTGCAGCATCCCAGGCTATTACGAGCACACAGCTCTACCTGTAGGATCTCCCAGGAGCACATTACATGTGACCCATCACAAAACCTGGCTGAAGCATCCCAGGCTGTTACGAGCACGCGGCTCTACCTGTCAGATCTCCCAGGAGCACATTACATGTGATCTCACCACAAAACCTGGCTGAAGCATCTGAGGCCTTTTTCATCCTGTCCAGATCTCCCAGGAGCAAATTACATGTGGTCCACCACAAAACCTGGCTGAAGCATCTGAGGCCTTTTTCATCCTGTCCAGATCTCCCAGAAGCAAATTACATGTGGTCATGGCAAAACCTGGCTGAAGCATCTGAGGCCTTTTTCATCCTGTCCAGATCTCCCAGGAGCAAATTACATGCCATAGGACAAAACCTCGCAAGAGCATCTCAGGATGTTACGGGTACACAACTCCGACCTGAAATCTCCGAGGGCACAAATTACATGTCCTCCCAAGCAAAACCTCGCAAGACCATTTTCCAGATGTCCCAGGGCACCGAATTACATGCCATAGGCAAAACCTCGAAAGACCATCTGCAATCTCCCAGGGCACAAATTACATGCTTTCCTGCACAACCTGATCCACGGCCACAAAGTATCATCTGATACTCATCAAACATCATCCTGATGTACACATGATCATCCTGATCATCATCACTGCAACATCCTGCTGCATGTCATCTGGAGAAGCTCGTCATCCACGATCATCCAAGTATCCACCTGATACATACATAGATACATGATCCACACAATGTATCCATCAACATACATGATCTACCTGATCATACAAGGATACATGATCCACACAATGTATCCATCAACATACATGATCTACCTGATCATACAAGGATACATGATCCACACAATGTACCCATCAACATACATGATCTACCTGATCATACAAGGATACATGATCCACACAATGTATCCATCAACATCCATGATCTACCTGATCATATCCAGCATCCAACATGATGCATACATACATACATATAATGATCCAACTGATCATATTTAAGCATAAACCAGAACATCATCCTGATGCTCATCATCCAGCGCTTACATCCACGGCCATGTGAAGGATCCCCCTTCCAACATGCTTGGAATGGCTTCAGCAAATGTGTCCATCACTTCTTCCTCGAAGTATCCTTGATCTGAAGCATGCCAAGCCTCTCTCTGAAGTACTCGAACTTGACCCTGGCTAGTGGCTTCATCAGCACATCTGCAATCTGCTCGTTTGTTGCAACATACAGGAGCTTCACAGCTCCTCTCTGCACCATATCCCTGATATAGTGATATTTGATCTCTATGTGTTTCGACCTGTCATGAAACACTGGGTTCTCGGACAGCTTCACACAACTCTGTCTATCACAAGAGATACCAGTAGCATCCAACGGGAGATCAAATAACTCAGACAGTAGCTTCCGTAGCCATACTGCCTCACAACTAGCTGAACAGGCTGCAACATACTCAGCCTTAGCTATACTCAGTGCTACGCAGGACTGCTTCCTGCTAAACCAAGAGATCACACCTGATCCCATATTGAAGCAACACCCAGATGTGCTCTTCCTGTCTGCAGCACTGCCAGCCCAATCTGAATCAACAGAACCCTGCAGGTTAAACTTTTGATTCACCTCATACTTGAGCCCATAATCCACTGTACCCTTCAGGTACCTCAGAAAATGCTTTACAGCAACTGGGTGAACACTCCTCGGATCCGTCAGGAACTGGCTCAATGTGTTCACAGCAAAGCAAATGTCTGGTCTCGTGTTCGTCAGGTACATCAAGGACCCAATTATCTGACGATACATAGAGACATCAACCAGCTCAGATGAAGCATCACATAGAAGCTTCAGATTCGATGCCATAGGTGTGGCCATAGCCTTGCAGTCCATCATCCCGAACTTCTTCAGGATCTCTACTGCATACTTCCCTTGTCCAAGGAAGATTCCATCATTCTGCCATACCTCCATGCCAAAAACAAATAGTGCATCATCCCCAAGTTCTTCATCTTGAACTCGGCAGTAAGCTTCCGCTGCGTGTCGGCAATCAATCTATCTTTACCTGTAACAAACAGGTTATCTGCATACAAAAGTAGTATCACTGGATTGCCTTCTTCAACCTTGTAGAAAAGGTTGGAATCTGCTTTACTCTTGGTAACGCCCAAACTGGATAGAAAGCTGTCTATCCTACCATACCAAGTTCTGCACACATATATGACTACACCATGCTGTCTTAAGATCCATCTGGTGCATATTCTATTTCATCACTTTTATATTTCTCAATGCTGCCATCTGCAACATGCTTGATCTGATAGTTCCATTTGGAAGTCATAACAAACTTCCCTTCACATCTTGGGACTACATCCCAAACATCATTCTTCATGATCGACGGATCATGGCATTACATTTGTTCATCCCAGATCCTGGGAACTTCAATATCTTCAATAAATAAATTTGTTGCTGAACAAATGTTGTAGTTCTTCTTTTGTAGGAGATGGCATACGATCTTTCCTACACAACAAGTTAAATTGCATGATTAGAAAACATCTCATAGTTTTCAGAACAAATTCTTACACATAAATAAATATGTCATACAGTCAGCAATTATCTTAGCCAATGCTTCAATACAACATTTATCCATATCCTGTAACTTTCTAGATGCCTTCCAATCTCTACCAGAACATTGTTAAGAGTGTGCACAACTCCCAACATGTCAGCAAAGAGGTTTCATTCTAGATAAGTAGCAATGGAATGTTGTACAGTGCCATAGGCTACTTACCCATGCATATTAGTAGTATACTGTTCATCAATGCAATTATTCTAATATGCATAATACACAACCTAATTCTAGGAACATCAGTATATGCATTATTGAACAGTATTATTTAAGAAATGACAATTCAAATACTTATCTTTGTTTGTTCGTTGGGTGGACTCCCTCTGAGTCTTTGCTTCCTTGCAGGAGCTGCTGGAGTCCTAATCTGAAGTAGCTTCTTCTACACCTTTCTGTTGTGGGATGTAGAGAGATGGTCAACTCCCTCTGAATATCTGCAATCTTTCATAAACCACTGGAGTGTACTCCCTCTTGATCTTTGCTTCCTGGATTACCTGTTCTTGAATCTCATATTCATCCTTGGTCCCTATGCATGCTTATTAGTATCATGAATGTGTTATCCTTGTGATCTCATATAAAATCATATATTCATTAGTATACTATTAAAACACAATAATCTCAAGCATGTATAGTCATGATCATTTCAAACAGAAATAATAAGCATTAGCATTCAAGGTTTATGTAGGATTCACATAAGAAGCATAACATGTCTAAACCTATAAATACTCAAACCCATGACTCTTCAGGTTAGTTGAATCATCAATCAAGATAAGAGATATAAAATGCACAAAACCTGTGATTATTCAAACCTATGACATCATGATTCTTCTAGTTAGTCATATCATCAATTATGGTAAGAAACATAATATGCATACAATCATGATTATTCAAACCTGTGACTTCATGAATAATCATTATCAACAACAGTATAAGATCCTAACATAAGGTAGGATTCTATCTTGATATAGGAAAAACATACCTGTATTAGCATGCTAGCTAGTTATGTCTAACATACTCACATGATATCTTCTTGTTCTTCTTCAATGACTTGTGCTAGTAACCTGTATAACTCATAGGTTAACCATTACAAAACCAAGTTATACATACCTCGTAAATGGATCTTCTATGAGATCCATGACAATGGATGAGTCTTTATTCTCATGTCATCATGATCATATGTTCTTGAACTGGAACATGATTTGTCTTCCTTGGTGTACCTTTCATGTTAGTAGACAACATAAACTTCATACAACACCATAATGCTTTAGTACAATCATAAGTGTCAACACCCTAAATAATGAATATCTTCTATCATGCATTCATAATTTTGTTAAGGTGATACGACAAATCTAAAAACAAAATTGTACTTAACTGTAATAACATGAAGACAAACATACCATAAACTTAATCATGGACAAATATCAAAACATACCTCGATGAGTCATACCTGTCGAGATCGCTTGTAATCTTCTTATGTAAGGCCTTAGCCTCATCTCCCTCTGAAACAGGAACTTCTTCACCTATGTAGGTGACCAATCCATCTTCTTCTAGGATTAACCCAATCCACTTGATGTGCAAGAACTGGACCTGGAGCTGGATATGGGTTTGTCAGAGAAACCCCAAAAATTCAAACTTTGAATTTCAAACTTCCAAAAGGATAGAAATATGCGCCTTGATGAGATGATCAAATTGGTATATTAATAATTTGAAAACTGCAAAGTTTCACTCCTCAATTTTGCCTTTGAAACTTCCAGATTCACTGGACGTGACCCTGAACTGGGGTTTGATGAATCCCACTCTTTTTCCCAATCAAAAGGTTTGATCCAAAGCTCTAAGCTTCTATTTTTCTGAGGAGCTTCCAGCTGTGGTCTCAGATTTCAAAAATTCCCATTTTTACAGAAGCCCTAATTTTCCACTTTCCTGATCAAAGTCCCGAACTAGGGTCTGATCAAGCCCGGCCTTCTTCCCAACCAAAAATTCTGATTTTGGTCTCTAAATTTTTATTTTGATGAGTAGCATTCAGCCGTGGTCTCCGATTACAAAAATTCCAACTTTCTTCAAATCCCTAAATTCCGGAAGCCATGAATGAAGGTACAAAAAATAATTCTGTTTTGACAGAAATATGTACCTGATTGTTTCTGGTGTAACTCTAAAATTTTTGATCCACAGGGTCTAAAAAAGTTTCCTGAGATAGCCTGACCTGTTACCTTTCCATCCTGACAGGTCTGACCTCAATTGGATTCTCTGAGAGAGAGTTATGCCAAATGTCGCAACGTGACCTGTTTTGGGATAAAACAGAAGAGCGAACTTGTACGGCATGCCACGTGTCACTGTTTGAACTTCGGCCTCTGGAAAAGTTTTTTGAGATAGCTCGGCCTGTTATCTTTCTATCCTGATAGGTATTACCTCCATTGGATTTTCTGAGAGAGAGTTATGCCAAGTGTCACAATGTGACCTGTTTATGGGATAAAACAGTAGAGCGAACTTGTACGGTGTGCCACGTGTCACTGGTTCAACTTCGGCCTCTGAAAACGTTTTCTGAGATAGTACATACTGTGTAATACCTATCACTTTTTACGAAATTTCATTTGGAGCTTCCTAGCCCAAGTTATGACCTTTTTCCCAAGGTCACCTGATTTTGACTCAGATCTGGAAGAGGCAGAAACCCTATATTGTACAGATCATAAATCACAAAGTACAACGAATTAGAGGTTGTACTTTAGACACAAGGTACCTGGAGATTTTAGCTTCGTCCTGTAACAATTTCAGATCCGAAAACTTCTCCAAAACGGATTTATAGCGAAAGTGCTACGATGACTGGTTTTTGCTATATCAAGCCCTAGCATCGTAAGTGCAACAAGTGTCATACATGCCATATCATGCCTTCTTTCAGGCTAGCTCTGATACCATGTTAAATTTTCTGAATTTACTTCAATCTGATCTAGGATCTTAACTGAGAGAACAACATGTACAACATATCTACAGCATATCAATCATGGAGACAATAATGCAAGCACACAAGAGACACAAAGATTTACTTGGGGAAAACCATAAAGGTGAAAAACCCCAATAACTTCCTCAGAGATAGATAGAGCAATGATACAACCAACCAAGAGAGATAGCCATAACCTAGCAGCAGATCCTCCTCCTCCATAAGTGCGCCACTCCTCCTTGAGTGCATGTGTGAGAAGTGAGTGAGTAAATAGAGTGCCTCCCGCACTCTATTTATACTTGACTTGACTTGCCTTTTTACCTAACTCATGTAGGCTCGAACTTAACCACATAATATAATGCTGACTGGGCCGACCCCCAATAGGGTGGTCTAATAACCCTTTGACCCACATGGCCGACCCCCAATAGGGTGGTCTAATAACCCTTTGACCCACATGACTTATACAGGGCCGACCCCAAACAAGGTGGTCTAATAACCCATCAAGTATAAGTTACGACACTTACAATATAAATGACGACACTTCCGTATAGAGGAATAATAACATCTCTATAGGAATACAATATACATATATGTGAAATACATTCCGAAGTTACATATACATCAACAGGCCCACCACCTACAGGTCTTCGTCATCACTAGCCATACTATGGAAATCTCAGGACTTATTACGTGCGCCACAAAACCTTAAAAGAGTCTCTTGACTAGCAAGAACCCTAAAGAGCATCTGAGGCCTTTTTCATCCTGTCCAGATCTACAAGACTTATTACATGTGACCCCACCACAAAACCTCGAAAGAGAATCCCAGGACTGATTACGAGCACAAGGCTCAACCTATCAGATCTCCCAGGGCACAAATTACATGTGATCACCACAAAACCTTGAAAGAGCATCCCAGGACTGATTATGAGCACAAGGCTCAACCTATCGGATCTCCCAGGGCACAAATTACATGTGGTCATGGAAAAACCTCGAAAGAGCATCCCAAGACTGATTACGAGCACACGGCTCAACCTATCGGATCTCCCAGGGCACAAATTACATGCCATAGGACAAAACCTCGAAAGAGCATCTGCCAGATATCCTAGGGCACAAATTACATGCCATTGGAAAAACCTCGAAAGACTATCTGCAGATCTCCCAGGGCACAAATTATATGTCCTCCCAAGCAAAACCTCGAAAGAGCATTTGCCAGATATCCCAGGGTACAAATTACATGCCATAGACAAAACCTTGAAAGAATATTTGCAAATCTCCCAGGGCACAAATTACATGCTTATCTGCACAACCTGTTCCACGGCCACAGAGTATCAACCTGATACTCACCATACATCATCTTGATGTACACATGATCATCCTGATCATCATCACTGCAACATCCTGCTGCATGTCATCTGGAGCAACATCTCGAAGCTCGTCATCCATGATCATCCTGATCATACAATGCATCTACCTGATGCATACCAAGTATCTACCTGATACATATCATCATACATGATCCACCTGATCATAAAGTGTATCCACCTGATACAAATACAAATACATGATACATATCACCATACATGATCCACCTGATCATACAATGTATCCACCTGATACATATACAGATACATGGTCCAAGCATCCAACATGATACATATACAAAAATACATACAAGTGATCCAACTGATCATATCCAACATCCAACATGATGCGTACATACATATGAATGATCCAACTGATCATATCCAACATCCAACATGATGCGCATATACATATAAATGATCCAACTGATCATATCCAACATCCAACATGATGCGTACATACAAATACATATAAATGATCCAACTGATCATATCCAGCATCCAACATGATGCATATACAGAGCAATAACTGGAGAATCGTCCTGATGCTCATCATCCAGTGCTTACATCCACAGCCATGTGAAGGATCCTCCTTCCAACATTCTTGGAATGGCTTCTGCAAATGTGTCCATCACTTCTTCCTCGAAGTGTCATCAATCTGAAGAACACCAAGCCTCTCCCTGAAGTACTCGAACTTCACCCTAGCTAGTGGTTTCGTCAGCACATTTGCAATCTTCTCCTCTGTCGCAATGTACAGGAGCTTCACAGCTCCTCTCTACACCATATCCCTAATACAGTGATATTTGATCTCTATGTGTTTCGACCTGTCATGAAACACTGGGTTCTCAGACAGCTTCACACAACTCTGGTTATCACAAAAGATACCAGTAGCATCCAACGGGAGATCAAACAACTTAGACAGTAGCTTCCGTAGCCATACTACCTCACAACTAGCTGAACAGGCTGCAACATACTCTGCCTCAGCTGTACTTAGTGCTACGTAGGACTGCTTCCTGCTGAACCAAGAGATCACACTTGATCCCATACTGAAGCAGCATCCAGATGTGCTCTTCCTATCTACAGCATTGCCTGCCCAATCTGAATCAACATAACCCTGCAGGCTAAACTTTTGATTCGCTTCATACTTGAGCCCATAATCCACTATACCTTTCAGGTACCTCAGAATATGCTTTACAGCAACCAGGTGAACACTCCTCGGATCTGCAAGGAACTGGCTCAATGTGTTCACCGCAAAGCAAATATCTAGTCTCATGTTCGTCAGGTATATCAAGGACCCAATCATCTGACGATACATAGTGACATCAACTGATTCATATGAAGCATCACACAAAAGCTTCAGGTTCAATGTCATAGCCTCGCAGTCCATCATCCCGAACCTCTTCAGGATCTCTACTGCATACTTCCCTTGTCCAAGGAAGATTCCATCTGCACTCTGCCACACCTCCATACCTAGAAAGTGGTGCATCATACCCAAGTTCTACACATATATGACTCCTTGTCATGTGTCTCAGAACCAAGTGGCTTCTCCACATACACTTCTTCTTCAACTACACCATTCAAGAAAGCTGTCTTGAAATCCATTTGGTGTATCTTCTATTTCATCACTTTTATATTTCTCTATGCTGCCATCTTCAGCATGCTTGATCTTGATAGATCCACATGGAAGTCATAACAAACTTCCCTTCAGGTCTTGGGACTACATCCCAAACATCATTCTTGATCGACTGGTACTCCTCAATCATGGCAATCTTCCCAGATCTTGGGAACTTCAATATCTTCAATATTTTCAAGAGATAACTTTTTTGCTGAACAAATGTTGTAGTCCTTCTTTTGTAGGTGACGGTATATGATCTTTCCTACACAACAAGTTAAATTGCATGATTAGAAAACAGCTCATATTTCTTAGAACAAATTGTTACACATTAAGAAATATGTCATACAATCATGCAATTATCTTAGCCAATGCTTCAATACAACATTTATCCATATCCCGTAACTTTCTAGATGCTTTCCAATCTCTACCATAACATTGTTAAGAGTGTGCACAACTCCCAACATGTCAGCAAAGAGGTTTCATTCTAGATAAGTAGCAATGGAATGTTGTACAGTGCCATAGGCCACTTACCCATGTATATTAGTAGTATACTGTTCATCAATACAACTATTCTAATATGCATAATACACAACCTAATTCTAGGAACATCAGTATATACATTATTGAACAGTATTATTTAAACAATAAAATATGCAAGTAATGACAATTCAAGTACTTATCTTTGTTTGTTTGTTGGGTGGACTCCCTCTGAATCTTTGCAACTCAATTCTTATGTGGATTGTGAGAAGTGGTCAACTCCCTTTGAATATCTGCATCCTTGTAGAAACTACTGCAGTGTGCTCCCTCTTGATCTTTGCTTCCTGGATTACCTGTCCTTGAACTTATATACATTCTCAATCCCTATGCATGCTTGTTAGTATCATCATTGTGTTATCCTCTAGGTCTCATACATAATCAAACATTCATTAGTATAATCTTAATATTATCAAAACACAATAATCTCAAGCATGTAAAGTCAGGATCAATTCAAACACAGATAATAAACATTAGTATTCAAGGTTTCGAGGAAGTCTTCTTTTATTCATACATATTCTTATTTGATCATAGGACTCTTTTGGTTAGTTAAATCATCAATCAAGAGAAGAGATATAATATGCATACAACCCGTGATTATTCAAACCTATACCTTCATGATTCTTCTGGTTAGTCATATCATCAATTATGGTAAGAAACATAATATGCATACAACCATGACTATTCAAACCTATGACTTCTTGAATAATAATTATCAACAACACAAAAGTATAAGATCCTAACACAAGGTAGGATTCTAGCTTGATATAGGAAAAACATACTTAGATTAGCATGCTAGCTAGTTATGTCTAACATATCCACATAATGTCTTCTGGTTCTCTTCAGTGACTTGTGCTAGTAACCTGCATGTCTCATAAGTTAACCATTGTAGAACCAAGTTATACATACCTCGAAAGTAGATCTTCTATGTGATCCATGCCAATGGATGAATCTTTGTCTTCATGTCACCATGAGCATATGTTCTTGAAGTAGAACATGATTTGACTTTCTTAGTGTACCTTTTGTGTTAGAAAACAACATAAACCTCATACAACATCACAATGCATCAGTACATTCATAAGTGTCAAAACCTTAATCAATGAATATCTTCTATTAAGGTGATACGACAAGTCTAGTAAATAATCAAGATTGTACTATAATGATATGAAGAAAAGCATATGATCAAAATTAACCATGAAACATACCTGTAAGCCATACCTGTCAAGATTGCTTGTAATCTTCTTATGGAAGGCCTTAGCATCATCTCCCTTTGAGACAGGAACTTCTTCACTTATGCAGGTGACCAATCCATCTTCTAGGATTAACCCAATCCACTTGATTTGCAAGAACTGGACCTGGAGCTCGAAATTGCCTTTTAAATTTATGGATTCACTGGAAGGACCCTAAATTAGGGTTTGAGTTTCCTGGAGCTTCACCCAACTAAAATATTTGATTCAAATCTATAAGCTTCGATTTTTCTGAGGAGCTTCCAGCCGTGGTCACAGATTTCCAAAATTCCAATTTTTGCAGAAGCCCTAATTTTCCATCTTTTCAATCAAAGTCCCGAACTAGGGTTTGATCAAGCCCGGCATTCTTCCCAACCAAAAAATATGATCTTGGTCTCTAAATTTCGATTTTGATGAGTAGCATCCAGCCGTGGTCTCCGATTACAAAAATTCCAACTTTCTCCGAAGCCCTAAATTCCGGAATCCATGAATGAAGGTACTCAAAAAAATTCTGTTTTGACATAAATATGTACCTGATTGTTTCTGGTGTAACTCCAACCTTTTTGGTCCACAACGTCTAAAATTTTTTCCTGAGATAGACTGACCTGTTATCTTTCCATCCCGACAGGTCTGACCTCAATTGGATTCTCTGCGAGAGAGTTATTCCAAGTGTTGCAACATGACCTGTTTATGGGATAATACAAGAGATCGAACTTGTACAGCGTGCCACATGTCACTGGTTCAACTTCGGCCTCTGAAAATTTTTTCTGAGATATTCTGACCTGTTATATTTCCATCTCAATAGGTCTGACCTCAATTGGATTCTTTGAGAGAGAGTTATGCCAAATGTCGCAATGTGACCTGTTTATGGGATAATACATGAGAGCGAACGTGTACGACGTGCCACGTGTCACTGGTTCAAATTCAGCCTCTGAAAATTTTTCCTGAGATAGTACATTCTGTGTACTACCTGTCACTTTTTATGAAATTTCATTTGGATCTTCCTATCCCAAGTTATGACCTTGTTCCCAAGGTCACCTGATTTTGACTCAGATCTGGAAGAGGCAGAAACCCTATATTGTACAGCTCATAAATCACAAAGTACAATGAATTAGAGGTTTTCCTTTGGACACAAGGTACATGGGGATCTGATCTTCGACCTGTAAATGTTTCAGATCCAAAAAATTCACCAAAACGGATTTATAGAGAAAGTGCTACGATGACTGGTTTTTGCTATATCAAGCCCTAGCATCGTAAGTGCAACAAGTGTCATACATGCCATATCATGCCTTCTTTTAGGCTAGCTATGATACCATGTTAAATTTTCAGAATTTACTTCAATTTGATCTAGGATCTTAACTGAGAGAACAACATGTACAGCAAATATACAACATATCAATCATGGACACAATAATGCAAGCACACAAGAGACACTGAGTTTACTTGGGGAAAACCATAAAGGTGAAAAACCCCAATAACTTCCTCAGAAATAGATAGAGCAATGATACAACCAGAATACAAGAGATAGTCTTCTCCTAGCAGCAGAGCCTCCTCCTCCACAAGTGCACCACTCTCCCAAGTGTGAGTGAGAGAATAGAATGTGTAAAATGAGAGAGACACACTCTCTATTTATACACTAACTTGACTTGACCTTTACTCAACTAGGTCGGCCTCAACTTAACCACTTAACATAATGCTGACTGGGACAACCCCCACTAGGATGGTCTAATAACCCTTTGACCCACATGGCCGACCCCCAATAGGGTGGTCTAATAATCCTTTGACCCACATGACTTATACAGGGCCGACCCCAACAAGGTGGTCTAATAACCCATCAAGTATAAGTTACGACACTTACAATATAAATGACAACACTTCCATATAGAGGAATAATAACATCTCTATAGGAATACAATATACATATATGTGAAATACATTCCGAAGTTACATATACATCAACAAGTTTTACTTCTTAAGATGACATGGTTGGAGTGCATTATTATTCACATTTGCAGCAACATCCTTTGTTACTTTATGATGATGCACATCTACATGGATGCACCTATGATATGCATTTGAGTCACTTGAAGACTCATGGTTTTTATTGCTCAACACTTGGTTCATTTGATGTTGGAGGAACTTCATCCAACACTTGGGTGAATAGATTTATGATTGGGGAACATTTTTGTTGGAAGCCACATACTTTGTTATATATTCATGATTTTCACATTCATGGATGTATGGGTGAGACTTCTTTGAGTCATTTGAAGTCTCCTTGTTTTTTCTGCTTGTCATTTTGTTCATATTTTACTGGAGATTCTTCATTCACTTCTTGGATGAAAGAATACATGGCTGAATATTTTGATGCATATCACATCCTTTTGGAGCAGCATTATAGGACATGGGATCCTCACCTATGTCATTGGAGCAGATTTGATTGGTTACTTGATGCTTGTATGCACTTGGAAAATGGTGGTCTACTTGCTTGGAGGTATAACTACTTTCACGACTCTCTGATGAAGCATCTTCTTGATGTACATTTTCATTATGTTGTTATGTACTTCGATGATATATATTTTGTACTCATGATGTTTGGAATAATGCATACAAGAAAATGGGATCCAGGAACTCTCTTACTTGATGGTATGAGTTGGAGAGCAGTCCTAATTGTTGGAGTGCAATACAAGTGCAATACAAGCAATGGGACCCTGGGATAATTCTTAGTCTCATTGGTTTCAATTTTTTGGGGAAACAAGTAGTATGGGGGATGGATTCCCCACTTAATTAAGTGATTTTGATCAGAGTAGTGCAACAGCAAGAATGGTGGTTCCTCTCTAAAACCTTCATGGAATCTCAAAGACTCAAGGTTGGGCAATTCAGTGGCAACTTCAAAGAATTATACAGGAAGCAGGTTCTTCAACACCCATGTTTGAAATTGCTTGAGGACAAGCAATATTGGGAAGGGAGGATTTTTCATGTCCCAAATTTTTCGTTGGGTCACAATGGACTAAGCCCATTGGTCATATTCATAAGAATTTGTCAAATTGATACTAAGGGTCCAATAATTGCCAAAGAGGAAAATTACTAGTTTCCTAGGTTGGGGGTGGAAGCTTTGGGATTTGGAATAAGGGGGATAATAAATGATGTGTGTACATTAGAATAGCATAAATATTTAATAAAGGAGCTAAATAAATATATACAAGTGAAAATCAAAGTGGCATTTGATCATGAAGACACATGGAGGAAGTGGGACCCACATAAGCTAGATTTTCTATGCGACATGGCATCCTCCTTTTGTCAATTCGAATCCATAGGAAGCCAAAGGGTATTGGGATGAGTTGGAAGGTCAATATACTTGGCATGAATCAATTAAGGTCGAATTGGAGTGGAAGAGTAACTCCCATGGAAGATGAAGAGGAATTTTGGAGCTAGTGAGACACTTGGACTAGATTCCCTAGCTCTATGACAATAATGATGAAGATGCTATGACACCTATGACACAAATTAGACCTGACGGATGACATCTAACATATATGACATGTCAGGGGTAAGAATAGCCTCCAAGAGGGAGTTCAAGGGAATTAGGGCAGCTAAGATGCTTCCACATGTGATTTGGTGGAAGTGGGAGACTAGGAATTGTTGTACAAGTGGCATTCTTTAAAATCTCTTCCCAACTTGAGTTGGCATGAATATATTGGAAATAATTCGACCCATGGAGGAAATTATAAGTTTATAAAATTCATGAACAAAGAAGAATGGCAGCTTTTGATCATTTTTAGAATTTGCTATTGCATTTGTGAGAGAGGAGCTAGTGGATGAACGTTTCTTGCCTTAGCCAATTTCGAGGGTGAAAGATTCCCATCCAAGTTGGTGTTTGGAAATTCCATTCAAGTATTTTATGGATATTTAATGGAGTCTTATTTGCAGGTGTAAGCTACAAGGAAGCTCATGGTTTCTTCTAGTGCAGCTCACTCCTTCAACCATTTCCAGTTTTCATTGCATATTCTTGATCCTTGAGGGAGGGATTTTTTTATTTGAAATAGGAGTTGTAGAAGTCATATGAACACTCCAGAGAATCCATAAACATTATAAATATGTCTTAATATCATCCAAGTAACTCTCTGTATCAATTTGGGAGAATTTGGAAGCCAAGGGGCCAATACTAGTCAAAGAGAAATTGCTAGTGAAACTCCCTACTTTGGCTAGAATATTAAAGGGGTTTGAAAAAGTATTTTGTTGGTCCTATATCATCCATAAAGATCATAATAAAGTCCTAATATCATTCATATACCTTCTCAGAATATTTGGGATCATTTGGAGGAAATTGGAGACCTAGACATCAAAACTAGTCAAAGGTCAAACTACGGAATAAAGTGAAAAATTTGCCATTTTAATAAATTCAAGCATGGCCATTATGAACACATCCAAAATGGCCATATGCATGTGTGGGATCTAATGGAATCCCATTTTTCTTTTCGGTTTGTGTTCTGTGCCCTTGGAGAAAATCCTCAAAGTGTCCCTAAATGGACAGGTGTGCCTGGAAAAAATGCCCATAGCACCAAAACCATGACTCTGATCGTGAATCCGTCAATTCTAATGGATTCGAGACGTTGGGTTCTAGCTTGGGTACCCCCCCCCCACCATGCCTTGATTTCCTGAAAATGGTGCTATTGTGCCATCTCCGGAACTACAGTTTTTCTTAGTGAAGGCCATGCCAATTTTGCGCAAGGGGGTAAATTTTGAACTGAAGGGTCCCAGGTGATATTGGACATCATGAACACATAAAAAATGGCCATATGCACATGTGGAAGATGACGAAATCCTATTCCGCTCATTGGTTTGGGTTCCGTGCCCTGAGAGAAAATCCTCAAAATGTCCCTGAATGATCATGGGGTGCTTGTAAAAAATTCCCATAGCACCAAAACCATGACTCTGATCGCGAATGCATCAATTCCAATGGATTCATGACGTCGGGTTCTAGTTGGGGGACCCCCCCCACCGTGCTTCAAATGCTCGAAAACGGTGTTATTGTGCCATCTCTGAAACTAGGGTTTTGCTGAGTGAAGGCCATGCCAATTTTGCACAAGGGCGTCAATTTTAAACCAAAGGTTCCCAGAAAAGCATGGCCATCATGAACACATCCACGATGTTCATATGCACATGTGCGAGTTGATGGAATCCCATTATGCTCACCGGTTTAGGTTCTGTGGCCCTGGAGGGAATTCTCAAAGTGTCCTTGAATGACCATGGGGTTCCTAAAAAAAGGACCATAGAACCAAAACTGTGACTCCGGTCATAAATCCATCGATTCCAATGGATTCAGGATACCGGTTTTTAGCTAGGAGACCCCCCTCACCGTGCCTCAAATGCCTAGAAACAATGCTATTTTTCCATCTCCAGAACTAGGGTTTTTCTCAATGAAGGCCATGCCAATTTTGCGCAAGGCGGTCAATTTTGATATGAAGGCTCTCAAGAAAGCGTGGCCATCGTGAACACATCCACAATGGCCATATCCACATGTGGGATCTGACGGAATCCCGTTTTGCTCACAGGTTTGGGTTCCGTTCCCCCGGAGCAAATCCTCCAAGCGTTTGTGAATGGCCATAAGGCGCTAGGAAAAAATGCCCATAGAACCAAAACCGTGACTCCGGTCCCGAATTTGTTGATTCTGATGGATTCAGGACACTAGGTTCTAGCTATGGGCCCCCCCTACCGTGAATCAATTTCTCAAAAATGGTGTTATTTTGCCATGTCTGGAAATAGGGTTTTGCTCAGTGAAGGCCATGCCAATTTTGCGCAAGGGGGTCAATTTTGAACCGAAGGGTCCTAGGTGAGCATGGCCATCATGAACACATCCAGAGTGGCCATATGCATGTGTGGGAGCTGATGGAAACTTGTTCCACTTGCCGGTTTGGGTTTTATGTCTCAGAGGCAAATCCTCCAAGCGTCCCTAAATGACCACGGGTTGCCAGACAAAAATGCCCATAGAACCAAAACAACGAATCCGATCGCAAATCCGTTGATTCCAATGGATTCAGGACATCAGATTCTAGCTGTGGGACCACCCCACCATGACTCAATCACCCAAAAATGGTGCTATTGTGCCATCTATGGAACTAGGGTTTTGCTTAGTGAAGGCCATGCCAATTTTGCGCGACGGGGTCAATTTTGTACTGAAGACTCCCGGGAGAGCGTGGCCATCATGAACACATTCACAATGGCCATATGCAAGTGTGTGAGCTATTAAACCATGTTCCTCTCCTCGGTTTAGGTTCTCTTCCCCAGAGCAAATCCTCAAAGCGTCCTTGAACAACCACGGGGCGTAAGGAAAAAATGCCCATAGAACCAAAACCGTGACTCTGATCGCGAAGCCCTTGATTTCGATGGATTCAAGACACCGGGTTATAGCTGTGGGACCCCCCCACACTGTGATTTAATATCCCTTAAATGGTTCCATTGTTCCATCTCCGAAACTAGGTTTTTTCTCAATGAAGGCCATGCCAATTTTGCACAAGGGGGTCAATTTTGAACCGAATGCTCCCGGGCAAGTGTGGCCATCGTGAACACATCCAAAATGGCCATATGAACATGTGGAAGCTAATGGAACCCCGTTCTGCTCGTCGGGTCGGGTTCCGTTCCCTCGGAGCAAATTCTCAAAGCGTGCCTGAATGGCCACGGGGTGCCAGGCGTCTCTAGATTTGTTTTTGTCTAGTTTCTAGGGCTATATTAGGGTCTATAAGATAGATTAGGTTCTATATGGATAGATTATGTCTCTAGGGCTAGGTTACATCTTTAGGGATAGATAAGTATTCTAGATGAGGTCTCTAGGGTTCTAGGTCCACATTAGGATTTCCAGGGCTAGATTTGTTTTTGTCTGGTTTTTAGGGCTAGATCAGGGTCTATAAGCTATATTAGGTTCTATATGACTAGATTAGGTCTCCAGGGTTGGCTTAGGTCTCTAGGGATAAATAAGGATTCTAGATCAGGTCTCTAGGGTTCTGTGTCTAGATTAAGCTTTCGAGGGCTAGATTTGTTTTTCTCTGGTATCTAGGGCTAGATTAAGGTCTTTAAGCTATATTAGGTTCTATTTCTTAGAAGGAACATGTAGATATAGCTTCTAATCTGTATAGTTTGATTGTGATATATTTCAGTTTGTAAGGATTTCCTCTCGTGATGAGGGATAATTTCAACATTATTGATCTAGTGGCTTAGGATCATGTAGGGGTGATTGTATGTAGTGTCCCTTTTTAAGAATTTGCACAAACTAGGAAAAATTGTAATTTTTGGCCAATTCGACCCTTAGACTAGTATTGACTCAACTGCTTCCAAATTGATCCAAATGGTTCCGAATTGGGTCTGAATGAGTTTGGAAGGTATTCAGACATGTAAATGAGGCTGATGTATGCTTGGAAACTCTTAAAACACTTCTTCAACATTCATTTATAGTCAGGGAAAAATGATGAACTTTACGAGTCAAATCGAGGTTCACAATCCCCAAGGGTAGGAGATAAAGATGGCTTCCCAAACACTGTAAAAACTTCCCAAATTGAATAAAAAAGACATGTTATTGATAAAGGAATTCAATGGGCTCCCCAATTCACCATTAATAATTTTCTATAAGCTTCTGCAACTCCCATAAATCAGATGTTTGTATACTAGCTTTGACATAGGGGGGAATGATAGTAAATCTTCACAAATTGTTATGAAACTCAAGAATATTGCTCCAAATGCTTGTCTAATGAATATGAAACTTCTTCAAAATATTAATGGAACTCCATACAACATTAATATATCATATACTGACTGAACAATTTGAATTTGATACCACTTCAAGTGCAAATAACAAGGTATTGGGGAAATGACACCATTTATTCATAGTTTAGCATTTGTACATGAAATATCTTGTAATTTCGATCTAAAATTATCTGAGCAGTAAATATAAAGTATATATATCATATTACAAATATATTGGGCCTCAATAGCTATCTCAAAGAGATCATCACCTCACCAAGTGCGCCTCTCCTCAAGGAGCAAGAATATGCCAAGAAATGAGAGAATGGTTGTAGAAGCAAGTTGAAAGAAATGTGACCACAAGATTACCTATAGCTTCAAACTATAAAAAAAAATCCATTGTATATCCAAATGAAATGTCTAAATGGCCTCTCCAATTTCTAATTAGGTTGAGAATCTTTCACCCTCGAAATTGGTGCTAAGGCAAGTAGAATAGCACTCTACTAGCTCTTCTCTCCAAATGCAAAATATAAAATGATCAAAAGACACTTTACTTATTTGTTCTTTAATTTTATAAACTTCCAAAGAACTCCTTGGGTCGAATTGCTTCCAAAATACTCATGCCAACTCAAGTTGGGAAGAGATTCCAATGTGTGCCACTTGTCCAACAATTCCTAGTCTCCATCTTCCCTCATTTCGAATGGGTGTCTCTTTGGCTGCCCTAAATCCCTTGTGTGCCTTCTTGGAGGATATATTTATCCCTGAAATGTCATATATGTCATATTTTATATTCAAGTCTGATTTGTGTCATAGGTGTCATAGCATCTTCATCATTGTTGTCATAGAGCTAGGGAGTCTAGTCCAAGTGTCCCACTAGCTCCAAAATGCCTCTTCCTCTTCCATGGGAGTTACTCTTCCACTACAATTCGACCTTCATTGATTCATGCCAATTATATTGACCTTCAAACTCCCCAAGATTATTATACTCCACCTTGGATTCAAATGGGGCAGAATAGAATGCCATGTGGCATGAGGAATCTAGCTTTGTGTGGGTCCCACACCACCAATGTGTATCCATGACCAAGTGCCACCTTATTTTCCTATCATAAATATTTATTTAGCCCCTTTTAATATATTTATGTCAATCTAATTTCCATTTGGGTTTTATTAGCTCCCTTATTCAAAATCCCAATGTTTCCACCCCAACCTAGGAAACTAGTAGATTGGTGGAATTTCCTCTTTTGAAATTTATTTGAATGGGGACATTAAAGTCCTCTCCACCCAAGATTTCTTGTCCTCAAGAAATTCGAACATGGATGTTGACGAACCTACTTTCTTTCCAAAACAAAAATTTGAAACCAATGAGACTAAAATTATTCCAGGGTCCCATTGCTTGTTTTGCACTCCAACAATTAGGAGTGCTCTCCAACCCATACCACTAGGAAAAATAATTCCTAGATCCCATTTCCTTGTATTCCTTCTTCCAAACATTATAAGTTCAAAAGATAGATCATCAAAGTACATGACAACATAATAAAAATGTACATCAAGGAGCCACCTCATCAAAGAATCATGAACATGCTTGTACCTCCAAGTAAGTAGAACACCATTTTCCAGGTGCATACAAGCATCAAGTGACCAATCAAATATGATCCAATGACATAAGTGAGTATCCCATGTCCTATAATGCTGCTTCAAAAATATGCAAGATGCATCAAAACAATCAGCCATGTATTCTTTCATCCAAGAAGTGAATGAAGAATCTCCCCTAAAATATGAACCAAGTAGGGAGCAAAGAAAACAATGAGCCTTCAAGGGCCTCACAAAAGTATAATTTGTGCATCCATGAATATGTGTATCATCAAGAAATAACAAAAGATGTTGATGCCAATAAAAATGTGCTCCAATTGTATATCTCTTCACCCAATTATTGGATGAAGTTCCTCCAACATCAATTGAACTAAGCAAGGAATAAGGAAAATTATGAGTCTTCAAGTGACTCAAGTGAACATCATAGGGGAGTCCATGAATATATGTATCATTATAAGGTGAAAAAAATGCTTTTTCAAATGTAAATAATGAGGTGCTCTAGTATTGTCATCATCAAAAGGAGAGGTAGGAGTTTCATACCCCTCATGTGGCACCATTAGAATAAAACCTTTCACCCAATTTTCTGTTGAGATATTGTAACTTCAAAGAATATTATATTTGTACTTTATTATTCCGGAGATGTTTCATTCCTCCGTGCAGATCTTATTGTATATCCGGAGATGTTTATTCCTCCGTCGGAATGTGGTAACTCGGGTTATTAGACTTCCCTAGTAGGGGTCGGCCCTGTATGTGTTATGTGGGTCAAAGGGTTATTAGACCACCCTAGAGGGGTCGGCCCAGTTAGTTGTAGTGGGGTATTTAACATATTGGTTAAATACGAGCCTACGTGTACTTGTGTAAAATACACATCAGAGTAGTGTATAAATAGAGGAGGTGTGTTCCTCATTACATACACTCACTCACTCACTTGAGAAAGGCGCACTTGTGGAGGAGAGGTCTGCTATGGAGGAGAAGGAGCTTATGCTCAGGGTTTGCATCTTTGTATATTGCTGGTCATCTATATTGAGGAAGCTTTGCTGGGTTTTCTACCCCATGAGGGTTTCCCAGGATAAATCTCTGTCTCTTGTGTTTATGCTATGCTTGTTGTTTCTTCAGTGATCCTGTATATGCTATTATTATGAAATGGAATGTAATGCTGCTATTTTCTGTCTTAGCATATTGAAATTTAACATGGAATCAGAGCTAACCTGAAGGAAGACAAGGTATGGCACTAAAGACACTTGCTCTACTTACGACAATTTGAAGGTTAGGGTTTTACATAGCAAAAACCAGTCATCGTAGCACTTTCGCTATAAATCCGTTTTGGCGAATTTTTCGGATCTGAAATTGTTACAGGAAGAAGATAAAATCTCCAGGTACCTTGTGTCCAAAGGACAACCTCTAATTCGTTGTACTTTGTGATTTATGATCTGTACAATATAGGGTTTCTGCCTCTTCCAGATCTGAGTCAAAATCAGGTGACCTTGGGAAAAAGGTCATATCTTGGGCTAGGAAGCTCCAAATGAAATTTCGTAAAAAGTGACAGGTAGTACACAGTCTGCACTATCTCAGAAAACTTTTTCAGAGGCCGAAGTTGAACCAGTGACACGTGGCACTCCGTACAAGTGCGCTCTCCTGTATTATCCCATAAACAGGTCACGTTGCGACACTTGACATAACTCTCTCTCAGAAAATCCAATTGAGGTCAGACCTGTCAGGATGGAAAGATAACAGGCCGAGCTATCTCAAAAAACTTTTTCAGAGGCCGAAGGTCAAACAGTGACACGTGGCACGCCGTACAAGTTCGCTCTCCTGTATTTTCCCAAAACAGGTCACGTTGCGACATTTGGAATAACTCTCTCTCAGAGAATCCAATTGAGGTCAGACCTGTCAGGATAGAAAGATAGCAGGTCAGGATATCTCAGGAAACTTTTTCAGACCCTGTGGATCAAAAATTTCAGAGTTACACCAGAAACAATCAGGTACATATTTCTGTCAAAACAGAATTATTTTTTGGTACCTTCATTCATGACTTCCGGAATTTAGGGCTTTGGAGAAAGTTGGAATTTTTGTAATCAGAGACCACGGCTGGATGCTACTCATAAAAATAGAAATTTAGAGACCAAGATCATAATTTTTGGTTGGGCAGAAGGCCGGGCTTGATTAGACCCTAGTTCGGGACTTTGATCAGAAAAGCGGAAAATTAGGGCTTCTGTAAAAATGGGAATTTTTGAAATCTGTGACCACGGCTGGAAGCTCCTCAGAAAATTAGAAGCTTAGAGATTTGAATCAAACTTTTTGATGGGGCAAAAGAGTGGGATTTATCAAACCCCAGTTCAGGGTCACGTCCAGTGAATCCGAAAGTTTCAAAGGCAAAATTGAGGAGTAAAACTTTGCAGTTTTCAAATTCTGAATATATCAGTTTGATCAGCTCATCAAGGCGCATATCTCTATCCTTTCGGAAGTTTGAAATTCAAAGTTTGAATTTTTGGGGTTTCTCTGACAAACCCATATCCAGCTCCAGGTCCAGTTCTTGCAAATCAAGTGGATAGGGTTAATCCTAGAAGAAGATGGATTGGTCACCTACATAAGTGAAGGAGTTCATGTTTCAGAGGGAGATGAGGCTAAGGCTTTACATAAGGAGATTACAAGTGATCTCGACAGGTATGACTCATCGAGGTATGTTTTGAGATTTGTTCATGATTAAGTTTATGGTATGTTTGTCTTCATGTTATTACAGTTAGTACAATCTTGATTTTAGATTTGTTGTATCACCTTAACAAAATTATGAATGCATGATAGAAGATATTCTTTGGTTAGGGGGTTGACACTTATGATTGTACTAATGCATTATGGTGTTGTGTGAGGTTGAGGTTGTCTGCTAACAAGATACAGGTACATCACAAAAGACAAATCAGGCTCCATGACCATGAAAACATGAAGACAAAGAGTCATCCATAATCTCTGTTCTACTTACGAGGTATGTATGACTTTGTTATATTATGCTTAACCTATGAGACATGCAGGTTCTAGCTCAGGATCTCTAAATCATTGAAGAGATTGTTTAGGTATGTTGTACATAACCAAGTAGGTATACTAATCCAGGTATGTTTCCCATGAATCTTACCTTGTGTTAGGATCCCTTATATACGTATACTTGGAATGATTGGTTATGCTTATTCATAAAGTTAGTAATCAAGGGATTATGCATATTATATCTTTTATCAATGATATTCATGAGTAAAAGAAGACTTCCTTGAAATCTTGAATACTAATGTTTATTAACTATAATCATGACTATACGTTTTCAAGATTATTTAGTACTATAATGTTTTGATAGCATTTAGAATATACTAATGAGTGTATGTTTGTGTATGAGATCATGAGGATGACTCTTGAGCATGCACAGTGGTACAGAATGAATAGAAGTTCAAAAGACATACAGAAGATCAAGCGGGAGGCAACCACACAAACATAAAAGATAAGTATTTGAGTTGTTATTTGAAATAGTAATAATATTGCCTACAATAGGTTGTATGCATATTTGTATTCCCATAATATATAATGCTGAGTGTAAACATTCATAGAGCATTGAACAGTATACTACTAATGTGCATATGATTGACAAGTTGGACAAACATTCCATTATTGCTTGTCTAGAATGAAACCTCTTTGCTGACATGCTGAGAGTTGTGCACACTCTCGATAGTATGTTCTGGTAGAGATGGAAGGCATCTAGATAGCCACTGTATGCATACAGGATATGGGAAAGTGTTGTGCCAAAGTATTGGTCAAAATAGTTGCATCACTATGTAAATGATATCTGTATGCATAATGGGTTATCTTTTGATGATTATGAAGTATTACTAATCATGTACTTAATTTTGATTTGTAGGAAAGGTCATGAAGAATGATGGACACCGTACAAGTGGTGGATGTTCAAACAAGAAGATTTACAAATCAAACAAAATATAGAAGGCTCATGGCTAGAAGATTCTCTTAGAAAGAGGAAGAGAATCACGACAAGATGTTTGCTCCAAGTATGGTGTAATTAAAGAAGAAGTATGAATCAGATTCTGTATAGGTACCTAGGATCGATAATAATTTGATAAGCTTAATGATCACCATGGGTGATGTGGATCTCAACCTTTGCTACAAGGTTGAATATGATACACATATGACATGGATGCAAGAAGAAACTCACCACAGAGTTCGAATGATATTGAGGCTCATATCAGTAGACCCATCTAACGAGAGATGGCACAGATAGATATGCAGAAGATCATTCAATGCAGAAATGAAAATGAAAGATCTCAATTTGATGCTTTACTTCCTAGGTCTGGAAGTATGGCAAGGCTCAGAAGGAATATTTCTCAACCAGGGAAAGTATGATGAGAAATATGACTTGAGGTGTTGGAATGGCCACTCTTATGGATTCCAACTTGAAGCTGTTAGGGGATATAACTCTGTACAGTCAATTTATTGGGTCTTTGATATATCTAACATATACTAGGTTATATATATATGCTTTGTTATGAACACCTTGAGTTAGTATCTAGTGGAAACTAGATGTGTTTACCTGATAGTTGCAAAGCATGTGATGAGGCACATAAAGGACACGATAGAATTTGATCTATGCTATCTTGAAGATCATGACTTCAGATGGCTATTCAGATTCTGTTTGGGCAGGAAGTGTTTCAGACAAGAAGAACACATCGAGAGGATGTTATTGTCTAGGATTAGCCATGATCTCGTGGTTTAGCTGGAAGCAGTCTAGTGTGGCTATCAGCACAAGCGGAATATATGGTTGCTTGCTCTGCTAGTTGTGAAGAAGTTTGGCTTTAGGATTGTTTGACTTAGAGATAGAACCAACTGAGATCCTATGTGATAATTAGAGTTGTATCAAGATGACATAGAATCTAGTGTTCCATGATAAGTCAAAGAACATAGGGAACTAACAAGATATGACACAGAAAGGAACTCTAAAAGTTTGAATTTATAACAGGTTACCGTTGTACTAACCAAGCCTCTACGTCAAGTGAAGAAGTTACCAACCAAACCTCTGTCTCGAGTGAAGCTTGAATACTTCCGAGACAAGCTTGGTGTAGTTCAAAAGGACCCTCCTCGAAAGGGGGAGTAGTATAGTCACTACTGATGAGATTGTCTCATCAAACAACAAGGTCGTTGATGAGGTAACCTGTTCTCTACACCTAGTCACTTAGAAATAGTTAGATTTAGGACTATTTTTATTTCTGTTTAGTTTTACTCATACATGATTTTTGATGTTAGATGTATTGGTGAGAATACATGCTAGAGGTATACATGCTTTTGATGTTAGATATATACATGATGTTAGATGTATTAGTGAGAATACATGCTAGATGTATACATACTTTTGATGTTAGATGTATACATGATTTTGATGTTAGATGTATTGGTGAGAATACATGCTAGAGGTATACATGCTTTTGATGTTAGATGTATACATGATGTTAGATGTATTAGTGAGAATACATGATAGATATATACATGCTTTTGATGTTAGATGTATACATGATTTTGATGATAGATGTATTAGTGAGAATACATGCTAGATGTATACATGCTTTTGATGTTAGATGTATACATGATTTTGATGATAGATGTATTAGTGAGAATACATGCTAGATATATACATGCTTCTGATGTTAGATGTATATATGATTTGATGATAGATGTATTAGTGAGAATACATGCTTTTGATGACAGATGTATACATGATTTTAGATGTATTAGTAAGAATACATGCTTTTGATATATGACGTATACATGCTGTTGATGCTAGATATTGTACTTGTATGGATGAGGATACTTGTACTTGTATTGATGAGAATACAGATTGAGGGGATTGAATCATCCCTGGACTTTCAGTCCCAAAGAGAGCCGTAGACGTGAGGTCTCCGAGAATGAAGTCCTTAGTGGACAGTTGAGGGGATTGAATCATCCCTGGACTTTCAGTCCTAAAGAGAGCCGTAGACGTGAGGTCTCCGAGAATGAAGTCCTTAGTGGACATGATAGGATTGCACCATCCTCAAGAGAGCCGTAGACGTATGTCTTCGAGAATGAAGTCCTTGGTGGACATGAGGGGATTGGATCATCCCTGGACTTCAGTCCTAAAGAGAGCCGTAGACAGGTGTCTCCGAGAAATAAGAGGGATTGTATCATCCTTGAACACATGTTCTAAAGTGAGCCGTAGACAGGTGTCTCCGAGAAAGAAAAGGGATTGTATCATCCTTGAACATCTGTTCTAAAGAGAGCCGTAGATGTATGTCTCCGATAAATGAAATCCTGAATTAACAGGTAGGGGATTGCATCGTCCCCGGACTGAGGTCCCAGAATAGAACCGTAGACTGGGTCTCCGATAATGAAATCCTGAATGAACAGGTAGGGGATTGTATCATCCCCGGACTGAGGTCCCAGAATAGAACCGTAGACTGGGTCTCCGATAATGAAATCCTGAATGAACAGGTAGGGGATTGTATCGTCCCCGGACTGAGGTCCCAGAATAGAACCGTAGACTGGGTCTCCGATAATGAAATCCTGAATGAACAGTTAGGGGATTGTATCGTCCCCGGACTGAGGTCCCAGAATAGAACCGTAGACTGGGTCTCCGATAATGAAGTCCTGAATGAACAGGTAGGGGATTGTATCGTCCCCGGACTGAGGTCCCAGAATAGAACCGTAGACTGGGTCTCCGATAATGAAGTCCTGAATGAACAGGTAGGGGATTGTATCATCCCCGGACTGAGGTCCCAGAATAGAACCGTAGACTGGGTCTTCGAAAAATGAAGTCCTGAATGAACAGGCAGGGGATTGCATCGTCCCCGGACTGAGGTCCCAGAATTGATCCGTAGACTGAAGTCTCCGAGAACTGAAGATTGGATTGTATCATCCATGGACCTATGTCCTAAAAGGAGCAGGATTGATCATCCTAGGAATATGATCGTATGATGATGATAGTGATGACGATGCTGATGATCGTGTGATGACGATGCTGATGATCGTGCTGATGACGATGCTGATGATCGTGTGATGACGATGTTGATGATCGTGCTGATGACTATGCTGATGATCGTGCTGATGACGATGCTGATGATCGTGTGATGACGATATTGATGATCGTGCTGATGACTATGCTGATGATCGTGCTGATGACGATGCTGATGATCGTGTGATGACGATGCTGATATGACGATGCTGATGATCGTGTGATGACGATGCTGATGATCGTGCTGATGACGATGCTGATGATCGTGTGATGACGATGCTGCTGATCATGAGATGACGATGCTGCTGATCGTGTGATGACGATGCTGCTGATCGTGTGATGACGATGCTGCTGATCGTGAGATGACGATGCTGCTGATCGTGTGATGACGATGCTGCTGATCGTGTGATGACGATGCTGCTGATCGTGTGATAACGATGCTGCTGATCGTGTGATGACGATGCTGCTGATCGTGTGATGACGATGCTGCTGATCGTGTGATAACGATGCTGCCGATCGTGTGATGATGATACTGTTGATCGTGATGTTGATGTTGATGTTGACATTGATGTACCAGTAACTGTTTGAGTTACTGATGAAGAAAAATTGAAGAAAGCTTCCAATGATTTATAGATGTATCATGTATGATGTTGATGACTCCTTGCTCGAGCAGATGTTGTTATAATATCCTTCTCGTTAAGGGGGAGTGTTGAGATATTGTAACTTCAAAGAATATTATATTTGTACTTTATTATTCCGGAGATGTTTCATTCCTCCGTGCAGATCTTATTGTATATCCGGAGATGTTTATTCCTCCGTCGGAATGTGGTAACTCGGGTTATTAGACTTCCCTAGTAGGGGTCGGCCCTGTATGTGTTATGTGGGTCAAAGGGTTATTAGACCACCCTAGAGGGGTCGGCCCAGTTAGTTGTAGTGGGGTATTTAACCTATTGGTTAAATACGAGCCTACGTGTACTTGTGTAAAATACACATCAGAGTAGTGTATAAATAGAGGAGGTGTGTTCCTCATTACATACACTCACTCACTCACTTGAGAAAGGCGCACTTGTGGAGGAGAGGTCTGCTATGGAGGAGAAGGAGCTTATGCTCAGGGTTTGCATCTTTGTATATTGCTGGTCATCTATATTGAGGAAGCTTTGCTGGGTTTTCTACCCCATGAGGGTTTCCCAGGATAAATCTCTGTCTCTTGTGTTTATGCTATGCTTGTTGTTTCTTCAATGATCCTGTATATGCTATTATTATGAAATGGAATGTAATGCTGCTATTTTCTGTCTTAGCATATTGAAATTTAACATTTTCATCCCCAATTGATGTGGCTGAAAAAGAAGTAGGGGGTGAGGAATTATGAACCAACCTTAAATATTTACAAATCTTATCCATCGAAATATTTAAATCATCTTCTCCATAATTGGCTGGTCCAACTATTGTGATATCATGTGCCTCCTCCAAGGCTTTGAAACTCTCTCCATGAGGTAACTCATAATCCCTCTAAACAACGACAAGTGCTTGTATTTCTTCTTGTTTGAGTGTAGCATATTCAAGAACCTGAATATCAACATGTACCTCATGTTCCACCAATACATGAGGTTCCTCCTTTGTGACATAAATTATTTCATCCATTGCCTTCTTTTCCTCGAAAGGAGAACGACTGCTCCCTCTTATTGCCAATTTGCTTCCAAATTGACTCGCCAACAATTCAAACCCTTGAATTAGTTGTTTTGTCATGTCTTCAAAGAATGGTTTCAGGATTTTTCTAAAATACTCATTCTCCTCTAAGGTTCCTTTCTCATCCTTACTCATGGTTACCAAATAATGCACTTCTTCTCCTACTTCTTCCCTTTCACCAAAGTACTTTCAGTTTCAATTTCTAAGGGTGGGGGCTGATTTCTTTGACTTATTGTCCTCATGAATGGTAATACACATCAGGTTCTAGGACCATGCTCTGATACCACTTGTAGTGTCCTTTTTTAAGAATTTGCACAAACTAGGAAAAATTGTAATTTTTGGCCAATTAGACCCTTAGACTAGTATTGACTCAATTGCTTCCAAATTGCTCCAAATGGTTCCAAATTGGGTCTGAATGAGTTTGGAAGGTATTCATACATGTAAATGAGGCTTATGGATTCTTGGAAACTCTTAAAACACTTATGAAACATTCATTTATAATCAGGGAAAAATGATGAACTTTACTAGTCAAATCGAGGTTCACAATCCCCAAGTGTAGGAGACAAAGATGGCTTCCCAAGCACTACAAAACCTTCCCAAAGTTAAGAAAAGAGACATGGTACTGATAAAGGAATTTAATGGGCTCCCCAATTTATCATTAATAAGTTTCTATAAGATTCTTCAACTCCCATAAATCAAATGTTTGTATACTAGCTTTGACATAGGGGGAAATGATAGTAAATCTTCACAAATTGTTATGAAACTCAAGAATATTGCTCCAAATTCTTGTCTAATGAATATTAAACTTCTTCAGAATATTAATGGCACTCCATAAAACATTAATATATCAAATATTGACTGAACCATTCGAATTTGACACCACTTCAAGTGCAAATAACGAGGTATTGGGGAAATGACACCATTTATTCATAGTTTAGCATTTGTACATGGAATATCTTGGAATTTCGATATGAAAGTCTTATGAGAAGTAAATATAGAGTATATATATCATATTAAAAATATATGGGGCCTCAAGATATATCTCAAATATATCATCACCTCAGCAAGTGCGCCTCTCCTCAAGGAGCAAGAATATGCCAAGAAATGAGAGAGTGGTTGTAGAAGCAAGCTGAAAGAAATGTGACCATGAGATGCCCTAAAGATTCAACCTGTAATAAAAGACTCCATTGTATCTCCAAATGAAAGGTCTGAATGGCCTCTCCAATTGCCAATTAGGATGGGAATCTTTCACCCTCAAAATTGGTGCTAAGGCAAGTACAATAACACTCTACTAGCTCTCCTCTCCAAATGAAAAATCTAAAATGATAAAAATCCACTTTCCTTCTTTGTTCTTAACTTTTATAAACTTCCAAAGACCTCCTTGGGTATAATTCCTTCCAAAGGACTCATTCCAACTCAAGTTGGGAAGAGATTCCATTGTGTGCCACTTGTCCAACAATTCCTAGTGCGCCTTCTTAGAGGCTATTTCTAGCCCTGACATGTCATATATGTTAGATGTCAGCATTCAAGTCTTATTTGTGTCATAGGTGTCATAGAATATTCATCATTGTTGTCATAGAGCTAGGGAATCTAGTCCAAGTGTTCCACTAGCTCCAAAATGCCTCTTCCTCTTCCATGGGAGTTACTCTTCCACTCCAATTCCACATTCATTGAGTAATGCCAAGTTTATTGACCTTCCAACTCCCCAAGATCATTAGACTCCACCTTGGATTCGAATGCGTTAGAATAGAGTTCCATGTGGCATGAGGAATCTAGTTTTGTGTGGGTCCCACACCACCAATGTGTCTCCATGACCAAGTGACACCTTATTTTCCTATCATAAATATTTATTTAACCGATTTTAATATATTTATGTCAATCTAATGTCCATTTGGGGTTTATTAGCTCCGTTATTCAAAATCCCAATGTTTCCACCCCAACCTAGAAAACTAGTAGATTGGTGGAATTTCCTCTTTTGAAATTTATTTGAATGGGGACATTACCTTGTACTACCCAAGATATTTATATCATTTGTTTCTTTCATCCACGAGACTTCCAATTATATAGTGGAGAAGAGGTGTGATGATGAGATTGAATTCATCCATGCACATTCTAATTATTCATTAGAGAGGTGTGATGCCTTAATGGAGGATGTTTTTGAGGGTGATTCAAGAGTCATAGATAATGTAAGTATTACAAGGTATAGAGCCATGGATTATCCCTTGAATGGTTTGAGATGGGTTGTATCACAAGAGATGGTCTGTGTCTAATATGCACAATTGTGATAACTTTCTCAATGGATTTCAGACGTTATATTGTCATTGGGTTAGCGTTCTTCCCTTGAGCAATTAATATCTCTAACCTCAATGGCAGACACCTTGCATGATGTCCACATGGAGTATTCACTTGGTGGGAGAAAACCCTACAAGATATGAGGAGCAATATGTATTGCAGAGGAGGGAAATAATCCCTAGATAGCATTTGGTGTCTAGGTTTTCTTTTTTGGAGGATTGGAGATGGATTGATGGTATTTCCTTACATATGTAGATCACCTTGGGTCCTTATTGTGCATGACATGATAATTGGATCTTGACACTTGAACTCGACAAGTGGATCACTTCGCTAGTGTGTGGATCGCTTATGTTTCTTCCTTGGGGGTGCTCTCTTCCATTTTATGTATGCTATATAAGATGAGTTTTCAAATCTTTTTTATGCATGTGAAGTTTTCCTAGAGGGATGGAAACTTGAATTGGAGTGATTAGTGTAAAACATATAATGGTGTAAAACATCACTGTATTGTAAGATTAACTTAAACGTAACTTAAACATCAAATAAACGATATAAGATAACATGATATACATAACATGAAATAAAATATCTAACATGAATAACATTAGACATGCATGAATAAACAATCACATGACTATACTATGTACCTCAATCAATTAGGCCTTCTGGATCCTCTCTATTTTTTATTGTCTCAAATAACCTCTCGTGTTCTGCATGAGGTAGTAAGTAGCGTACCTTATTTGATGACTTCATTGACATTGTTTGTAGTTGAATGTTTGTACCAATGATCAAGTGCGTAAAGTGATACACCCGTGAACCTAGTCTATAATCCACATATGTGTAGCCAATGGTCTTTGGTTCCTTTCCATCTAGTGTAAGATATTATCCATGAACAACCATCAATCCAGTCAGAACGGTAATGCCTTCACTATCAGTGAATGATGTGAGGAGGGTTTGCTTCCCCTATATGCATCGTGCCAACCAATAATTCGTGCCAATTGCACTATCTATCTGGGTGATAACTACGTAGATGTGTCTTGTAAAAATGCATTTTACAGTAAAATTCCAAGAAGTAGTGGTTTCATAACATGGTTAATTAAAAAAAAAGAAGGGAACCGAGATATGAATGAAAAAATGTGTACCTGTATGTACAAGATCAGATATATGATCATAGTCGTTCAAAATAGAAGACTGGCCTTCCTCTAACGGGATTGTTTCAACAACTGCACGTGGTTCTACTGCAAGTGATACATGATCCCATTCATCAACCCAATTCATTGATTCACATTCATCCCACTCCCTGCTGCTACAAGGCCCACAAAAGAAAGCAAGTTTTCACGTCCATATTTCAAATAAGGGGTTGTTTGAGCTTCGGACATAATGAAATCCACGAGTCCCTTGTACAGTACTACAACTATAAGAACTCAATCGATCTATATCAACCACATGCCATACATTTCTGACAACGTGTCCTCTACCTGTTGGTCTGTACTGCTCTATGGTTCGACCTGGAATTTTTGCAGAGCACCATTGAACTATGGATTCCACATCCTAGATATGAGGGTTTGTCATGCACCTCATCTCCTCCCTTCATAGGGAAGTTTCGAGACATGCTCCAGACGCATCATGCTCTCCCTTTCCATGCTCGACCTCAAAATAGTTCCATATATGCAGCACATAATAAGTCTTTTGAAAAATACTCAAACACTGGAATACATGTGCATTTTTGAACTGGCCCACACAACCATCTGACCACATCCAATGCCGATCCATCTATATATCTCTCTCCTTCATTCGATCATAGAAAATTCTGAAGCAATGTTGCACATAATGCAGATCATGTCACCTCACATCACTGATTTAGAAGTTGGTCTATTTCAATATTATCCTCTTGTCATTACTTCTCTCTATTGCATTCCTATACGTGATATGGACCATTATGCTAACTTGTTCTGAATGGTAGAATTGACTTTGAATCTCATTCTGTGGTTGTAGGGTGTAGTTTTCAGCAAAGTGCACAACCGACAATATTGTGCCATTGGGAAAGGTGTCCCTGCACTCTCTATATTGTTCATCATGCCATCGTGCTACATGGAAATGTTGTACATACTACTCGGTCTTTTTGTAGAATTCCTTCATGAAATCGCAAATTTGTACCTGGTGCCACAAAAACCAAGGGCATTAATACAATGTGACATTTAAAATCTTAATATATATGTAAATTCAACATGTATAGTATGAGAGTATGCAAACTTAGATTACCTGTGACTTCACCAATTCAATCTTTTTACTTTCCTTTGCACTATCTACTTGATATGTTACGTACTTGAAGTTTTTCATTTCTACTAACCTACCAAATTCATGCTCTTCACTTTCATGGATGCAATGCCTCAATAATGCAAATCCACTGCACCTGGAACATGTCCCATATAAACGTGATTTTTTATAATATTTTTATCCTTTAGGTATTAGATACATGATGCTATGGATAAATTATCTTGATGCATTCGGTGGTTGTAACGATGGGTAGTGCTACACAATGTTAGTATGCAAATCACAAATTGTATGTCTATATGTATCATAATAGTACTCCAATTCTACATGGTATCTACAACAACATGTGTTGCAATCAATGCGGATTCTAACATACCAGGGTTTGTACTTTTGAAAAAACCTTTGGCCCAAGTTCAATTTTGTGTGCTCATTCTTGAACCTCTCATAGAGTTCCATTTGTGTCGTGTTAAGGAAGTGCTTGACAAGGGGTTCACACCCCTTAACACCTTTTCTCAACTTTAGCACATCTCTTTTAATCAATGACGATCTAGTGTTATCATGACAAAACTTTTGTTCTAGTTCTTTAACAGCATCAATAATCTTCATGTCTGAACGAGGTAACCTACCAACAAAGGTCCAACAATATTTTTGTCCTGGGGTCTCAAGTTTTTCTCTAATAGAAGAATAATTTTGAAGAGTTTTTCTATCTACTTTAAATATTTTACATGTGTGTGATAACAGGCGATGTTACCTTGTGGATTTGTCTACAATTGATTTTGAAAGTATACGACAAGCCACATTAAGATCTTTTGTACGAGAAGTTTTTCCAATCAAATTAAATGTAGACTGTAGATTTCTAACTACATGAATATTGGCCTCTGAACTTCTAACTACTTTTATGCCTAAAATTCTCCTAACATGAGCTAGACAATGTGATTTTAACAAATCCAGAAACAGCTGGCATTTTGTTGAATCGATTTTGGATTCAAAAATTCTTTGATGATACTGCTACAATGGAAATCAATAGTGCATTTAGGAAACTTACCTTCAAGTCCTAAAAAAGAAATTTTCATCCACATGAATACGTCTAGGAGTTCTTCATCGTCCACTTGATAGTCGAGGAAAGGGAGTTGGAAAGGAAGTACGAGTCTCATCATTATCTTGTTGTGGCACTTCGTTCACAATTTGGTCTTGCAAGGGAGTGTGTTCGACATGTGTGTGCTCTTCTTGGGGAGGCTTCCAATTAACAACTCATTCAACATCCATCCCTGCATACTCAACATCAATCAATATTTGATTGACTTGAGCCACTTCATCATTGCTTGTTGATGGATTATTCAGTGGATGATCACTTGATGTTGGATTTTGAGAGGACTCCATTAACCGCATCCGTTTCACTTCTCCTGATGAACTCGAAGTCAGCATGGCATGCATTGCACTAGGATCTAAGGCACTGACATTTTGATGTTTAAAGTTTTCCATGTACAACCTAGCCTTTTATATTATCTCATGGGCCTTTTTAGGGCGCATCTCCTTCCTTTTAGACTTTCTTTTATTAGTACGTTTGTTTCCCATCTTCAATATGTTCTTTAACAAAACAAGAATATCACCCCTGTAAAAAAAAAAAAAAAGATATTATTTTTCAATTATGAAATGAGGAAACCAAAATTTTACCACGAATAAGATAGAAGGGACACAAGATTTATACATTGAGTGGTAATATGACTTGTATAATGTGCAAGATTATTAAACTCGATGTAGCAATTGATTGGGTACTATGCAAACCTATGCGTGTTATCTTCGTAAGTGTACAATGTAAACTATGGTCACAAAAGTATGCTTTTTTTTCTTGACATTGGACATATAGAGCAAACTAATATGGTAGAAAGAAAGAAGGTGGCATGAGGCCATTGCAACTATCACAAAAAATGATCGAAGTGGTGTAGCAAAGATCGTTTTTTCTCTCAACATCCCATTAGTGTGTACATGCATAGAACTTGTGTTATTGGGATCGATCATACATTTATTCAATCAAATATTGATGTGGGATTAATAATGTTTCAACAATGCACAATCCAACCTAGGTTGGCATCAAGGTCCTCCTATCCATCTTAGTGACATAGGCTTGTAGTGTGGTGAATTCCCTCATTCTGATTGCAACCTCACTTTTGTCTAAATCTGTGGTTGTGGTTTCCCGTTTTATGTCTATTACCATGGTAGGGTCCTAATTTTACATTTGTCCTTCATTGGTCACATGTTTAGCTATAGTAGATGTTTTTTCTTGTGTATGTACTGTATTCTCTACATGTGTGTGTGGACATTGCGTCTGACGACAACTTCTAATGATCATATACCATCTATTGCTTTGTCATATGTGTTTGGTGGGGGGGGTTTCCCTGGGGGGGTGTTGGCACCCTCCCCTTGCTCCGTGTAGTAGACATCGAGAAACCCACTTGGGTGCCTCTATTGCTAATTAGGATTTCACTTGGGCCTTAAGTGCTATTGGGCTATTAGTTAGTTGAGTATACTCCCTTGGGTACCCAAACTTAACTAATTCATTAGGGCATGCACTCTTAGCCACATAGTCAAAATTTCCTTCAATGTGAACGCTTTTGTTGTGGTTTTGTAATTTGCAGTTAATTTAACCCTACCATGTATGATTTTGGTGGTTCTCTCCTTCACATAGTGTAGAGGGTTGTTTTTCTAGAGAACCCATGTTGTTTGCTCCAAATTCTTGTGATATGTTGGATTAGAGAATGCCCTAGAAATAACAACAACATCACATCTAGGACCTTAGTTTGAAATGTTTTCTTATCATCTTGAAACAATGTACAACAAAATATAGTGAGAATGTTTTCTTATAATCTTAAACGCTATTGTGAATACCCTAGATATAACAATAACATCACCTCTAAGACCTTAGTTTGAAATGTTTTCTTATCATCTTGAAACAATGTACAATGAGCCTCATTTTGGTAGCTTGGCACTTGTAAAGTTAGTCACAGCAGATCTAATGAACAAATAAATCAGTCACAACAGATGAACATAGAAGAAATGGTGCAAAACTGTGCAAAACATGCAGCAGTGCTCTCTATCCCAGAAAGGGTGAATGAATTACAATACAAACTGTTACAATGAACAGAGCAATTCGAATTGCCTAAGGAGGTCATTCGAATCACTGAATGGAGTAGCTTGACTCAATCTAGGAGTCCTCATCAATCATCGGTGTTGCTCATCAATCACAACAACCAGTCATCCAGGTGTCAAGCTGAGTCTAACTGATCATAATAAATGTAACTGAAGTGTGTAGCACTGATATAGGATCTGGAGGCTCAGTGGGGGCGCATGGGAGGCTAACTGGAGTCAGAGCAAGTCACCTAATCGAACTGGAGGTCAATCGGAGGTGAAACAGTCAGTCAGGAGTGAAATCGGAGTGAAATCAATCAGGATCGGAGCTAACTGAATGTAACTGGAGTGAATCTGCAGTGGTAGGTGAACAAGTGCGCCCTTCTCTGTCAGTAGGTGAGAAGAGGGCGCCTTTCAGCTTAGGAGGGCTAAAACTCTGTGGAAAGTGGCTCCCGGGTGCTAGAAGAAGGTGGATAAGGTGCTGGAGGCATCAAACTGGTGACTGGACTGCATATCCTGAAATAGATCATGCAAGATCCTGAAGTAGATATGTATCCTGAAATAGATGATCCTGAAATAGATATGTATCCCGAAATAGATGATGGATATCCGAACACCCCCCCTCAAGCTAGACTATGATGTGCCAACTAAAATAATGTGGGGCCCTGGTAACTAAGACCAAAGGTCACCCCAATACAATAATCCAAAAAATGCTGAAAAATAAACTAAGTGAGGAAAGAGGGAAAACCCAGTGGGAAGAAAGCCCCCCCTCAAGTCTAAAGCATAATAATGAATCAATCTGTCTCCACCATGATGGAACTCACCCCCAACAGTGAACGGAGGTAAGAGAACTTCTTCTCAGTGAAGCTCTTGGTGAAGATGTCTGCAATTTGCTCATCAGTAGGGCAATATTGCAGAATGATGGTGCGGTCATGCACCAACTGTCGAATGTAATGCATATGAATCTCAATGTGCTTGGTCCTCTGCCGCTGAACTGGATCTGTGGAGATCTTGATAGCACTTTGATTGTCACAAAATAGGACAGTCGAAGTAGTGCCACCAAAACCAAACTCGGAAAGAATACCCTGCAACCAAACTGCCTGAATGCAGGCATTGACTGCCCCTCGATACTCTGCCTCTGCTGAAGAAAGTGCAATGGCTGCTTGCTTTTTGCTGGACCAGCAAATAGCACCATGACCAATCATGAAAACATAACCGGAAGTGGACTTCCGATCAATGCTATCACCTGCCCAATCTGAATCAGTAAAACCAATGAAATCTAGCTCAGAATCTGCAGCATAATGTATGCCAAACTGTCTCGTACCTTGCACATACTGCAAGATCCGCTTGGCTGCTCGCCAATGAAGCTCATGTGGCTGCTGCATATATCTTGACATGGCACTCACGGCATATGAGATATCAGGCCGTGAATGTGTCAAATAAAGTAGTGAACCAATCAACTGTCGATACATACTGCAATCTGCAAGCGGTGTGGAATCTCCCTCCTCAAGACTGATTCCTGAGAGGAATGGGAACGGGGATGCCTTACATTCAGCCATATTAAACTTCAATAACAGGTCGGAAGCATATTTTTGCTGAGAGATAGTGATCCCATCGAAATTTTGAGCTATCTCCAAGCCCAAAAAGTGACTCAGCAAGCCCAAATCGCTCATGTCAAAAGCTAGATTTAAGGCAGTTTTTAGCTTGTTTATTGAAGTAAGTGTGCTACCAGTAATAAGCAGATCATCAACATAAAGTACAATAACCAACAAATTACCTTTAACTCGCTGAAGATAGACATTCAGATCATATTTGCATCTTTGGAAATTCTGAGAAAGAAGGAAGGAGTCCATCTTTGCGTACCAAGCTCTTGGGGCCTGTTTTAACCCGTACAAAGACTTCTTCAATCTACAAACCAATGATGGATCTGATGTATAACCCTCTGGCTGCTGCATATAGACCTCTTCAGCAAGGTCTCCATGTAAAAATGCACTCTTCACATCCATGTGATGCACCTCCCAGTGCTTGGATGCGGCAATAGCTAAAACAAGGCGGATGGAATCCATCTTTGCAACCGGTGCAAAGGTCTCTGTGTAGTCCACTCCTTGGACTTGGGAAAAACCTTTTGCCACCAACCTTGCTTTATATTTTCTGATAGTGCCATCAGCAGCAACTTTAGTACGGTAGACCCATTTACACTTCACTAATTTTCTTCCTGGTGGAAGAGAAACTAGCTCCCATGTATTGTTCTTTTGAAGAGAACTGTACTCTTCATCCATGGCATCTTTCCATCTCGGATCTCGATGGGCTGAATAATATGATTGGGGATCTGAACCAGCCATCAAATAACAAATCTCAGGAAGAAATGGATCAGCAATAGAAAGAGCCATACCTGCCCTTTGAAAGTCTCCTCTTGTTCGTCTTGGATCAGCAGGATTTCCAAGATTCGAACCAGCAGATTGTAGAGTATTTTGGGCCCACTTTGGTAACAGAGGGGGATCTGAATGGTCGGATTCCGAACCTGATATGTCATGATCATCATATGCTGCTACAATATCAGAAATATCAGAACTCATACCTTCATTATCGCTGCTCGAATCTTCTTCTGGTGAAGGCGGTGAATCGGCAGTTTTCTCCTCAACTAGTTGCAATTCTTGAAGCGGTTCTTCAAACTGCACACTGCGCTCTATTAATATATTTTTAGATCTGATATCCATGAGTTTATATGCTTTTGATTCTTCCCCATATCCTATCAATATGCACTTGATACTTTGTGGATCCAAAGCTCGTCTCTTCTCAGAAGGAATTCTAGCCCATGCAGTAGAGCCAAAAACTCTCAAATTTGACACATCCGGTTTGTGACCAAAGAATGCTTCGAAAGGAGTCATACCTTTCACGGATGAATGTGGAACTCGGTTCTGTATATATGCAGCAACATTGATTGCTTCAGCCCAAATATTTGCAGCCAAACCTTTAGATTCAATCATGCATGTAGCCATCTCTTTCAGTGACCGGTTTTTCCTTTCCGCTACACCGTTCTGCTGGGGTGTGTAGGGAACTGTATGTTGGATCTTGATTCCGCTTTGGGCACAAAGTTGCAGCAACTCGGACTTGATATATTCCCCACCATTATCAGATCTAAGAGCTTTGATCTTGCTCTCAGTGGTGGTCTCAACAGAAGCCTTAAAATCCTTGAATTTTCCAAGCACTTCTGACTTGTTTTTGAGAAAGAATACCCATGTAAAGCGAGAATAATCATCAATAAATGTCAAAACATACCTTGAACCATTTAATGACATATGGGGCAGCGGACCGCTGATATCAGAATGGATCAATCCCAAAATAGTAGAGGCTCTGCTAGCCTTGCCGCGGTCGAATCTGTGCTCGGGGTGCTTCCCAATAATGCAACCGGAGCATATTCCCTTCGAGGAACGGAGTTGTGGAAGCCCATCAACCATGGATTTATTTGATAGCAGCAGCAAATACTTATAATTTAGATGTCCAAATCTTTCATGCCAAAGCCTACTAACCTCATTACCATGTGTGCGAAGAGCAGTGGGCTTTGCAAGCGGAATAAAGTGCGAAAACTCATAACATTTAGCAGTGTGGTTTGCCTTTCCAACCGCAACTAGTCTTCCACTTTTGATATCAGAAATTTCAACTGTATTAGGGCTGAATGTGACTTTCTTTGGATCACCAGTATGTGTCATTTGATACACAGAAAGGAGATTCGAAGCTAAAGAAGGCACATAGAGAACATTCTGAAAGCATCCATGATCTACATGAATCGTACCTTTGCCCTTTGAAGAAATTTTTGAGTCATCTCCCAAATGGATGGGGATGGAGCTGTTTGGATCGAATGAGGAAAAAGAATCAATATTTGCAGCCATATGATTTGATGCACCCGAATCTATCAAGAGAGTGGGCTTCGAAACCGTTGCCATGAGTGCTTGTCCTCTTTCATGATCGTCATTCCGATCCTTCTTCCTTGCACCGTCAGGAAGGGTTATGTTGTTCTTTTCCAAAAGGAGGGCCATTTGATCTATAGTCTTCTTCATACATGAACTTTCGGGATGAAAGCCACGGTTACAATAAGTACATTTAGATTTTTGGTTACCTTCTTTGCCCTTTTGCTTGGATTTCGAACTGGATGGTGCATCCGTTTGCTTGCCTTTGTCTTTTTGCTTGTGAGGCTCGAATTTGGGCTTCTCCTTCTTTAGCTTTCCTTTACCATTCGAAATCTTGGGTCCTTGAACAAATAGGGCTGAATCTTTGGAGCTTATGGACCCCATTTGAATCAACTTGTCATGCTCTTTCGTAACGGACTCAATGAAGGCATTCAAGGTAGGCATCTTCCAATTCGGGGTAGTTAGCCGACCGGAATTGAAAGTGGAGACAAATACCGAATAATCTTTCCCAAGCTTGCTTAGAATGGAGAGGATCAACTGTTTATCCTCTTTGATAACACCACTGTTCTTCAATTGCAAGTTCAAGTTCTTGAATTTTGTGAAGAATTCATTGATGCTCTCGAAATTCTCAGGATTAAGGCCAATCAATTCATTCTCTAATTGAAAAGCCCTAAGCTCATCCTGCTTGCCGAATAGTGTCTCAAGTTGCTCCCATATGGCTTTTGGAGTCTTCAATCCGCTGAGATGGAAGTGAAGATCCTTGGAGATGGAGAGACAAAGAAGACCGTAAGCTTAATCAAGCTTATTGTAGTGTTTGGTTCTTTCTGCCACATTGTTTGGCTCCAATTCAAGACCAAGAGTGACTCGGTAGTATCCTTTTGAACGTAATATGATCTCCATATCATCTTTCCAATCAAAATAATTGAATGGGGTGAGGATAGGCTTTGAAGAAGAGTATTCCATTGCTAGGAGCGAGTCAAATGATGAAGAAGAAGCTTGCATGCAGACTATAGCGAATGGAGATGCTGTAGGGAAGCTTGCATGCAGAATGTAGTGAGTGCACTTGGAGGAGATAATTAACCTGCAAATCACATAAGAACAATCACAATAAGGTCGAACAATCCACCCTTTGAGAGTTGCATCACACCTGGGATTGGATTTCAAGCAATGTTGAATAGGTCCAATGTATCAGATCCAGGAATTATGTGGTAACTCAAGCTTCTGGAGTGGTATTGGAGTATTTTTCAAGCTTTGCATGCACAGGAGCGAATGCCCTTGAGATATCTCATGCCAAACTTTTTTTTTTGCAATTTTTAGCAATTCAGTCAAATCTTCTTGTATAAACACCTGTAGAAAAGAGATCTTGTCCCTGCAATGGCTCTGATACCATGTAAAGTTAGTCACAGCAGATCTAATGAACAAATAAATCAGTCACAACAGATGAACATAGAAGAAATGGTGCAAAACTGTGCAAAACATGCAGCAGTGCTCTCTATCCCAGAAAGGGTGAATGAATTACAATACAAACTGTTACAATGAACAGAGCAATTCGAATTGCCTAAGGAGGTCATTCGAATCACTGAATGGAGTAGCTTGACTCAATCTAGGAGTCCTCATCAATCATCGGTGTTGCTCATCAATCACAACAACCAGTCATCCAGGTGTCAAGCTGAGTCTAACTGATCATAATAAATGTAACTGAAGTGTGTAGCACTGATATAGGATCTGGAGGCTCAGTGGGGGCGCATGGGAGGCTAACTGGAGTCAGAGCAAGTCACCTAATCGAACTGGAGGTCAATCGGAGGTGAAACAGTCAGTCAGGAGTGAAATCGGAGTGAAATCAATCAGAATCGGAGCTAACTGAATGTAACTGGAGTGAATCTGCAGTGGTAGGTGAACAAGTGCGCCCTTCTCTGTCAGTAGGTGAGAAGAGGGTGCCTTTCAGCTTAGGAGGGCTAAAAATCTGTGGAAAGTGGCTCCCGGGTGCTAGAAGAAGGTGGATAAGGTGCTGGAGGCATCAAACTGGTGACTGGACTGCATATCCTGAAATAGATCATGCAAGATCCTGAAGTAGATATGTATCCCGAAATAGATGATCCTGAAATAGATATGTATCCCGAAATAGATGATGGATATCCGAACAACACTTAGCACATGGGTTTTTGACAATAGTTTGTGTTAGTAGATGGTATTGGATGGTGGCATGGGGTGTTAGTAGGAGCACATTTCCTATAAAAGGAGAAGCTCCTACTCACTTCATTTTCATGTTTTGGATGAGGGAAAATCGCCCCTAAAGATTAAGAATTTGATCCTTTTGGTGTTTGTGTGAGTTGTTATAGTGAAATCATGAGGAATTCAACAAATGTTTGTGTATTGGATGGATTTATGTGATTATGAAAGGTTATTGGTGGTGATGCAAGTAAGTTTTTTTGGTTATCTTTATGAAAGGTTGAAAGCATTGCTTGGTGCATGCTGTAGTTTGTTTGTGGTAATATGTATTTTATTGTCTATGTTGAAGATTAAGAAGACTAAAATACATTATAATACAATTCATAAGGAAAAACTAAAATACATACAATTCAAACAAAGTGAATGAAGACTAAAATACATACAAATCAAACAAAGTGAATGAAGACTAAAATACAATTCATAAGGAAAAAATGTCACCATACCTCAAGGATTTCTCTTTGCTTGCAATGTAAAATGGTATTTTGATGTATCCACTATATGTAAGAAGAGTTCAAGTGTATCCAAGAAGTATGAGAATTCAATACAAAGAGCCAAAAAGAGTCCAACTGTTGTGTATTCAATCCAAAGAGCCAAATAGAGTCCAACTGGTGTGTATTCAATCCAAATTGTCAAATAAACTCCAAAAGGTGTGTTAATCCAATCCAAAATGCATGTGATTGTCGAGTTGTGTGTGAGAAGAGAAAAAAAATTGTGATATGAGTGAAAAAAATGTTGGAGAAGAGGGTGGGTCATTTGCAATTTTTTTTTATGTTCAGCAGAGGCGAGCACGCGCTTCTAACGCGTTTGCTCCTCTGTATGACTTTGCTTTGTTTGGTGGGTAACGTTTAGTGCATTTATTGCCCAATAAATCTCTAGTTGTATGTTTATTCCTATATCCCCTCCCCCCTAAAGGCCTTTAAGCCCTCTTCTAAACCATAATCCCCAAGTGCTTATGTTCTTAGGTGTTTAGGGGTTTTGGGATTTAGAGCTTGTGGGTTAGGGGGTTAAGGTGTTTTGGGTTAACTAGGATTTAAGGGTTAAGGTGTTTGGGGTTAACACTACTGAATTCTTAAAAAGTTCATACAAGTAAATGCTATAACAATGATTTCACTATAGATAGTAGGGTTCATAAGGGCTCATGGGGTCTAGGGATTATAAGTTATATGGTTAGGAGTGGTTTTATTGGTCAAAAAATTAGGGCTAGGTGTTATTTGTGTTAGAGTTAAGGGTTTCTTGGTTATTGATTATGGGTAAAGGATGATGAGGATCAAGGTTTAAATGTGATAGTGTTTATAAGGATTTTTTTTAAGGATTCCATTTATTATTTGTTATCATTTAGGTCTAATAACAATTAGTTGATATATAGGTTAGGATTTGAATATTATAGTTCAATGTTTATAGGTGATAGGGTTACATGGTGTATATGGGTTAGGGATTATTTAGGTTACCATTTTGTGTTTGTGTTGGTTGATGTTAACATGTTATGAATTATATGGCTTATTAGTTAGAAATATATAGGGTTTATAAGGGTTAGAGTGTATATGGGTTAAAGGTGGTAGGGGTTATGGTTATAAGGATTGTAGGTTAAGAGTTATGAAGGTTATGGGGTTAAATGTTATATATTTTAGTGTTCAAAATTGATAATATTTAAGGGTTATAGGGGTAAGGAGTAAATAGTTTTATAGGTTAGAGGTTTTAAGGATTTGGGTTTATGGGCTAGGATTTAGGGTGATAAGATTTATGGGTCAAATGGTTACGTGAATTATGGGTTATTGTGGTTAGGGGTGAGGGGTTAGACTAACTACAATTTATACATAATATGGGTTAAGGGTGGTGGGCGTAACTTAATAGGTGTTAGACGTGATAACAATTTAGTGGTGGGGATTGCATGGCAAGGTTTTAAGTTAAGTGGAGGCTAGATGTTATAGAGGTCATTGGTTAGGGGTATGAGATGAGATCTTTAAGGTGATATGGTGAGTTTTCAATTTTAAGGGTTAGAGGGTATATGGGTTAAGGTTGTAGGAGTTAGGGTTATAATGGTTATGGGATAAGGCTTATAGGTAAATATTTTAAGGTTATAGTTTTTGGGGTTTATATTTGATCGACTTTAAGGGTGATGATAGTATGGCTTTAATAGTTATACATGTTACGGGCTATGGGTTAGGGTTTAGGGTGATAGGATTTAGGGGTTAAATGGTTCTATGCAATATTGGTTGCTAGTTATCAATTTATGGTGGCTAATGATGAGGATTTATAATCATTATATTTTATCCAAAATATGGGTTAATGGTGGTGGCGGTAAAATGTAATAGGTTATATGTTTTAAATGTAGTAACAATTTAGGGTTTGGGGTTACATGGTAAGGTTTTAAGTTAATGGGGGTTAAAGGTGATAGGTGATAATACATAGGGGTTATAGGGATAAATGGTTATGTTGTTAGAGGTATGGGGTGGGAGGTTAGGGGTGATATGGTGAATGATTATTTGGGTTATGTGTTTATAAAGGTTACTTGTCAGATTTGATGGGAGTCATGGGATATAAAGATAACAGATTATAGTTTTTGGTAGATGTTGATAGGGATTAAGGACTAGGGGTATTATGGATTATGGATTATAGTGGTTTCTAGTTAGAGATTACATTGATTAAGGGTTGGGAATTATGGGATAAGGTTGTATGAATAAGGGATTTGAGGTAGTGGTAAAATAGGTTACATATTATTTAGTTTTGGTGTTGGTGTACAATGGTTAAGCAGGTTAGGTATCACAGTAAATGGTAAAATATGAGAAAATTTAGAAGGAATATGATGGTTAGGGGTTATAGATTTCAAAATATAGGTATTATAGTTGTTAGTGGCTATAACGATTACATATTTAGAATGATATATATTAGCGGTTATAATGGTTTGAAGTTAAGGAATAGGGTGATGTGGGTTACCATGAGAGTTAGGAATTGTATGAGATATTAGACTAGAGTTATGCGTTTGAAGTTAGACGTTAAATGTTATATGGATTATTGGTTAAGGGTTAAGATGGTTAGAGGTTACGAGTCAAGTTTTATATGGGTTAAAGGTTGTAACAAATATGGATTATGGATTATATACGTTAGGAGTGATAAAATTAAGGGATAAACAATTAAATGGGCTAGCTTTTAAAAATGTATGAGTTTATAGGGATTCAGGGAAAGGTTTAGAGATTAGGGGATTTAGAGTGATAGGTGTTAAGGGTTATAATTATTACTAGTAAGCGTTAGGGGGATACAAACTTTAGGGTTTAAGGGTTATAATTATTACTAGTAGGATTTAGGGGTTTACAAACTTTAGGTTTTAAGGGTCGTAATCAAAAGGGGTTACATCATAGTGGAAGTGGGACATGTATGAAGGTTAGAGATGATATGGTTATGAGATAAATGTATTTTTTATTTGATTCAAAATGGGTTATAGAACAATATATAGAAATTATAGCACTTCTTCTCTAGTTGTTATAGGGGATATATGTTATAGTGGTTAAGGGTTATAAGTTTTAAGGGCGATTTATTAGGATATAAGGGTAAGAGTGGAGAAATTCTAAGGGTTATAGGGGTTAGGAATGATATCAATTAGTCATTAGGTTTATACTTGCTATGGGTTATAGGTTCTAAGAGTTGGGTGTTTGATGATAGAGTTTAGGGTTGATGAGGATTAAAGGTTATAAGGGTTAGGGGTTATAGGGGTTGGATTTTTTATGATAGAGTGTAGGGTTGATAAGGATTAGAGGTTATAAGGGTAATTAGGGGTTATAGGGGTTTGGGTTTATTTGGGTTTTTATTTAATGGATATAATAGTTAAGGATTAATATTTTTATTTGTTAAGGGTCATAGTGGTTAATGATTACAAGGGATAATGATTATATTGGTAAGATATCATAAGGTTTGGTGGTTATAATGGATATGTTATGTACATTAATAATAAAGATTGCTAAGAGTTAATGATTAGGAGTTACATGAATTAAGGGTTTTTGGTGGTTATGCCCTATAATATTCACTAATTTATAGTTTAAGTGTGTTAGAAATTATAGTTATTGTGTGTTATTAGGGTTAAGATTTATAAGGGATTGGAATGATGAGGATACAAGTTATAAGAGTCAAGGGTTTGGATTTATTGGCTTATAAGGGTTAAGGATTGTGGCTTTTTTGGGTCAATGGATAGTAAGGGATTATGGCTAAGGCTTCTCAGGTATTAGATCTTATACAAGTTAAGGGTTAGGGATTTGGGATTAAGAGCTATAATATTTAGGTATAATTCATGTTATCATTTTGGGATTCTACTGGTTAAGGGTATGGATAATATGGATTATTGGTTAGGGACTCTGTGGGTTAGGTGTTTTAGGTGCTTGGGCTTAATGGATAGTAGTGGCTAGCATTTATACATTATATAAAGGATTAGGTGTTTTGGGTGAGGAGTTAAGGTTTACATGCATTAGCTATTAGAAGGGTTAAGAGTTATGGGTTATATAAGTTATAAGGTTTAGGGGTTAATTTTTATTTGACTAGACACTTTAGAGGTTAGGATTAAAGGGGTTAATGGATATTTAAGTGTTAGGGAATGGGGGATATATCATTATGTGTTAGTATTTAGGAGTTATAGGGGCTATATTAGTTTAGGATTATAGTGGGCCAAGAGTTATAATGGTTAGTTGTTCTAGGGACTATGGATTGCAATGGATACGGACTAATGGTTAAGGGTTTGGGGATTGAGATATAGGGGTCATGGGTTTATGGTTATAAGGATGAATATTTATATGTACAAGAGGATAATGCGAGTTAGTGATTTTGTATTATAATATATACATATTATAGGATTTGTGGGTTATAAGGGTTACTAGATAGGGATTATAATGATTAGGGTTTATAGGGTATATTGGTGATAAGGGTTAGATGTCAATGGTTATAGGGGTTACATTCATAATATCATTAGTATCGCTACTCATAACAAAGGATATGCTTGAGAGGTCGTGTGTAGTGGACTAAGGTGTTGTTCTTGAACTTGGATGATTACATTCTTAGTTTAGGGAGTAAAACAAAGGTTCCATCCCTCAACCAAGTATAGTACCCAAACACCCATACCTAGAATCCAAGACATTAGAATGGACACATCCATATTCATACTTGGAATCAAGTCTAGCCTCATGAAATCCTATGTCAAGGCTTTAGGTGTTATTCATGGAAATGGATGACTAAATCTCCTAACCCTTGTGGTTAAGGAAAGAGGGGTGAGGGAGGGAGGATAGATTGGGAAGAATGGAAGAGAGGGGGGGGATTGGGTGGATAGGAAGAGAGAGTAGGGGATTGGGTGGATAGGAAAAGAGAGGTAGGGTGGGGATATAGAGAGGGAGGGGGGGCTTAGGGAGAGGAAGAAAAAAAATGAAGATGTTAAAGAACGCGTGCGTGCATCTACATGTGCGTGCATATATGTGTGTGCGCATTTGCGCGTACACATGTTTAGATTCATTTTTTTGGTGCCCTTGTAGGTTTGGTACTAACTTCAGATTGAAAAACCTTGAAGTTCGAATTGAGTTATGGCAGAACACACCAATTTTTGTAACTTTATGTTTTTCACGCTTCGTTCCGCATATGGTCCACACTTGTGCACTACTGATGAAACTGCACAAACTTGTCGAGCTTTGTGTGCATATTCGAACTATATATTTTTTGAATAAATTTGTTATTGTTTTCTATTTTTAATTCATTTTTAACTGCACTCATGTCAAATTTGTAAAAAACATAGGTCATTTATTATGGCTATAAATTTTGAATGACTTACATATTTAGAAAACAGAAAAGAACCTGTACAAGAGTACAAGAACACCTACAAGATAATAAAAAAAGGTTGATTGATTGTGTTAAGACCATGATATGGTGGACCAACGCTACCATGTCATTTTAGGGCTTCATTGACTTTCGTAATTTAAAAAAAATATAAAATTAACTTTTTAAATTTTGGAAAAATAGCCATGCACAAGATTTGGTTGTTTCCTACACCTCTACATATTTTTTTCCACGTAATTTGACAATTTACATAACAAACTAGTGCACCAACGTGAACATATGCATTATGTTTTAGAGAAAAAATAACATACCAATCTTAGAATAATGACATTTTGGGGGCGTTTATACCAATTTTCCATAAATAAAAGTTATATATTCTAGAAGGTGATCCGATTGTCTGTGTTTCATTTTTTTACACCTAATTCTAAAAATTTTTGTAGGTACCTATAATAAATCATTTTAATGATCAGATTTATGTTTTTCTAGCATGCCATTGCAACTAACATGTCATAAGTGGGTATCATTACCTTGCACTATCCCATATATATATATTCGAAAATTTGTAAAATAATTTGAAAAATTATTCAATTTTAAAGAATGGGTAAATTGAGGTTGAAATTAACCTAATCCTTCCACGTTTTAAAGGATTAAGTACAAGCTGTAATTGTTTAATTGTTCAAGAATTAATAAGATATACAAATTATTGTTTATAAATTCAAATAAAAATCTATTTAAGGCCATTTGAATCTCAATATTAAAGTTGCATGGAACCTTTTTGTTCAATTATAAATTATGTTTTACCATTCTTTTAATAACTTCATTTATAAATTTATATTAACTATTCAAATCATACTTTTGATCATATTTTTTTTGTTATTGATGTTTTACACAACAAATATGTCATGCATAATGTTGATAAGATATTTATATAGTTTTTAAAATTTAACAAGATTTATTTCTTTTAAAATTTAAAGATACAACTATGTGAAATAAGATCTTCACAAGAGATAAATATGTTCGACAAGATACGATTCTCCTTCTTTTCTTGTTCTGCATGAGAAGAATCTACATCAAGTTCCCAATGTTGTTCTGAATGTTTTTATTCTCAATCTATTGTAAAGCTAATTAATAATTGACATAAATAATGCATTGTGGAAAGCAATAGTTGAAATGACATGATGAATCAACCTTGTCTCATCAGCACTATAATCCATAACATTATAGTGCACCAATGTCTAGGAGCATCGTAATCAACCTTTGAACCCATCAGATTAGTGTAACCAAGCCTTTATCTTGCCATAAACACTTGTAAAAAAGAGAAACTAATACATAAAAAGAGTAAAAAAAAACTTCAGCTTGAGGAATCATTATATCCAGGAAAGAAGTGTCTTCCTAAAAACAAGCATTCCCTTAGCTGTATAACAAAAATTAGAATCACAACAAAAAACTCATACATGAATGTTTTCATTGTAATGGGGGCATACATAATACACATGTGCTTGATGACCTTCAAAAGTATATTGCCTTGAACCAGTAACAACATTCCATGCCTGTTGCACAATCAACTTTATCAACCTGAAATTTTCAAGCTCTGCAACTCTGTCACAATATAGAGTTTCATATGTCAAACCTTTACAGTTTTGTTATCACCACAGGTAATAATACAAAATTTATTTTTGGCATGTGAGAAAGCAAGGTCATTTACACCTCCAACATGGGAATCAGTCTGGAAAAAAAAATCTATTAGATGTGATAAATGGTGAATTCACTTAAGCAGATAACTCAATTAAATACAATACATTGAGAAACAACAAACATCTTCTGCAACATAGCCCTGAATTTTCTCAGTAACTAAGTTCAGGTTTAGTACAAGAATTGAATGAGAGGGGCCAAATACCTCCTAGTGATGTCCTAAGTCATTACGAACATGGAAGGAATATGTGTGCACTATGTGCTTTGAATAAGCTACTCTTGTTTATTCAAAAACACAAAATCATACTCTGTATTTTAATTATGGTTTCAATCATCCTATCACTAAGAGAATATATAAAAAAATTCAATATCAATAGAAACTATAATCTTCCTAATATAATTTCATACCAAACAAAGAACCATCTGGACTCCACACAACATGATTGATTGATACACCAGGTTCCTTGATGACTATTGTCTGTTGTCTAAAAAATCGCACAATCATATTAGCCAGAAAATTCATCATAGAAAATAAATAAGAAAGACACAAGTTATACTAATGAAATATATAAAAAAATGACAAACAATTTTAAAATTAACAAGTAAATACCACTCACTGTATACACCTAAATAATTTACATCCTAAAGTTGCATAATAAACATCAAGGGAAACACAATAAAGGTTTATAATATACAATGTTATCGATCCGAGAACACTGATAAAATTTTCCTTGTGAATATAGAGGTGTAGATGTCATATATGTTACCTGCATGGGAGTTGAATAAGATCCAAGATCCCAAACCTTGAAATTTTTGTGAGCCATTATTTCATGTGAACCAACTGGACCAAAGTAACAATGAATACATATTAGCAGCATAATTTTTTTTTTTTTTATATATGCAGAAAAATAATGACACACATGCCTACTAAAGACATAATATGCATTACTAAGCATATGAATTGATCAAGATTCCAAACAAGAAAAATAAATATTATTACACAACAAAACCATACCTAAAAGTATGTTCTACTGCAAAGGATGAAAATCCATGCTCGTGATTGGAGATCCCCGATTTAAAGTCTGTGTAAGAGTCTTGGGAAGGTCATGTTGTGAATATAATCCTTATGGAATATTTGGACCAGGATAGCTAACCTAAAAATTAGATTTAGTTAAAGAACCTAATCCTCAAACAATACTATTGCTCTTACAAACAACCACATTGATACTTGCATGGAGTATTTTACCTATTGCATTTTTTTCATTATTAATGAACAATAAATTTACATTAATTGATTTTTCACACCGAAACTATATGGAGAAGGCAAAATCAAAATACCTCATCCCAAATTTCCCAATTGTCCTTGCTTGGTTTAGAATGTGATCGGAATCAATAGACTAATTATCCCCCAAGGGAGCATTAGGAGGGTTCCTCGGGCACTCTAACAAAGTAGCTACAAGAAAAAATCAAAAGAGGATTACTTGACCAAATAAAATCCAAACATGCCAACATATAAATCATATGATTTCCTATATAAACCATAATTATACTTTCACACAATAACTTCCTATATAAACCATATCAATGGAACTACCATTGTTAATTGCTAGTGTATAAGTTACCTGGATTTGTTGCAACACTAAGTCCAATTGTCCTTGTAGAGACTGCGAGATGAGGTGCAGGAGTGGCATTAGCCATCCATCCTACTAAGGCAATAACGAGAAGTACATGTGCTAGTTGAAAGGGAAGATACTAAGAATTAAAATAACATATCAGATAGAACTAATAGTGTTTTAAATACACTCAAATCAACTACTCTTGATATTGACATCAAGAAATATTTAAAAATTCACTTGCAGTTCAACACACCCCATGAACACCAAGTGGTGGGAATCCTCCCCCTTTTGGAATCGTTCTAATAAGAGGATTAGTTGTAGGAGATGGTGCACGATCTCCATTCGTTTGTTCTAAACTATGATCAACAAACCGTGTTTTTATGTCTGGGTTGGGCCTTGGATTTTTACAGAGTTGATGTTGCCAATTCAAACCACTTATCCAAACAAAACACTATTAAGTAAATGGGAATCATACGCACCATGAATTTATCCCCAATTTCATTAGAAAAACATGAAAAATCAAGGTAAGTAACTCAGAAAAAATACATAATGAAGCCATCTTGAAAAAGGTAGTTGAAGGTATGAATATCACATTTGTATGTGAACTTGTTGTTGTTGGTGGGAAGATTTTGTAGGCGCTAAACGACAATACTCATGAAATTGTTTGTGAATTCCGTTAATCCGTAAGCACCATGATGCCCCTCACCACAAAACTGTATATGAGAGACTGTTGCCCCATAATACCATTGAACCCAAGTGCCCTTCGCTAATAAATTACTATTGATAATGCTTGTAAGACCCCAACCCTTGGAGAAAAAATAAGAGAATTGCATGGATTCGACGAATGAAATAGTTGAAATCATACCATATAATTAAATTTCTACCAGCATTTGGACTCTGTGAAACAACTTTCTTGTCTTTGCGTAATAGCCTCTTTAATGAACGAAGATGAATGCCAAGGGATTTGAGCAATTTCCCACTTGGTGAAAAGCCTACTAGTCTTCACTGGAGAATATACTAGGAGAAGAAAAATTGTTGAGTCTTTTTGGTATGTCAATGACACGATGGACTCACTCAATGATTGCCTACCATAGCACGTTCGTTCGTGGCATATGAAACAATACCCCTAATTTCAAAAAATATTGGAAAAACTCCCAAAACACTTTTTTTAATGTATTTTCGATTTTTCATGCTGTGGATGTTGTTAAAAGTATGCAACATGGGTACTCGTTGGATGCATAATTAAATTATGCATCCAACAAGTCCTCTCGCTTGAAATTTGAGTAAACCTACAAGGAGATAATTTGAAAATACGATCCAAAAAAGTATTTTTTTTACTCTCTCTCTACTATTATTTTATTATTTTCCTTAGGAGGCCCAGTTTTTACCCAAATTTCCTCTAATGCATGTATCCATTTTTTCATTTACATTTTTTATACCCCTTAATATATCTACCTAGTATATTGGCATGATACTGTGGGCTTGACTAAACCTCCCAAGGCCTGTAATAGGCACGAGTGGTTGGGTATTCAAGCCCTTAAGGCCTATCGAGGGCCTATAACAGGCCCTGGAGGCTTAGAGCCTCCCAAGGCACCCTGGGGGCTTGGATACCTTCATGGTATACAAACAAGTGAATATGGGATAAGTAAAACACAAACACAACAATTTAGATATGTAAACTTACAAAACTCGGATAAGATTGGTGTCAAATCCAAGTTCATTTCTCGAAAAATGAGGAAAGGGAGAGCCTTTTGACTACCGGTTTTTTGAGAGTGAAGAAACATTACCTGGAATGGAATACAACTCACTAGTGAAAACAAAATAACAACTTAGATGCTTCAGACTGTGGGGAGAGGAGAGATCCCATTTCCAAAATGGATCAAGGAGACAATCTTCAAGATATAATGAACCATTTAAATCAAATTCAACACATTCATCAAGACATGAAAATTAGAAATCAGATAAACCAATAAGAACAGGTTCTGAAATTCTGAAGGCTATGCAAGTAAGAATGAATTTGGGAGGTGATGTTTCAAAACTGGCAACTAGATTTGTGGCAAGTGTGGTTAATAGTAATACAACCAATATCACATCTTCTGTAAGTTGATGTTGACTCTCAAATCCCTCCAATTTCATTTCTTTTCAAAATAGAGAATAAAATAGAAATGCAACTATTCAATGGTATGTTTTAAATCTTGACAGAATAGATGATTCGCAAATTGCCAAAAACATTAAGATCGTATTTTTCTTGTCATGAATTCAATGATATGTAAAGAATCTACCTTATGTAGAAGAATCTTAACATGGCTGAAAGATTATTAGAAATGGATATGAAAGGAACAACAATTGTCTATTAATAGCTTTGAACAAATCATGAACAAATTCAAACAGATAAGAAGTTCTATCCTCCATGGCATGAGAAGAACCTGTTGATCCAAGTGAAATTTCTGAAACCCAAGCCAAAGAAAAAGGTCCAAAATCCTAATTGATGAAATCTATCCGCCATCCTTAAATCTTAATGTGTAAGAGACATCTGCTTGGTTAAATTTAAGTACATCAGTGGTACATCAATGGTTTGTATATTAGTAAGGAACACGAATTGAAATTTTTCTCAACTCTTCATATGAAACTTATACTTTCACCAAAGAGACAGATGAAAAGTAGAGGAAAAAGAAATTAATTCACAACAAATAAACAATTGTTAGTTGTACCACCTAGTGACAAAGGAAAGACACCAATGAAACAAGAATTGATGGACCAAGAAAATAATTTAAAGGTCATAGCATGGAGGAAGATCATGGCACACTCTAGAATAATGTAGAGCTTGACCAACATGGAAACCATGAAACATGGTTGGTTGCTTCATCCTGCAAAAAGTAGCCTAGGGATGCAACAACTATGCATGGAAAAGACCGGGTATCAGGAAACAAGGTTCATACTTCTAACCATATTCAAACCAATTCTGCTATGGGCTCATTGTAAAGAAGAGAGTAGCTCAAAATGAGAAAGAGAACTCTTTGTCACCAACATACTAATCAAAGGAAGAGATAGTTAACTATAATGACAATCTTTGAACCTTGCACCCAAAATTTCAAAGACACTAGTGGATTGTTAAATTTGTAAACCCCTCTGCATAAATCACCATACTCGCTGAGATGGCTTCACTAAGAATTAAACAAATCAACAACACCACAATGTATAGGTTTACAATCTCCTCTTCTTTCATAGATGGGATACACTGTAGAACCAGGTGATATCTGCAATCTCCTTTTCTTCCATTGATAAGAAATAGTGCAAAGGAGTGCCATGTAATGTTTTTGGTGATGTCAAAAATCCTTACTTGTGGCATAGGGATGTTGTCTACATACTGTAAACATAGGCTTCATAATACTATAAGCATAGACATCATAAGTACAAGCCAATAAAGGATTGAATGCTTTTTAATTCATTCCACTCTTCCATATAAAAGTGGTAATATACAATTTATGTAAACAACTCAAGCTAAGAGGCTTGTAATTGCCTCACAAAAGTTGTGTTAATTATGGTGACACATGGATGGATCAAGTGACAACTCTATATTTGGGTCATATTATCATCATCCATAGTAGCTAGGCTACCATGATGTTTCAGAGCAGTTTGTCCCAGACATGAGCTAGTCCTTAATTGAGATGAGCCTACCTTTTTGTCAGTGATGATCAGTGGTAGAGTACGTTTCGAGGCAGCCAGAGTTACAAAGCAATTTCATCATATTTCCCTCTGTCACTTTTGAGCCTTCATGACCCCTGAGAGACACTTGTTATACCATGGTTTCACCACGGTTTCACTTTAGTAGTGCAGAAAAGCAAGTCGCTGATAGATCTTCCTATGCCCAGAATGAAGGATTGAGGTTGTTGGAGTGCCCAAGTTTGCTCTTCGTGTCCATATCCATGCCCAGAATTGTTTCTTAATGCCATTTCAACCCTCACATTCAACCCAACATTCCTCCAAATCTGTTTTCGGTGGTTGTTAATCACTTTTCATCGGGTTGTTCATGCCCATAATTGTCTTTTAACCCTCCAATAGATCAAGATATACTAGTCCTGCCCATGTGTATGGCACTCCATTATGTCTACTAGTTGTGAGTAAGACAAACATAATAGGACAAAAATATTCCTCAACCATTTATCTTTGGGATCACCAAACCAAATATGCAAGAAAACACCTACATTAAACATATTTAGTATCGAGCAATTCAATTCCTAAAGAGGTCAAAACACTGTTTCTCTTTATGTAAAATATGGTATTCCATAATGTATGTGTAAAAACCAAATCAGTGAAAAAATTCTTACCCTTGCTTTGCTTCAATGTCTCTACTGAAGTCAATGTTGGGCTCACAATCCAACACTAAGGCTGGAACCTAAAGTTGACATGTTTGCATTAGAAGCAGTCAATTAGAATCATAAAGTATATAGCAGCATTAGAACCCAAACTGGTTATGGATATTACATAGATCAGTATTTGGATTACCTTTTGAATACTGGCATGTGCATGTTCTCCTTGCAAAATAAATGTGCGGTCCCTGATCTCAGGGTGTAGAGACCTATCAATATCAAGAGGTAATTGGCTCACAGACAACAACCCACGATTTCCACATTGAGCAAGGAATATCCAGTTCTCATGCTTTTCATGCAAACCTCTCAAATAATCTAGTGTCACGCTATTTTATTCTACTCTTTTTTGCAACTGCAAACGTCTATGGCATGTGTCTGGACTGACCCTCAAGTAAATAAATCCATCAGGAACAAGCCCAGGTAAAACAGAAACAACTGGATCAAACCATGAATCATATATGCTAAGCTCCATTTCATTCATCCATTTTGCCTCATGTACAGCTCTCACAAACACTTGGTATATTCAAGACCAGTAAATTTGTTTCTAATTTCTTTTTTCCAGTGCTAAAATGTCAGCAACTGCACTAAAAGTAGACATTAGAACACAAAGTAGAGTGCAAAAACAAAGAATGCAATTAGACTGACTCTTAACAGGGCAGATACTACAACATCAATTTGCTTATACATTTCATCGTCTATATTGGACAGTAATAAAAATTAGACCTAAACAAAGTATACAATGAAAACTAAGGCTCTCAAGTTACTACACTGTCATAAATGCATGAAATCCTATTGACCTTTCTTGACCTTTCTACCAAAATGTACTTCAAAACATACCATCTAATCACTGAAAACACTTCTCTCCATAAGTCGTAGAGGCTTTAAGCCACATGCAGACTCTCGCTCTTGCATCACCCTCATTACAAAAACATAATTCTTAAATTTCAAACTAGTTAGCATGTGATGCATTATAACAGCTTTTCATTTACACATAAATTATTGTGCTTTTCCTAGTTTCCTGTAAATTTGGAAGTGACATTTTTTAAACCTGTACCATTTCCCGAAACTGTATGCATGTCTTGGTTCCAGGTGGCAATTGATTTCATGACATGAATTGGCAATGTTTTGTTGTTGAATGGTTATGTTTGTATAATGAAGAGAAAAATTTAAAAGAATATGGACGATAGATTTCCAATCCTCCTAGCCCAAACTGGCTTGCACTAATGTTGTACCACAACTTAATTCTATGGAGAGCTACAATCAATCCAACACTGTAGAGATAACTAATAAGTACACCTGCAGGCCATATCCAGATGTATCATATCCAAAAAGAAATCTAAAAACTGGAATACGTATTCTCATCCATATCCTATTTGTGTTTTTGTAACTACAACTCAAAACCTACATAAGTGCCATATGGTAAACAAGTAATATCTGACATAAAAGGAAAAATAGCACTAATTCTGAGATTAGGGACATGAGAATTAGATGTGTAATTAAAGGAAAAGAGAAAATGATAAAGTAAGCTTCCTATACTTTTCAATAAAACCAAACAAGGATAAAAATGAAAGCCAAATAACAAAAACCGTAAAAACCAAGCATGGAATATGCCATGCACATGTCTCCAAAGTACTTGATGTTGAAGTTTAAGGGTTAGAGGAGTTTTTAATTTAAGTAGTAAACTTCAGTGCATGAACATATAAAATTGGATTTAGAATAGTACCGCTCTAATAAAATTTGAATTGTAATAAACAAACATAATTTTCATCTCTTTCAAGTTAACGCTCCATTATTCACTGCGTTAAAGTTGGTCCTCGAGAATCATCAAATGCCATGTACAGTAACAACATGATAAAATAATGTACAGTAGATATCAACAGTAAATAATCATAACCAATATTTGAATCAACCATATACTCAGATTTTTCAAATTTGATCTTGTCACCGAAGGGGCAAGTCAATCTAGACAAACAATTTACGTACCTTGAGAGAGATCCAGAGAGCGTTAAAGCAAAAGCATACTGACCACATAATGACCCAGAATTCTTAGTCAACAAGCACATTCATACCCAGTACAGTCATGCTGACAAAGGACACATAGTCATGCTGGGTAAGGATGTAGTCACATACTGCAGAGACACACAGGCATACTTTGCACAGTCATGCTTGAAAAAACATAGTCCACCCATAAAGTGAAACTCACTGTCACGTCGGGGAAGACCCCATAGTCCACACAAGAAAACATGCTCATGGTCACACTAGGGAAGGACCCACAGTCCACCCGAGAAAATAGATAGGGTATCAAAACATTAATAAACATAACCTATGGACCAAGTAAGATACACGTAAGATAAAGGATCATGAGTCAACCAAGGGGGCCACAACAAAACAAACCACAAACCCATAAGGTCAAGGTGAACTATATAAGGTGGACAAGCAACTTCTTTATAGGACCAACAAGACCAATAATCTTTTCTCTCTCTCAAGGTACATTGTTTTATATACTTTTGTCATCACTGTATAAGATTCATTAGTTATAGAAAGTAGAACCCACGTAGAACCAAATAAACAACTTATACAAGGAAGAGAAGTGAAATCCATAAAAAATAGTTAGCTTGGAAACTGCAATAGAAATTGAAATGCATAAATAGGCATCAAAGCAACTGCAAACCATCTCAACTAGACATAAACCATGAAAAATAATGACAAAATAGTACTAGAAACAAAATAGTATCGTTTTAACTAGACAAGATAAGTTTAAAGCATAATTTTCATCTCTTTCAACTTTAACACTCCCTAAGGTCCCTGTGTTAAAGTTGAAAATCATACAAAGACAATAAATAACAGCAGTAGTAAATCTAAATCAAAGTACAAAGAAAACTAATACGATAACCGACTATGAGAGTTGAAACCTTCCTTATACTCAGCTTAACAGACCCAGACAGTGCAGCAAAGATATCAGTCCATGCAAGTCCAAACGCATAGTGTTCATCTCTTTCAACTTTAACACTCCCAAAGGTCCACGTTCGGGATTTTTAAAGTTGAAATAGATGAAAACTATGCTTTGAACTTATCTTTTCTCACTCTTGTCTAGTTACAGTTGAAAAGCATACAAAGACAATAAATAACATTAGTAGTAAATCTAACTCGTGTCTAACTCAAAGTACAAAGAAAACAAATAATATAACCAACTAGGAGATTTGAAACGTGGTTGAAACCTTCCTTATACTCAGCGATATTTTTTTAGATCAAATCTTGTCTATTAAGAGACAAGTCACTACAGGAACAAAGGACATACCTGAGAGAGAATAAATTCAGTAACCTAGTCGACAAGCAAGGAATCCCTACTTACTGGAGCAGCAGAGCAAGAAATCCCCCTGGTTTAATCAGGTTTAAGTGGACTAAGATCTCTGTTGCACTGTATGAGTGTTTGGGTCTGCTTAAAGTGAACCGTAAGGAAACCCCAATTACTGGAGCAACATACCCAGAAACAACAATCCATAAAATATCTGGTAATGATGAAATATAACACACAAAACATGCACAAACCAAATCTCTGTTTGTAGCCTATACAAAGCCCATGGCTTTCTTACAACTTAGCACACTCAAACAGTGCATCAAATATATTATACCACTCAAGCATGAAACCACGGGGGTGTCACTAACGGACCAATACCATATCACGTCCGTTCATATTGGGGGCTTAATAATTATTAAAAAAAACATTATATTGAGAAAGTTATAAATCAATTTAATATTGTTATATGTTTCACAAATTCAAATAGATAACAACATTACATTGATTTATAACTTTCACAAACAATTTGCATTCACATCAACATTTCGTCAAACACATTGGAAACATATGGGGGTATTAAATAAACATGAAACCCAAAAATTATATTGCCTATATATTAAGGGGAAAATGGGTTTTTTATTTAATATAACAGTACACAAATACTTTGGTGTATTTTTTATATGGGCGGGCTGAAAAATATACGCGAAATGGCAATGGGGCAAAGCTCGGGCTTACCAGAGTCACAGGGAAATCGCGTTGCTTGAGGCCAGGGTTTTATGGTGAAGAGGCAAGGGATGGCAATGTAATACCCCAATTTTGACCCCTATGAAATATTGGCTTTTAATGTAAATATTGTATACATGCGTTGTATGTTTCCTTAGCATGGAGCTCAAGGCCAAGGCCCCGCTAGTGTATGTTCGAATTTTATTTAAAACAAGCAAGCATTTGACATTTTGCTACGCATGTGCTATTAAGCCATGGGATATTGTAAATTGATGTAAATATTTAATATTGCAATCAAATACCAAAACTGGCTATGGAAGCAACCAATGAGAAGGGTCCATGTGTATCCACTAGAGAGTGGTGAGGGGGTTGTGGGGATGAACCATATGTTTCCAAATGTCATTGTGAGAACCCATTTGAATTTCCTTGATGACATTTATTTATGTTGTAAGGAAGTTGTTGAAGATTTCAGTCCATGGCTTCAATGGAGCATGGGCAACCCAGAAATTCATATGGCAGAGTATGTGCTCTTTTTTCTTGTACCACAAGTCACTCTACCTCATGGTAGTTGCTTCTTCCTCATTCCTATTCCATTGTGGAACTTACCAACATCAGTTTTCATCCAAAAACGAATTGCCAGCAGTGAGAAAAACAAAAAATCGCAACTTTGAAAGAACCCACGTTTTGAAGAGCCAAAAACGCCCAGATTTGGTATTTAACAGTAAAATCCAATGGGGGATCCATAGATATGAACCTTGGGGCGAATTTGAGAGGATTAGATACCCCGAAATCCATTAGAAAACCCAGTTTTTATAGCCCAAAAAACCGGTGACGGGATTGAGTTATTTGATGAACAAAATTGTGAGAAATCCAATTGTGAATGACTGAGCAGAGGTTGGGTTTGCTTGATAAACCTAGTGAAGGCTAGAATCTCAAGGATTAGCAGCTAGACTTTTCTATGCCCACCCTGAAGAGCACTGGAGGGAAGGGATGCCTGAGGGATTGTGCAGCAGAGAAGGGGACCTTCCTTGTGTTGGGTGTGGTAGGTAATGTGGGTGCCTTGACTGTTGAATTCATTTGAGATGCCTGTAGCTCTGTGGTTGAGCTCACTGGCTTAGCATTGCCCTCCTTTGTCTTTCATATGCTTGACAAACCCAACTGTGTGTTGGCTTAGCATAGTTGTTGAGTGAAACCATGGTTGTGAGTGAGCCCACCTAGTTCCTCCTTAGTGGATACACAACCCAGCTCGGGGGTGATCTCTCAACTGAAAGAATACAAGCTGGATAGAGATCTATGGTTGGGTGGAACGTTTCTCTCACATAGCCAGTTGTTTGGACAGCTTCATCTTTAAGATAAGTGTTATTTGTGTTATAAATTATATACATTATGTGTTCTACATTGTGCTAATTTAGAATGATATTTATTCATGATTAATGGAATTGGTATGAAGTCTGTGCATAGCATGAGAATGGGATGGATTCTTTGCCTGTTGATGCATCATTTGCTTGAGATAAATATGCTGATGTATGTTTGTTGTGTGTGTGCAATTATGTATTTTAATTCCGATGTGTTATTTAATTGTGCATTTTATTTAAATGGAATTTTTTTTACCATTATGGCTTTGGGGAAGAATTAGACACCCCATGTTACAGTCATGTTCCCTCCCTTGCATAGTATTGATGGAAGGGGACGTGACAGGCAAGGGCCAAGAAGACGAAGGTGTCAAACTCATGGTCAAACTGTTATATTATCTCTCAAGGTATATAGTCCATAACTTATAAGTGTTCCAAACCACAGCAGTACGTTTTATCATCACCGTATAAGGAAGCTCCATACCACGCCCATACCCACTCCATAACACAACAGGTGCAAAACAACACCACAACAGTGAGTTTTATAACAAGAGATTTCCACACCCTAGCCATCTTTTGAATCAACAACAGTCACAATTTCCTAATGAGTTAATATGCACTCCACACAAACATGACAAAATTAAAGAACACTTCCACTGGAAAATTTTAAGATTTGAAACCATAAACATCGAATGGACTATCAAGATTTAAACTTGAAAATTTGTCTGATTTCTCAACTTTGTTGTCAACTGCTGAAAGGCATGCTAAATAATGTGTAAATAAGGAGCACATCAAAATTAATTGTGAATTAAGTCTGAGTATCCCAATGCTTGTTCAATATTTTGGAAATGCATCTTCATACCTCAGGCTTTACATGCATCTTCATACCTCAGGATTTACATGCATCTTCAACATAGAATTGATTGGTAGGTCCAAATTTTTTTAGTTAGGGATGTCATCTTTTCCAATAAATATGCATAAAACTAGAGCAAGTCCTTCGAGACCTAGTAGATAAAAGCTACAAAAATAGAAACAAGTATCCTTATTTCAAACATTCTTTGGATTTGTGCTCAATAAATCCCACATAAACAATATAAATCCATAGTTCACTTGGAGACAAAATCAACATCCCTTTCATGCAAATAATAACATCTGTGAATTGTTGGTTGTTGGCTGATCTTAGAACCTTTGATATTGATTGGAAAGAAACCACATTAATTTACTCGAAACCCAGAATGGAATAGAATAATATACTGGTGTACGAAGAGGATCTAAACAAATAGCATTAGCCCAGTTCTGTTTTCCATTGTGGCAGCCAAAAGGGAACAAAAACAATTTTGTGTCAGCTCTCACTGCTCATTATAGTGTAGCCTTCAGGATTTGGCAAAATAATTTGGACTCCATATGATGAAAAATGTTACATTTCTGTAGGTTTACAATTTTTGAATAATCTGAAGAGGTTAAAGAACAGAGCTATCAGATGAGCAATAGACATAAGGATGAATCTAGATGAGGAGCTTAGGAATATTGTGGAATGCTTGGATAAATTCCATGAAGCACATAAGGAAGGATACCTAATACTTGAGTAGAAGAGACAAGTATTAGCTATGGAAGTTAGAAGGACCAAAATTTTGGATGACCATGAAGCTATTTGGAGACTAAAAAGCAGATCCATATGGCTCCAAAATGGTGATTGCAACACTAAATATTTTCATAAATTTTTCAAACATAGGGAACATAACAACTATGTGTGGAAGTTAGAGGATGACAATGGTGAGCAACTCATGGGTTTTAGGAACCTGTCTAGGGTAGGGGTCAATCATTTCAACCATTTATTCAAAGAAGATTAGGATGCTTAGATTGACAAAATGATGAGCCTTACTGCAGAATTTCCATCATTTGTTAATGAAGCACAAAATGATGAGCTAATGCAAGAAATTACACTACAGGAACTCAAATCAGCTATTGGCTCTCTACAAATGGATAAAATCCTTGGGCCTAACAGATAGCCTATAGATTTTTTCATAGGCTTTATGGACGTATTTGAGGTATATTTGTTAGAATTCATAGAAGAATCTATAAGAACAAGAAGAATTATAGTGGCCTTTAACTCTACCTTTATAACTTTAATTCCAAAATTTGACCAAGTTAACAAATGGGAAAAGTTTAGGTCCATTTTTCTCTATACTGCATTTACAAGTGAATAGCTAAGGTGATAGCTAGTAGTATGAAGAAGATTCTTTCCAGTTCTATGTCAGAGGAACAATTTTATTTTATGAAGGGCCGAAAAATTCATGATTCTATAGGCATATCCTAGGAGGTATTAACTAATTCATGATTCTATAGACATAAGTAGATGAAACAATTACTTTAAAAATATGAAAGACTGTCACATTCACTTAACTAACAAAGAAGAAAAGTTTTTCTGGAGTAGAAATGAGGCTAGTGGAACTTACAACCCAATATTGGGATACTCTGTCTTAATAGAAGAAGATCACAACCCATAAGTTCCTTTGTGGAACTAGATCTTATGGGATCTAAAATGCCCTTTAAAGATGCAAATTGTCATGTGGTTAGCTCTGCATAAGAAAATTCCATTTTGGGAAATTATGGTTAGAATATTTTGGACAGGTCCCAGTTGATTCACTTTGTGTACAATGTTCTGTGAATATATAGATAATTTATTTATCCAATCTTCTTTTATTAGTTGTATGTAGGACCAAACCTCCCTAATCACAGGAATAAATATCAAATGGAAGGTGACCAATTGCAGGATACTTTCAGAAGCTAGATTTATTATGATACTAATAAGGATTTTAAGGCGATACCACTCTTGATAATATGGAGTACATGGTTGGATAGGAAATATGAAAGTTTTGAAGAGCAACATAGGCCTCCTTCTTTTTATGTATCTCAATGTTTAGCAATTATTATACTCTTATAATATTAAAGCCACATGTTCACCTTTAGTGGGTTGGAGGAATATTTGTGACATTTATGTATCTCAATGTTTAGAAATTTAAGCCACAAGCTAAAATCACTTGTAATATTAGAGCCACGAGTCCAAAGACCACTGGCAAATTAAAGTTCAAAAGCACAAGTATCAAATCCACTGTGAAAAGCTGTATGTTAGGCTTGGCCCAGATGGGGCATTTTTGAACAGGAAGAATTTTGAGAACTACGGAGCTAAGCACAATTAAGATTGAACAATTTTGGGATAAGTTTTGGTATGCTGCAAAGTTGCACGCAGTATAGTGTCAGAGGAGCTGTGAGGTCAGTGCTGCGAGGAGTACAGCGTCGTGATGTGCCATGCCAACGAAGATCCAGCTAAGCATAGCATCGACAGATGAAGGTAGTTATTTTGGTTAGGTCACAGAAGACCTATTTTTGGCAAAGATCATTGATAACTACCAAGCAGTGGGTAGGTGCAGATCGGAGGTAGGTGACTGATAACAATAGGCAGAAGACTACTACTACTCGAACCAGTCATCTAAGGCCAGAAAAGAAGGAATAGATCAGAGAAAGAAACCTGTTGGCGCGCATATAACAGAAGATCTGCTGCCAGATATCAGTAGTCCGGTTTTGGGAAAACCGCGACAGTTTTGTAAACCTAAGGGTTCTTCCTTCATAAATGTAAAGACATGAACTATGGGTCTTGATCTATATATAAGGAAATTTTGTAAAGAAAAAGGGTTGACTCTCATTTTGGTTAATATTATTGAATATTGTGAGATCTGTTAGAGAAAACCATTGTAAAGGCTCTGCAGCTGAGTGTGCAGAGACCTAATCTTGAGAGAAAGAAAGAAGAACGTCTGCAGTTGAGTGCGCAAATGAAAGAACTGTTGTACCCTTTCCTAAATAATAAAAAACAGTTATTGTGGACGTAGCTTCCCATCCGGGGGGGGTGAACCACATTAAACCATTGTGTTATGTGATTGTTGTGCATGATTATTATTAATTTGTTATTTAAATTACTTACAGTGCATGCATAAGGTTACTGTTATCTTATATGTGTTTATTTTTATCTATATTCTTCGTGGAAGGGATGGGATAAGATGATAATAGTTCTGTTAAATTTTGAGCATTAATTCACAATACTCTAGGATCTTCACTGAGAGAATAACATATACAGTATATCAATGCATAACAATCACAATAATCATGACAAGCATCACAAGAAACAAAAGCATGAGAGACAAGAAACACATAGTTTCCGTGGGGAAAACCCTAAGGTGAAAAACCCCACAACTTCCTCAAAGATAGAGAGAGCAATGGCTCAACCAAAGTACAACCAAAATACACTTGAGATAGTATCCTAGTAGCAGATGATCCTCCTCCTCACTAGTGTGCCACTTTCTGAGTGAGAGAAGTGTGAGTTTATGAATGATCAAAATAGAGATCTCCCGATCTCTATTTATACTAACCTGTTTTCCCAGTGACCTTATGGGGCCGACTTGTCTAGCTAGTTACATCCACAATATAATATATATTTCAGGGCCGAACCCGCACATGGTGGTCTAATAACCCATCGGCAAGTATACACACTTGCGACACTTGTCAATCCACATGACGACACTTCCTTATAAAGGAATAACACATCTTTAATAAGGGTACAATAAATATATATGAAATACATAGATGAAATACATTCCGAAGTTACATATACATCAACACTCCCTCTTAACTAGGAAGGTATTTCTCGACACAGATCTGCTAGACAAGTCTTCTTCTCGGGATCATCATCATCAATGCATTGTCATCATCATCGTCACTGCTACTGCTATCTCAACCAATCTCTGACTCTACTCATCATAGGAAGTTCTATAAAGCCAGTCCTTTTTCATACTGGATGTAAGCCCACCACCTGCAGGTCTTCATCATCACTGGCCATACTATGGAAATCTCAGGACTTATTACGTGCATCACAAAACCTTGAAAGAGTCTCTTGACTAGCAAGGACTCTAAAGAGCATCTGAGGCCTTTTTTATCCTGTCCAGATCTTCAGGACTTATTACATGTGACCCCACCACAAAACCTCGAAAGAGAATCCCAGGATCGATTACGAGCACAAGGCTAAACCTATCGGATCTACCAGGACACAAATTACATGTGGTCATCACAAAACCTCGAAAGACCATCCCAGGACTGATTACGAGCACAAGGTTCAACCTATCGGATCTCCCAGGGCACAAATTACATGTGGTCATGGCAAAACCTCGAAAGAGCATCCCAGGACTAATTACGAGCACACGACTCAACCTATCGGATCTCCCAGGGCACAAATTACATGCCAAAGGACAAAACCTTGAAAGAGCATTTGCCAGATATCCCAGGGCACAAATGACATGCCATAGGCAAAAGCTCGAAAGACTATCTGCAGATCTCCCAGGGCACAAATTATATGTCCTCCCAAGAAAAACCACGAAAGAGCATTTGCCATATATCCTAAGGTACAAATTACATGCTGTAGGCAAAACCTCGAAAGACTATCTGCGAATCTCCCAGGGCACAAATTACATGTGTTAGGATATTTAGACACTTAGGAGTTAATTAAGATCAACTTGTGTAATAGATCAGTTAGGGATAGTGTGTTTCTTTAGTATGCATTAGTATGCATTTGTAAATACTTAATCCGACAGTCACGATATGTTCCCAACATAGAGTGATCCAACGGCTCAACTTCTCTTAGATCAAACCTAACCTTGATCCGTGGCTTAACACCTGATTGGTCCATGATCTCTATTTAAAGAGCATAGAGGGTCATTGTTTAGTTGATCGATTATGAGAAGCTCATTTGTAACTTTCTTTCTTTGCATAATAAATTGTCCCGTAGAATCTATTTGGCTGGGGCCGTGGAGTGTTTCCCTCAAGAGGGTTTAAACCACATCAAAAAATTGGTGTGTTGATCTGTGATCTATTTGTGTGAAGTGGTTGCTCTTGGTGTTCAGTCCTTTGTTAGTACCCTATGTACCCGAACATGGTATCAGAGCTTTTATGAAGTGCCGCTTCCGGTTATGATCTAGATCTTGAACTGTTGTTGCCGAAACTTGAAAGGGTATCTAGTTCTAGTATTTTTGTGCATTTATGGGCTGTGGGAGGTGTTCCATTGCGTCCAGAGTGTCGTTTCCATTGGGAAATAGTTTTTGTTTGATCAAAAATGGTTCCCGGTTGCTCCAGAAACACGTATTTCATTAGATCTGAAGGCATAATGTTACAGTGACACATTTTTTTTATTTTTTATTTTTAAAGGAAAAAATCTTATATTTCATCATTTTTTACTATTAGATTTTTTTTGGGTTCGGATCGTTGCTTTTCCGTTTGTGTATGCTCTTTGCTGTGCACTTTGAGCGATCTCGGCAAATCAGAAACAGAAAGGGAAAGAGTTTTTCTCGGCTGCGTATGCTCTTTGCCGTGCACCTTGCGCGATCTCGGCAAATCAGAAACAGAGAGAAAACGTAGACTTTCCAGGAAAGCTAACAAGATCTAACTCCACAAGTGTGGAAAAGTTTTTTTGTTTCGATTTGTGGTTTGTTTGGCAGGAAAAAGGGCAAGCACGCAAACCGAGGAAGAAGAGTAAAAAAAAAAAGCCCCCTTCCTCATTCCCATATTTTACATACCTTTTAATCTAGCTCACTTGGTTCAAAGTTGCTTTATTCCTTAATAGGTCTTGAGTTCAAGTCTTAGGAAGTTACTTTTAAAAGAAAAAGTGCATGCAATTTCTATTTTCAAGCTATTTTATTGTAAAAGTGCATCTCACTTAAATAATAAAAAAATAAAAATACAAGTGAGTCACTTAAGTTTTTTTTATTGTTGCACTATTTAAAAGTATATCATTGTAAAAGTGAAATCACTTATTTTACAAAAGTGGTTCACTTAAAGCAACTTTCTTGTAAAGTGATTGTCAAAAGGTTCATCTTGGGAAGAGGGGGGTTCTTTTTTTTGCTGGACATTCTTTAGCTACCACGTCACTATTGGGGACATCTTCAACAGTTTCTTTGTTCAAGCATAACTTCATCATACAGAGTCAGTTTTCAGTGCCGCTTTTTTTTAAACCACCTATTTTTTTGAGATCTTCACATCTAGTCTATTGGTTTATGCTTTTACAACCATTAATTTACAAATATGGCCACCCCTTGTGATATTCTACTTAACAGTTCCAACTATTTCTCATGAAAATCTCGTATGGAGGATGTTCTACGAAGTAGGGGACTTTTCAGAATTACCTCAGGGAAAGAAAAACAACCCACTGGTGATGATAAGAAAATAAAATGGGCAAATAGATGTGATGAAGCTCGTGGATTGATTGGGATGCCAATCTCTACTGATTTGCGATTCCACATATCTAGAATTGATGAACCTAATGCTGCTTGGGACAAGTTGGAATCTGTATTTGGTAATCACAATAAAATTCGAGGTCACCAACTCGAAAATGAGTTGATTTCTTTAAATCCAAGTGATTTTTCATGCATTCAAGATTATTTATCTAAGTACAAAACTCTTAAACTCTTATGTGCAGAATGTAAGATTGAGAGGGAAGACAAACAATGCATTTATCATATTCTTTCCAAACTTGGACCTGCATATTCTGTTTTTGTATCTACATTTTACTCCATGAAAGCGTCCTTGAATGCAGCTAGCTATCAAGAGCCTAGTCTTGAATCCTTTTGTGATTCATTGATTAGAGAACAAGATAAACTCATTCATTTTGGAATAATAAACAATGCAGATACATCTGGGAAAGCCTTATTGTCCCAACAGAAAGAAAAGTCCAAGCCTCCCAAGAAACAAAATTTTTGCAATAATAAGTCAAACAAGGGTCCAAAACCTTCTCAGTCAACTCCTTCTTTAAAAAATGACAAAGGATCCAAGCCAAAAGGAAAGAAGACTGAGCGTCATTGCAACTATTGTGGGAAAGATAATCATGATGAATCTAAGTGTTTCAAGAAGATGGCAGCCTTGGAAGCAGCAATGAAGAAGCACCACATTAGCCTAGATTCGCCTTCAGAATCTGTCTCTCATGGACATGCACTTTGTGCTTTTGGTTATTCTTATAATGCATCTTCTTCTTCTACTTCAAATGAATGGCTCATTGATTCTGGAGCATCTTATCATATGGCTAAGGATCAAGCCATATTTTCTACTATGCATGAATGTAACACCAAACAAATATTTGTTGGTGATGATAGATCTCTAAGTGTTGTAGGAGGTGGAACAGTTCCAGTAGATAATGGTCATTTTAGTGATGTACTATGTGTTCCAAGAATTTCCTGCAATTTTTTATCAGTCTATCAGATCACTCATTCTGGTGAAGGTAAAACTGTGACCTTTACACCTCACCAAGTTGTAATCAAGGATTTTAAAGATCCTCAACAGGTCCTAAATACCGGAATTGTTGATGATATTAACAGGTTGTACAAGTTTAACAACTTTGGGTCATCACCTTTCCCTTCAGTTTTTGTTGCTCATAGTGATAACTTGAGCAAACTTTTACACGAGCGATTTGCTCACTTAAATTATCGCTCATTGCAACAACTATGTAAAGAAAATATGGTGACAGGTCTTCCGATGGTATCTTGCAGGAATGGTGTTTGCTCTGGTTGTGTACTCGAAAAACATCATTGGGACAGTTTTGACAAACGTGCCTCTTGGCACGCCTCGGTTCCCTTGGAGCTTGTGCATAGTGACTTGTGTGGTCCTCTTACATTTGCTTCCTTTTCTGGTTTCAAATATTTCTTAACTTTCATTGATGATTACACGAGATGCACTTGGATTTATTTCCTAAAACAAATAATCTGGTTATCAAATTATTAAGTTAAGATTTGACAATGGAGGAGAATATGTTAACAAAAAGTTCACTACTTTCTTCACTGAACAAGGCATCCAACAACAACACACTTTTTCATATACACCACAACAAAATGGTGTAGCTGAGCGGAAGAACTGCACTTTAAAAGAAATGGCTAATTGTATGATCCAATCTAAGGGACTAAGTCTTGAATTTTGGGCTGAAGCCATAAATTATGCAAATTACATAGTTAATTGCACCCCCACTAAAGCATTACAAGGTATAACACCGGAATAAGCATGGAGTAAAACTAAACCTGATGTAATTCACTTCTGTGTGTTTGGTAGTGAAGGATGGGCTCACATTCCGGATGAAAAATGGAAAAGCATTGCAGCCTAAAAGTGAAAAGTGCATATTTGTTGGATATTCTGAAGATGTAAAAGGTTATAGACTTGTTCAACCACATTCTAATGATATAATCATTAGAAGAGATGTTAAATTTGATGAAAATCTCTTGGCCTGCGAGACTAACTCGGTGATTGTGCCATCTTTGGCCTGTGAGCTTGATTCAGCGTTTGTGCCTTCTTCTTCTTCTTCTTCCAACTTCCTTGACAGGTTTCCAACTCCAGTTTCTGATGATGACAGTGAGGATGAAAATCCACCTCCGCCTGCTCATGTTCCTCCAGTTGCACCAGCACAAGTGCTTCCTCGATGGTTCCGTTCAACATGTGAAGCAACTAGTGATCTTGCCGGTGATCCTAGAGATCAACGTCGAACACGTTCTCAGTTTCAGTGAGCCTCTTCTCTTTTGGCTCAAGTTTTCGAGAATCATGATCCAAAAAATTTTGCAGAAGCTTCAGGGAATCCAGATTGGGATGCAGCCATGGATGAAGAATATCGTTCCTTAATGGCGAACGATACTTGGGATCTTGTACCTCTTCCAAAAGGAAGAAAACTTGTCAGATGTAAATGGGTCTACAGAACTAAGTATGCATCAGATGGAAGTGTTGAAAGACTTAAGGCAAGGTTAGTTTCCAAAGGTTTTTCCCAAGTTGAAGGGATTGACTACAATGAAACCTTTGCTCCCGTCACAAAAATGAACTCCATCCGCCTTGTTCTTTCCCTTGCAGCCTTCCACAACTGGGAAGTCCATCAAATGGATGTCAAGTCTACCTTCTTGCATGGATATTTACAGGAGAAAATTTACATGGAAGAACCTCCTGGCTATATTCAGAATAACTCTAGCCTTGTATGCCGCCTTAAGAAATCCTTATATGGCCTTAAGCAAGCTCCTAGAGCTTGGTATGCCAAAATGGATAACTTTCTCCTTGACACTGGTTTTTCTAGATGCCATTCTGACCCCAATGTTTATACCAAGAAAGTAGGAAACCATCTCATCTACTTGTTCTATATGTTGATGACCTTATTCTTACTGGTAGTGACCCTAAGCTTATAACCCATGTGAAATCCAGTCTTAAACAAAATTTTGAAATGTCAGACTTAGGACATTTGCATTATTTTCTTGGTCCCCAAGTCTTGCAAACCAAAGAAGGAATCTTTATTTCTCAGTCTAAGTATGCTTGTGACCTTCTTCGTCGCTTTCACATGGAAGATTGTACACCAACCCCTTCTCCCTTCCAGTCTGGAGTCAAACTTTCTGCCACTTGTACTTTACCTGAAGTCGATGCCACCTTGTATCGTCAGCTTGTTGGTAGTCTCTTATACTTGACTCATTCCCATCCTGGCCTTTCCTTTCCCGTTGGTTGTGTTTCCCATTATATGTAGACACCTCATGAAAGTCACTGGAAAGCAGCTAAAAGAATACTTCGATATATTCGAGGTACAGTTTAGTTTGGGATTCATTACAGTACAGGGGGGAAACCTTTGTTGGTTGGTTTCACTAATTCAGATTGGGTCGGCGATCCTGATGATCGAAAGTCTACTGCAGGTTATGTTTTCAGTCTAGGATCTGGACCTATTACTTGGGCTTGTAAGAAACAACAAGCTCTTGCTCTTTCTTCAGCAGAGGAAGAAAATCGAGCAGCAGTTAATGCTAGTCAGGAAGCTTTATGGCTTCGACAGATCCTTTCAGAGTTTGGATTCGAGCAGCAGTAGCTTACTCCACTTTGGTGCGACAATCAAAGTGCCATCAAGCTTGCCAAAGATCCAGTTCTACATCAATGCAGCAAACACATTGATCTACATATGCACTTAATCATAAATCTTATTCATGATCATGTTCTTGAAGTCCTCTTTTTCCCTACAGATGATCAAGTTGCAGACATCTTCACCAAGTCTCTAACAGAAGCGAAGGTTTCCAAACTTCGATCTATGTTAGGAGTTCAGGAACTTGTCATTAAGGGGGGATAGGCTCTAATGCCTCCTTCCTTCTCCTAATAGTGTCACTTTTGTAAATCCTTCAATCCTATCCCAAGTTGTTTTTAAGGGGGGATGTTAGTATATTTAGACACTTAGGAGTTAGTTAAGATCAACTTGTGTAATAGATCCGTTAGGGATAGTGTGTTTCTTTAGTATGCATTAGTATGCATTTGTAAATACTTAATCCGACGGTCACGATATGTTCCCGACATAGAGTGATCCAATGGATCAACTTCTCTTAGATCAAACCTAACCTTGATCTGTGGCTTAGCACTTGATTGGTCCATGATCTCTATTTAAAGAGCATGGAGGTTTATTGTTTAGTTGATCGATTATGAGAAGCTCATTTGTAACTTTCTTTCTTTGCATAATAAATTGTCCCGTAGAAGCTATTTGGCCGGGGCCGTGGAGTGTTTCCCTCAAGAGGGTTTAAACCACGTCAAAACATCGGTGTGTCGATTTTTGCTCTGTTTGTGTGAAGTGGTTTCTCTTGGTGTTCGGTCCTTTGGTAGTACCCTGTGTACTCGAACAACATGATTATCTGCACAACCTGTTCCACGACCACAGAGTATCAACCTGATACTCACCATACATCATCCTGATATACACATGATCATCCTAATCATCATCACTGCAAAATCTTACTGCATATCATCTGGAGCAACATCCTAAAGCTCGTCATCCATGACCATCCTGATCATACAATGCATCTACCTTATGCATACCAAGTATCTACCTGATACAGATCATCATACATGATCCACTTGATCATACAGTGTATCCACCTGATACAAATATAAATACATGATACATATCAACATACATGATCTACCTGATCATACAATGTATCCACCTGATACATATACAGATACATGGTCCAAGCATTCAACATGATGCTTATACAAAATACATACACATGATCCAACCGATCATATCTAGCATCCAACATGATGCGTACATACATATAAATGATCCAACTGATCATATCCAGCATCCAACATGATGCGTACATACATATACATATAAATGATCCAACTGATCATATCCAACATCCAACATGATGCATACATACATATATAAATGATCCAACTGATCATACAAAGCAGAAACCAGAACATCATCCTGATGCTCATCATCCAATGCTTACATCCACAACCATGTGAAGGATCCTCCTTCCAACATGCTTGGAATGGCTTCAACAAATGTGTCCATCACTTCTTCCTCGAAGTGTCCTCGATCTGAAGAACACCAAGCCTCTCCCTGAAGTACTCGAACTTCACCCTGGCTAGTGGCTTCGTCATCACATCTGCAATCTGCTCGTCCGTCGCAACATACAGGAGCTTCATAGCTCCTCTTTGCACCATATCTTTGATATAGTGATATTTGATCTCTATGTGTTTCGACCTGTCATGAAACACTGGGTTCTCGGACAACTTCACACAACTTTGGTTATCACAGAAGATACCAATAGCATCCAATGGGAGATCAAATAATTCAGACAGTAGCTTCCGTAGCCATACTGCCTCACAACTAGCTGAACAGGATGCAACATACTCTGCCTCAGCTGTACTTAGTGCTACACAGGACTGCTTCCGGCTAAACTAAGAGATCACACTTGATCCCATACTGAAGAAGCACCCAGATGTGCTCTTCCTATCTGCAGCACTGCCAGCCCAATCTAAATCAACATAACCCTGCAGGTTAAACTTTTGATTCGCCTCATACTTGAGCCCATAATCCATTGTACCCTTCAGGTACCTCAAAACATGCTTTACAGCAACTAGATGAACACTCCTCGGATCTGTCAGGAACTGACTCAATGTGTTCACTGCAAAGCAAATATCTGGTCTCGTGTTCATTAGGTACATCAAGGACCCAATCATCTAACGATACATAGAGACATCAACCGGCTCAGATGAAGCATCACATAGAAGCTTCAGATTCGATGCCATAGGTGTGGCCATGGCCTTGCAATCCATCATCCCGAATCTCTTTAGGATATCTACTGTGTACTTCCCTTGACCAAGGAATATCCCACCTGCACTCTGCCACACCTCCATACCTAGGAAATAATGCATCTTTCCCAAATATTTCATATCAAACTCGGCAACAAGCTTCCTCTTTGTATCACACCAAGTTTTGGGAGCTTGCTACAAGCCATACAAGGATTTCTTCAATCTGCACAAATGTGACTCCCTGTCAGGTCTTGGGATTGCATCCCAAACATCTTCTTCATGATCGACGGATCATGGCATTCCATTTCTTCATCCCAGATCCTGGGAAATTCATATCTTCAATAGATATATTTGTTACTGGAACAAATGTTGTATTCCTTCTTTTGTAGGTGAAGATATATGGTCTTTCCTACAAAACAAGTTAAATTGCATGATTAGAAACATCTCATAATTTTCAGAACAAATTCTTTACACATAAAGAAATATGTCATGCAGTCATGTAGTTATCTTAGCCAGTGCTTCAATACAACATTTATCTATGTTCCACACCTTTCTAGATGCATTCCATTCTCTACCAGAGCATTGTTAAGAGTTTGCACTGCTCCCAACATGTCAGCGAAGAGGTTTCATTCTAGATAAGTAGCACTGGAATGTTGTACAGTGCCATAGGCCACTTACCCATCACATGCATATTAGTAGCATCCTGTTCATTAATGCAATCATTCTAATATGCACAATACATCTCCTAAGCATAATATTGTTTAAACAAAAATAGGCAAGAAATGATAATTGAAATACTTATCTTTGTTTGTTTGTTGGGTGGACTCCCTCTGAGTCTTTGCTTCCTGGCAGGAGCTGCTGAAGTAGCTTCTTCTACACCTTTATGTTGTGGAATGTAGGAAGATGGTCAACTCCCTCTGAAAATCTGCATCCTTGCAGGAGCTATTGGAGTGTGCTCCCTCTTGATCTTTCCTTCCTGGATTACCTGTCCTTGAACTTATATTCATCCTTGCTGACATCAATCTTCTTGAACTCTGGAAAGTATAATCTGTAAGCCTTCGAGCTTTTACTGTAACCCACAAAGATACCCTTCTTTCCTGAAGGATCTAGTTTAGTCCTCTTTTCCTTTGGGACATGAGTGTATACTGGACAACCAAATATTCTGAGATGGTTGACTTCAGGTTTCTTACCAGAAAAGACCTCTTCTGGTGTCTTGTTATCCAATATCTTGTGGGGTGTTCTATTCTGCACATATACAGCTGTTCTAGCTGCTTCTGCCCATAGATGCATAGGTAGATCCTGGTCATGCAACATTGCCCTTGCTGCTTCCATGATTGTTCTATTCTTCCTTTCTGCAACTCCATTCTATTGAGGATTATAAGGAGCAATCAACTCCCTCTTAATCCCTGAATCACTACAAAGCTTCTTGAAGTCACCTGAGGTGAATTCTCCACCATTGTTAGATCTGAATGTTTTGATCTTCTTGTCAGTTTGATTCTCCATCAAGGTTTTGAATTCCTTGAATTTATCAAACACCTCATCTTTGTTCTTCAATAAGTATACCCAAGTCTTCCTGGAGAAGTCATCATTAAATGAGACATAGTAAACATACCCACTCAGTAAGCGGGATGACATAGGACCACATACATCTGAGTGGATGATTTCCAGGATGTCTTTTGCCTTGCTTTCACTGCTTGGGAAAGCCTTCTTAATGTTCTTACCTTTTGCACATCCTTTGCAAACACCTTCATGTTTGGTCTTGATCTTAGGAAGACCCTCTACAGCCTTGCTTGCAATTGGAAATTCCCTATAGTGCATATGAGCAAGTCTTCTATGCCAAAGTTCCCTTGGCTCCATAGATTCATGTACCATGGCATGTTCAGGTTGTCCCTTCAATTTATACAAACCTCCCTCTTGCTCTCCAATCACTACTGCATCATCTACGGTCTTTCCCTTTGGCCACATTAGGACTTGGCCATCCATAATTGCAACCCTCATACCTTTTGCATCCAATGCAGAGATGGAGAGTAAGTTCTTCTTGAGCCCATGTACATAATGGACTTCTTTCATCTTCAAATATTCTCCAGAATCTAGGTTGTAAGAGGCTTCACCAGTTCCTTTGATTAGGTATTGATAATCATCCCCAAGTTTCACTTTATGGGGTGATTCATGTTCAGACAGATTTACAAAAGATTCTTTAAAACTAGTCATGTGTTTGGAAGCCCCACTGTCAATCAACCAATCATTACAACCATGGGGGATAGTACCTGTGAGAGCGGAAATTAGAACATACTCTTCTTCACTTGATGAGTCATCATCACTATCACTTTCTGCCCTAGCCTTCTTCTTTGGGGGTTCATCATCTTCGGCAGCATGAGCATGATATCTTCTTTTGTTATTCTTCTTCTTCTTGTTGAAGTTGTTGTTGTCTTTCTTCTTCTTGGGACAATCTGAAGCAAAGTGTCCCTTCTCATTGCAATTGAAGCATCTGAGATCTTTCTTATCTTTATGATAATGGTGGTGTGAGAATTTCCTATTATGAGATGATTCCTTCTTGGACTTGCCTTTCCTGGCATGTGCTGTGAGAGCTTGATCTTCATTTCCCATCTTTTCTTCTCGGGCCACAAGCATAGTTTCTTCTTGAGAGCATTCTTCCCGCAATTTGTTGAAGGAGATCAACTTCTTCCTTGCACAAATTCCTTGAATAAAGGAATCCCATGACCTGGGTAGGCCATTTAGATTGGTCATCATCACTTCACCATTCTCCACCATTTCATCCACTGCTTCTAGTTGTTCCTTGAGATGGGAGACCCTTGAAAAATAAGATTGAATGGTTTCTCCATTATGAAACTTTACTCCTTTCAATTGGTTCCGCAGGGTCATATTCCGATTTATGTTCTTCCCTTCAAATAGCTTGGTCAAAGAGTCAAACATCTCCTTGGGTGTCTTTAGAGAAGACACATGGGGTATCAGATGGTCTTTGATAGAATCAACAATGATTCTCTTTTCCTTGACCAAGTTCTTCTTATGCAATACCTTAGCCTCTTCATCCTCTGGGATAGGGATGTCTTCTTTTACATATGGGTCCAACTCATTCTCTTCCAGGATTAACCCAATCCTATACTTCCAAGCTCGGAAGTTATCAGCTCCTTCAAGCTTATCCTCAAGCTTGGTGTGGTGAGACATCTTAAAGAGTACTTCAAATGGAAATAGAAAAGATTTAGGTCTTACCACTTGAAATGCTGAAAACTGGATCTGGTCCCGGATTAGGGTTTGTCGAAAAAACCCTAAAAATTCAAAATGTGAATTTCATATTTCTGAAAGGATAGAAAGATATGCCTTGATGAGCTGATCAGCCTGGTGTATTCAGAATTTGAGATCAACAAAGCTTTACCCTTCAGATTTTCCTTTTTGTCCTCTCGGGTTCACTAGGGAGAGCCCTGAATTAGGGTTTGCGTTTCCCGGAGATCTACCCAGCCAAAAATCTCGATCCAAAGCTCTAAACTTCGATTTTTGTAAGGAGCTTCCAGCTATGTCTTCAGATTTCATAAATTCCTATTTTTGTGGAAACCCTAATTTTTAGGGCCAAATCTGAAAATGATCAGAATTGAATTCTGATTGGACAGATAGATTCTCCTTGATGAGTAGAGTAAATATACTATACTGCTTTTCCAAAATATGTGGAAAGAAACCCAATAAACAAGAAACTCAAGTTTTTGTCACTGCAAAATGTCTTCTTCTCAGGTTAGCTCTGATACCATGTTAAATTTTGAGCATTAATTCACAATACTCTAGGATCTTCACTGAGAGAATAACATATACAGTATATCAATGCATAACAATCACAATAATCATGACAAGCATCACAAGAAACAAAAGCATGAGAGACAAGAGACACAGAGTTTCCGTGGGGAAAACCCTAAGGTGAAAAACCCCACAACTTCCTTATAGATAGAGAGAGCAATGGCTCAACCAAAGTATAACCAAAATACACTTGAGATAGTCTCCTAGTAGTAGATGATCCTCCTACTCACTAGTGCGCCACTTTCTGAGTGAGAGAAGTGTGAGTTTCCGAATGATCAAAATAGAGATCTCCCGATCTCTATTTATACTAACCTGTTTTCCCAGTGACCTTATGGGGCCGACTTGTCTAGCTAGGTACATCCACAATATAATATATATTTCAGGGCCGACCCCACACATGGTGGTCTAATAACCCATCAGCAAGTACACACACTTGCGACACTTGTCAATCCACATGACGACACTTCCTTATAGAGGAATAACACATCTCTAATAAGGGTACAATAAATATATATGAAATACATAGATGAAATACATTCCGAAGTTACATATACATCAACAAGTTCATGTATGGAGGAATGTTAGCAGGAAAGCCCCTAACCACACAGTTAATTGTTAGGAGTGAATCGCGGTATCAAAGAACACAGCACTACGTATCTCACTTATCCACATAGATAATAATGTTTATCAATATAAATAATGATGAATGCTTAAGGGCTATTCAATACGATTGAGTAGAAGTGATTAAGTCTCATAGACCCCACTGTGCGGCTTCTGGATGCGCTGAGGGTGCAAATATCCTTGTTCCTGAAAATACTCGACGTGGAGTAGGAGAATCCACGCAATCACTAAACGCAGTTGCACAGTCCGTCACCGTGCTGTGCATTAATCAACTGAATCAATCACATCACATGGTTGTGGAAAACTGCTTCTACAACCACCCCCTCAACTTCGCCTCAGGTGAGACCTCAAGTTGCTTGCAGTCTGTTGCCGAAAGGGCCGATGAATAGGGGTTTTGTTGGTATCTTGTACCGTGAAGTACCCCGGTATATATTAGAAAACCTCTAGAACAGTGTTGCAACCAACAAATGGTTCCGTTGCCACACTAAGACCAGTGATGTGATCGTGTATTCCTAAAAGTAATGTCCGACAGTTGGCATCCAGAAAAAAAAGAAATCTGGGCTTGGTGCGATAAGATCGAGAGAGACTTCGCAAGGAAAGAAAACAGACATCCGTGACTATCTAATGTACAATGGTTAAACAGATACTTGTGGAGGGACATCCATGAAATGTTTTGGGCTTCGTTTCCAAACGAGCTACACGAGTGGAGATCATGCCTAGCAGAAAGAAAGAATTGTTCCCAAGGCGGAGTACCTACAGAGTGGAGTCCGGAGCTTACTAAATAGCTCAAAGCAATCGACAGCCCATTGTCATGAGCAGTTGACTTCTGGGTTGATAGCATATTAGAAGGATTTGTGACTGAGTTTGCTGTAAATACGCTGAAATCATACAACCAAGCTGAAGCATACTTTTTCGAAGGATTCAGAGGTAAGTTCCTAAAAAACCTTAGTTTATACATTAAAATGCTTTTAGCTGAGAAAGGTGTTTTAAGAATGCAACATAAGTTCTAAATTTGTCATGGTAGAGAACACATACATTAATTCTGACGAAGAAAACCATACTTTGAGAAGTGGAAAGAGATACAAGCTTACTAGCGAGAAGAAACCCACATCCTCTAGAAACCGTATAGATACCGAAATTCCATGTAACCTCAATAGTAAGAACACTCAGTTATCAGCCACAATCCAACGCATTATACCTCAGAATCAATCAGTCCAGAACCCAGCCACTGTGAGTGTCGCGTAGCCCATCCCTCTTATCAATAATACTAGTAACACCGTAGGAGCGAGTGCTCATAGCACTACGACTCAGACTATTCTATAGAATACTGTCCCTAGCACAATCTAGCAGCCTGTGTCCACTTTTGTCACAGGGAATCAGGCTCAGAATAGTACACAATCCAGAAGAAGAATGAAAGATAATGGTATAAAACTGTCAATATTCAAAGGAACAGGTCAAGAAGACCTGATCAACACTGGTTTCTATGCGAAGCCATGTGGAGTGTTAAGCAAGTAACAGATGATGCTATAAAAAGAGCGCAACTCATAACTACTTTCAGAGATAGAGCACTGCATTAGTTTATGAAGTATTCTCAAGCACAACCATGAACCTTAGCATACATCAAGACCGTGATTGTAGCAGAGTTTAAGAAACCCAAATCAGAATCACAGTGCATAACAGAGTTGAAAGAAATCAAGCAGAAACCTACTGAATCGGTCTAGGAATTCGACAAAAAATTCAAAACATTGTTGGACGAAGTGAGCTTTGTTATAGCTCCGCAACAGCATCAAGAATGGTTCATTGCTGCGCTGTTGCCCCACATCAGACAACCACATCAGGCAACCACTAATGCAACAAAAGGTTGTATCTCAAGGTGAGGCCTTGGAGATCGCAATGAAGTTGGAAGCTTCACCAATTGGAGAAAGTAGTTCCGGGATGATACAGATCCAAAACCAATTGGCTACCTTGACATTAGAATTACAAGGTATGAAGAATGGAAAAGAGCAGAGACATGAACAACGACATGAAGTTTGGTGCACAGGATGCAAAGGAGAGGGCCACACCAGAGAACATTGCCCCTTATTTCAAGAATACCTTAACAGTGGCGCACCAAACCTAATAAATATGAGTCAGAACTAGGCACCGTGGTGTGAAATTTGTAGAAGCAGAGGACACAGACCCGAGGACTGCTACCTGATACAAAAATATGTAAAGACACCTAAAAAATTATACTGCAATTTTTGTAAGTCAGTTGGACATGGTGAGTCCAACTGTCGCTCTTATTAACTGATGAATGAAAGAAAGCGAGATATGGAAGCAATGTGAGGTGCTGGAATGTACCACGTTCAAGAGGAAAATCAGCCAAAGCAAGAGAACACCCACTATGATCAAGTAGGATATAGAGGCCGCAGTGGTGGATATCGCGGGAGAGGAAGAAATACTAGAAAAAATCAAGGAAGAGGACGAGGGCAAGTCATATTCTATAACTGTGGTTAGCCAGGTCATGTATCAAGAGAATGTACTAATCCATGCACCACATGCAACTACTATAAATCATTTGAACATGTGATTGAAGACGGCCCCATGCTTGAGGTAGAAATGCAGAAGAGAAGAAGAACAAAAACATCGAACCCTAACATCTAGTTAATTGCATCAGAGAACAGACCTACAAGTCAGAGTGTTAATGCAGTAACGCGAAGTGGCATGGATAAAGGAAAAGAAAACAGTGCAGAAGACTCAACTTCTGGAACAACTGATCCTAAGAAGAACCCTGGAGAAACAGTAGGAATTAGAAAAGCTCCTGGGAAAGCACCTCCATTGAACTTATAGAAAAATAAGGAAATATTTAAAGAAGCATGAGACATGTTTAAACAACAACCACCTACTTCACCAATGATCCCGCTGCGAAGTGAAGTACCACAAATAGAAGATATGCCATTGGCATATGATCAGACGCACACTGCACCAGATACATCTATTTTTGTTGCGCAGTTTCTACAAAGCTGCATCAAGTTATTAAAAAACAAGGACACTCTTATGGAATTTGAAAAACTGATAAATCAGTACGAATCATGCAGTAAGAAAGGAATAGCACATGGCGCAGTACATAACATTAGAAGTCCCAAAAGAACCGGCAGGGAAATGCGGTTCACTGCACAGATAGGATACTATGAGATGGATGAGATCATTCTTGATCTCAGATCTGAAGTGAATTTCTTAACCAAGCAAACATTGCAGGTGATTGGAAAACCAAAGTTATAGTTGTCACCTATACAGTTAAGAATGGCTAATCAAGACATAGTTATACCGCTGGGAAGGTTAACCAATACCATTGTCGAAATTGATGGCATGCAAAGTTATGAAGACTTCAAAGTAATTGAAATTGTAGATGATAGCAATCCTTATGCAACATCGCTGGGCATCAATTGGGTAATGACAAACTCCACTGTCATCAATCTGGAAACAATGAAAATGATATTTGAAGGCAATGACATAAGGGTCGTTGCACCATTGGATCCTTCACAGGGGGAGCGATATGTCGAACCTATTCAAGGAGAGTACAGAGCTTAAGACCTTGACCATATCTATCAAATGACAACAAATGCTGTGGATTATATTGATCCTACTGTGGATGGAACTATCAGTTGGTGCTGCGATAGTTCTTGCATCTCAGACTCAGATGCAGGATTAGAAAACTGGCAACACAGAATGCATGAAGTATCTTCCAGGAGATGCATGACAATTACAAAGTCACTCCGCTGGATTGGAAAGCAGGTAAGCCCAATCCCCACTTATGATGGTACATCTAACATTTATTCATTTATCAAAGAATACACTGCAGTAGTGGTAGATGAACATTGCATCTTAGCATTAGACATGGCACTCAGAGAAACACCTGCCAGATGGTGGGCTACACACAAAAAGACAATGACAACTTGGGACTAGTGCAAAATAAAACTACAAATTAGATTTGTTGATAAGGTCACGCCACCATTTAAGAAATATAATGGTCAGAGGGATCCAGGAGATCATATCGCAGCATGTGTACAAGCTTGGAAGGAAAGACCACAGACAAAATGGGTACATCTCTTTGTGCATACATTAGAGGATCATATTCCAAAAAAGTGGTACCTACAGGAGGAGATGCACACAGGAACCACGGATTGGTCCATCCTTACTATGACCTTCTAGAAAGATTTTAGTTTGCAAGATGACCAACCGACTATAATGACGCGCTGCAACTGATCAAGCGAAAGATATTTAGCCCACATTGCAAGGAGGAAAATATAACACTAGAAGAGTTTTTTGACACAAACAATGTACTTGCGAGTCTACAACCAGATTGGTCAAAACACATAAAGAAGGCTTTAGACTACTACAACATAGCTAAAGAAGTTGAAGATAGCGACACGGAGGACCCGCGCACCATAAAAATCCCAAAATCAGAAGGAGTACGCGAGGTAGAAGGGCTTCCATTAGAGATTCCTGATATGAGTGGACCGGTCAAAACAAAGAAAGTGAACATCAGTACTAGTGAAGAGCCGAAGTTCATAGCAATAGGAGACTACTGGGATGATGACACAGTTGCAGAGATCGCAGCTATATTACAGGAATATTAGGAAGTATTCCCAATGAAGTTCACAGAGATGAAAGGTATCCTGGGAGACTTAGGAGTAATTAGAATTCCTCTTAATCCAGGAGCGAAACCTATTAAACAAAGGCCATATAGATTGAATCCACACTACAAAGAATGAGTTAAGGAATAACTCAATAAGATGCTCGATGCAGGAATTATTGAGTCGGTTGAAGAATCTGAATGGATAAGCCCAATGGTCATTCAAGAAAAGAAAACAAAGGGTGAGATTAGGATTTGTGTTGACCTAAGAAAGTTGAATGATGCCTCTATGCATGATCCATTTCCTACACCTTTTACCAATGAAGTTCTTGATAACGTTGGAGGGAATGAAGCATACTCTTTTACTGATGGATTTTTTGGATACCATCAGATAAAAATTGATCCAACCGATAGGCACAAAACCACTTTTTCAATAGAATGGAGGTCGTTACAATATACAGTCATGCATTTTGGCTTGAAGAATGCACCAGCCATATTTTCTAGAGTGGTGATCGCAGCATTCAAATAATTCATCCACAAGTTTCTAGAAGTTTACTTTGATGATTGGACCATTTTTGGCTTATTGAAGAACCATGCCGTGAACCTCAGAATGATGCTAGAAAAATGTAGACAGTATCAGATTTCATTGAATTTAAAGAAATGTATTTTATGTCTTCCTTATGGAATTCTACTAGGACACATCATGTGTAAGCAAGGGTTAATGGTTGATCCAACAAAGATAGCAGTTATTGTAAACTTGCCTACACCAAATTCAGTTAAACAATTGCACACTACACTAGGCCATACTGGATACTACAGGAAGTTCATAAAGGGGTATGCATAGATAACCGCAGCAATGGAGAAGCTTTTAAAAAAGGATACATCATTAAATTGGAATGAGGATTGTGAGAAATGATTCAACACATTAAAAGAAAAATGGTCACTGCACCGATCCTAGTTTTTCCAGACTGGAAAATGCCATTTCACGTACATGTTGATGCTTCATGTATAGCATTGGGTATTGTTCTTGCGCAGCCAGGAGAAGGAGGAATTGACCATCCCATTGCATTTTCCAGCAGAAAGTTGTCATCTGCTGAGAAGAACTACACCACTACTGAAAGAGAAGGACTTGCAATGGTATATGCACTACAGAAGTTCAGACACTATTTGCTTGGTGCGCACTTCTCAATGTTTACTGACCATTCTGCATTAAAATACCTGGTCAATAAGCCAGTGTTAGGGGGACAGATATGCAGATGGATCTTAGTCTTCCAAGAGTATGATTTTGAAATAATAGTTAAACTAGGTAGATTAAATTTAGGCCCTGATCATCTATCAAGGATCGAGTCAGGAGAGGAACCAATGAATCTAGAAGACAATATTCCCGATGCGCAATTGTTTGCTATACAGATTTCTGATGATTATTATCAGGATATCATTGACTTTCTAACTACCGGATTCGCACCTACTGAATTTACTACGCAACAAAAGAAGCAGCTGGTAGTGCGAGCCGCAGATTTCACCATTATTGTAGGACATCTCTACAAGTTAGGACCTGATGAAGTGCTGCGAAGATGTGTATTAGAACATGAGAAGCCACTTATATTAGCTGATGCACATTCAGGAGTCAGAGGAGGTGATTATGCAGGAAGGGCTATTGCGTGCAGGGCTATGGTGGCCTACAATCCATAAGGACTCCAAACAATATTGCCAGAACTGCAATGTCTTTCAAAGGACAGGGAAACCGTCAAGAAGAGATGAAATGCCATTGAACCCTCAGCTGACCTTGCAGGAATTCAAAAAATGCGCAGTTGATTTTGTGGGACCTATTAACCCACCAAGAAAAAGAATTGGTGCGAAGTACATTATTACAGCAACTGATTACCTCACTAGATGGGCAGAAGCAAAACTAGTCAAATACTGTAGCACAGCTACAACCGCATAATTTATTTTTGAGAACATCCTTACATGATTTGGATGCCCAAAAATTCTGATGAGTGATCAGGGTACTCATTTTTTGAACAGAACTATTGAAGCTTTGACTGAAGAATTCCACATCCATCATTGGCGCAGTACACCTTATCACCCACAAGCAAATGGCACTATTGAAGCATTTAATAAAGTACTTGAGAATGCACTAACTAATATACGCAATGTAAAATGTGATGACTGGGACTTGCACATTCCATCTATATTATGGGCATACAGAACGACATTCAAGAAATTAACTGGACATACACCTTTTAGATTGGCTTACGAACAAGAAGCAATAATGCCAATGGAGTACATTATACCCAGCTTGAGAATAGCTGCATTTACAGGGATGGCAGATCACGCAGCACTAGAAGAAAGGCTGTCACACTTGGTTGGGTTGGAAGAAGAGCACTTCATCATGGGATTCCACCAGCAAGTGCAGAAAGAACGAGAAAAATCATGGCACGATTGCCACATCAAGAATAAGTCTTTTTAGGTAGGTGATCTAGTTCTATTGTATGATAGTAAATTCATGAAGTTTCCTGGAAAATTTAAAATGCATTGGCTTGGACCATATGCTGTAATAGATGTTACTAACGGTGGCTCAGTCTAGTTAGCCACTTTAGCTGGTGATACATTATCCAATATGATAAATGGGAGTAGACTAAAGCTTTACCGCAATAGTCCTGCTTCTCAACATCCATAATGATCAGAAGAAGGAAAAGTTTCTAGGTGCCAAGTATGGTCGGAATTGGGCACTAGAAACTGTGAAAAAGTATGTACATAGACTGGTAGACATAGATCTATATAGTGCATGACATTGAAAAAAAAAGAGGAAAAAAAAAGAAACAATGCGCTGTTGTGACATTCAAAAAGCAACAACTGGAAAGAAAAGAAATTATATGCCACAAAATCACTGCGCAGAACCAACGATGACTTGCTGCGCAGTTCGATGCAAAAATCCAGAAAATAGCCGTTACAAGTGTTGGTTGGGAATATAGCCATTATACAGTAATTCCCTATCGACCGCTCGGGCATTTGAAGCACATATAGCCGTTTTGATCACAATTTTGAAAGACAAGACAACAAAAGCAACCAGATTTGGCCAACGGATACCACCATTAAATGCATATCTAGCCATTCAAGGGCGCTGAGGAGGGTCCACCGCACTTATAAATAACACTGCTTATCATCTCGTGGGTGTATCAAACACTTAGAATTTTCTGCAAATACTTATGTCTGAGCTAGTTTTCATAAACCGTCTACAACCGTTGAAAGTGTTTGCATGCCTAAGAGATTTGTATTTGAAGAAGAGTTCACGGTTGAAGAGACTATGAGGTTGTTCCAACATAGAGGAATTGATGAATTAATGAGAAACCCAAACAAGAAAATTGTTAAAGAATCAGAACAAAATCCAAGGAGATCACCAAGACACGGCCCCTCAATGCAAGAAAAAGGGAAAAATCTAGCAGCGCCCAGATCAAAACTACCGCAGACAAGTTCAGTAGGGCCAAAAAAACCCCTTGCCAATAAAGAGATACCATTAACTATGACTCCAGACTACATCTAATTGCGTGCAGTGGATGCGCCGACCATTAGACTACTAAAAATCCCGAAGTACGGGATACCACTCTCACCAATATCAAAGCATGTTGAGGTGGACAAAAATATGTTAGGAAAGATTCCAGACTGCAAATGGGAGGACTATGATCTACTAGAAATCCAGAAGGAGAATCCAATTGAACCAAATTTCCCACAGTTCCAGCTTGAAAAATACATGTACTGGAAGAAGAATGCAAAGGGTGACCTCACCTTGGTCACCGAGAGCTCGTTGTCAGCAGTAGCCAAGTCGGGGCTGCTCAACCTGCTAAGGCCTCCACATTTTGACAGATCACCGGAGCTCAATGCGGTGGTGCGCACTCTTATGGATCGCATCCACCAGGGATATTTATGGCTAGACCATAATATCGACCTGACAATTGACTTAATCCACCGTATAACTGGATTAAGCAAAAGGGGAGAAGACCCAAGGAAGTTCTTCTAGGGAAAGACAAAGGATAAAGAGGTAGCATCATTAATGAAGCAAACACAATCTGTGGTCAAAGGGAAGCGAGGCTTCTAGATGGATGACATAAAGGATGATGCAATAAGGTTTGTCACGCAGTTGTTAGCGGGAAAAATATTAAGGAAGTGCATACCATTAGAAGTAAATGCAGGCACAATACTACTTGGCGCTGCAGCCGCTGAGGGACAATAATTCAATTGGTCCCAATTTCTATTAAATGAATTCCTCAAAGAACTTAATGATACACAAATCAATGGTGGATATTTCCATTTCACCTGGCTAATTATATTGATCGGCTTCCTGGGGTGGAGGGAACCGAAGCACTACGTCGGAGTGGTCACAAACACTTCAGACTGCAGAGGTGCTCAATTTCAGAATCTATGGGCGAGCCTGAATCCAGAAAGACAACACGAGACAGCGCTAGTGTTTTACACATATTACAACCAGTTGCGCGGGGCCATCATGCTTACACCTTGCATACCAAAGCAAGTGACACGCAAATATATCCGCATTATAAATTTTTATGCTGCGATGAAATGCATCTCCATTTCACCCAAAGCGTAGAAGAAGAATGCAGATTGGTACCCAGGAAACTACAATATGTACGAGGAATATATCGAGAACTTAATGAAAGAATGGCCAGCTGAATTCCGAGTTGAGGTCGTGTATATTGAAAGTGATTCTGGCGAGGATAACCCTATCCCATGTCCCATTGTAGAAGATAAAGAGTCAGGAAAAAGGAAGGATGTTAAAAGTCCTCCGGGGTACAAGGAAAAAAGGAAGAAGCAGAAAGCAAACAAAGACCAATTAGACACAGTGCTTCGCGAAGATGATTATTTAATGATTGCTGTGAGGGTAACTGAACAAATGTAGGAACTTTCGACAGACAAAGAGAAGAAGTGTTGTTGCAGCAACACCCCTCCCCAAAATTTTGTACATGTTGGGGCCCATCCTTTATTTTTTGTAGAAATTTTGCTTGAGAAGCCATCCCAGCCGTCAGCTCTGTTTTCAACATAAATTTCTGCTTCCCTGTTGAACAGCTTGCCGTCAATCCTTCCATGATTTCCCCAATGAGCCAAAAGATAACTTAGTTTTTTCCCAAACGTTTTGGAATAATTCGGACATTGTCCCGGAGCGGCGGAAGTCAAGCGTCCAACCTTCCGAAAGGAGGACTTAGATTCTCTTTGCCAAAATCAGCGAAAGCCATTGGGCAAGACCACCCGAAACGGAGGAAGCTTTCGCTCAAGCCTTCCGCAACCGCGGAGAAATTCGAGTTGTTCTCCCGAAACGGCGAGGAATTCAACAAAGCCACCCGAAACGGCGGAAGCCAACGTGTTTTACCTCTCCGGAAAAGGACTCTGATTATGGCCATAAGCTGCGGAAACCGTTGGTGAAACCTTGCCGAAACGGCGGAACGATTCAGCTCTGTCTCCCGAAACGGCGAAAGCCATTCGGTTAAACTTGCCGAAATAACACGAAGGGATTCATCAACTTCTTCCGAAGTAAAAGACTTGGAAATTTTTTTCGATCATTGCTTCTGCGGAACGGCTTAGCCCCCGAAACGGCGAAGCCTTTCACTCAAACCTTCCGCGACCGCGGAAAGGTTCCGGCTTTCCTTCTGAAATGGCGGGACACATTCGCCTTAGTCTCCCGGAAAACACTTAGAACATATTACAACCGTCCGCGGAGAAATTGGAGTTCCCTTCCCGAAACGGCGGGGGAATTCACTAAAACGTTCCGAAACGGCGGAAGCCATTCGGATAAGTCCGGCGGGGGAATTCAATAAAGCGTTCCGAAACGGCGGAAACCATTCGGATAAGTCTGGCGGGGGAATTCAATAAAGCGTCCCGAAACGGCGGAAACCATTCGGATAAGTCCCGCGCAGGAATTCACGATTTCCTCCCGAAGTATGAAAGAACTTAGAATTTTTCGGAGAGCTTCGGCGAAAGCCTTCAAGCCTTTTGCTCCCGAAACCGCGGGAGCCTTCATGAAACCTTTCCGAAACAACGGAAGCCATCTCCGTAAAGTCCCGCGGAGGAATTCACAATTGCCTTCCGAAACCATGAGAAAGACTTAGAATTTTCTCAAGAAGCTGTCGCGGAGGCCTTCAGCCTTTGCTCCCGAAACGCGGAAGCCTTCGGGCTACCCTTCCGAAACAGCGGAAGCCAATCGCTTAACTCGCTCGGCAAAAGGATTCCGAAACTACCCCGAGTGAATATGCGGGAAGTTTAAGTTTTGCTTCCGAAACGGCGGAAGCCATTCACGGAAGCCTTCCGAAACTAGCGGGAGCCTTCGCCAAACCTTCCCGAAAAAAATCAACGAGACTTTGAAATTTTGAATCCTTCCGCAATGGCGGATACATTTCGCGAACTAGCCCCGCGAATGGCGGTCGCACGGAAACCGAGGTGCTTTGACGTGACCGCTACGCGCGGCGATTTTAAACCCCGTTTTAACCACGCCACCTACCGAATTAAAGGCTCACACGTGCCCATTCTTTATAAAATACAGTGGGGGGCTCGACCAATACACCATTGTTTTGAACCGACCAGCGACGTGCGATACCGTGCAAATCGCTCCAGCTCACCTCGCGCATCCGTGCTCGCAGCCACCTTGCTCAAGCAATCCCCACGGTGCCAGGTAGGATCTTAACCTTGATTTTCACTACTGAATTGTCCTTTCGGGGAAAACATTGGGTTTTAGCGGGATTGTGACGGGCAAAACACCCGTCAAGGGCTATGTTTTCCCGTCAGTTACAGTGAACGGAGTTTTCATTTTACAAAATCGTCATAGGCCTTCGTGAAAACGTTATATTTTATTTCAATAGTGGTGGGTGCGGGCGGTTAACCATGCCCTGTTTTGTTTTTAAACCCCGGGCCGCGCCCCTCGTCGTGGGTTAAGTTGTCGAAACCCTATGGGCTTTCCATGTCCCGGGCCGTTAACTCGGGCTTAAAACCCTGGGCCCTTTCCATAAGCCCCAGCCCCTACACGAGAGCCGAAACCTGAAGCCATGGCCGCCCTAGCACTCCCCGTCAGCATTTCCCCGGCGCCGTCACCTTCGCTCAGACTAAAAGTACCCCGTAGTGACTCAGCGAGTGGCCGCGCGTGACGATAGCATCCATAGCCCTCACCGAGTCAACCCGCGTCTCCCCGCCATCAACCTCTCCAACCGCAGTTATAACGAAAGACATCTCCTTCCGCGAGGCGGAACCGGAAGCCAATTGCTTCCGTGAATCGCCTATCGGTCCGAAAACCAATATCTTCCGCAACATAGCTTATCCCATACTCGTCTTTCAGAGCTGCAAATGTCCAATTTGAGTCTTGTGTTGAAATAATGTTTTGCTTCCTAAATATTTTGCTTCATTGACTTATCTCATTGATATTAAAACGATGTTGCTCTCTACTAAAACCTTACAGCCTGTTGCTCAAATGATGACTTTGATGTGGATGTTATCAGGAATAAATCAAGATGCCGAAAACCGGTAAGAAGAAGGCGAGGATGACAGAAAAGAAGCCTGCCCCTCCCAAGATGGAAACCTCGCTCCAGGACACCAAGTGCACCACTGGTGTCCCTCCAGAAATCAGATGGGATGACATATACAGAATGATCAGGGACCAAGAGATCCCAGATATGTTGCTGGAGGAGGCACCGATCTATCAAAATATCAGAGCCTCAGGCATAACTAGAGCCGCTACCCGCCCTGAGCTGTTCCCCTGTGCTGAAGTGATCGGGTGGATACTCCAACATGCAGATGCTGATGGGAGAGTGATAAATGACAGCAAGAAAGTGGCTATTGCTTCGTTTCAACCCGCGTATGTTGCGGCGGCCTACAGATTTCCCCGTGTCCAACAAGCTCTGACTAACGAGTGGTTGGGCCAAATGGATAACGTCGAGATGGCCAAGAAGCTATTAAGGGGAGGGAAGCACTTGAGAAAGAAGGGAAATGATGAATATGACGTGCAGAACCTGAGGGCCCCTTTCAGATTGATCGCTTTAATGCTATGCAGAATATTCGGCATGCCCGATGGCACAGTATATAAGATTCAGTGGGTCCCTATTATTCACTATGTGGCATTTCAGGGAACAGTGTTTGACTGGGCCACTATCTTGTCAGATAGTCTGGCCTCAATGATAAGTGCTGCTAAACCCGGGCTGGCCATGAAGAAGGCTGAATTCTTCATGTCTTCATACCTAATAGATTGTATGTTGGCCAAGATAGAGTTCCCCGGATTGGGGTATACATGGGATAGGGCCACAGCCCCGGTCTACATCGCATTCAAGATGTTGTGGGCTCAGAATTACAAGCCCAGCTACAAACTCATCTGTGAGGGGTTCATCATGCCCCTATACGAGAAAATGTTCAAGGAAGAACCAAGTTGCCTGTCACAAAACGCTTTGGAAGTCCTTGAGGATTATGGGGACTTCTACTTTTCAGAACAAGGTACCTACTTGAGAATGTTCGGAGGGACTAAGGCCCCATACATATTGCCGCAGTATGCCACAGACTATGTGGTGCTCAAGGAAGCAGTAAGACAACTCTTCTTGGATGGGATCGGAGCATTCCTCCACAAGCTACACAAGGCTTCCTTTCCCCCCCTACCTTTCTGCATAGGTGCTTACAAGTTTTCTGGAGTGGCCTCTGCCGACGAATTTGTTCAAGAGTTGAAGGCCTTCCATTTCGGTGAGGTCATCTTCCACAGGAACGACAGAAAGGGTAAAGTGGCCGAGCATTGCAAGGGGAACTATGCTAACTTCGAATACTCCCACTACCCCGATGCCGAGGAGGAGGCATTCAGAGGCATCAACAACATGACTGAGCTACGGATCTGTCGCCAAAGTGTTGGAGCGAGCTCTAGCTCAACCAAAGCCCAGAAGACCATCCAGCAAAAGGAGAGAGAAGCCAAGGATGCCCGAGCTCAGGAAGAGCTCAGATTAAGAGAAGAGGCAAGGTTACAAAAGGAAGCCGAGGAAGCGAGAAAGCAACAAGACGCTGAAAGTGAAAGACTGCGGAAGGAGGCTGAAGAAGCCCAAAAGTAGAAGGAAGCAGAGACTGAGCGAGCTGAAGCAAGGAACAAGGCGGAGGAAGAATTAAAGACAAGGGAAAATACCGAGGCAGGTGGGTCCGGTGTGCAAGACATGGAGATAGACACCTCTCAAGCAGGTGGCTTTGGTACCCAAAAGGAAGGAACAGACCCTGCTCAGGAAGTCCGGACCCCACCTATGGAAGAAGACATAGACATCATAAACCGACCAATTGTACCGTACACTCCATCTGGGAAACGTACGGTGTCCAAATGGAATGAGTTTGTCTATGACAAGAAAAGGAAAACAATGGTCCTCCAATCAGAAGAGAGGATTAAAAGTCCCTTCCATGATGACATAGTTACTCGCCGAGAGGTCGCTGTCATGCAAAACACAGACGCAGATCCCATCGCCATGGCATCCGCAGCTATAGCAACAGCACAGGCATCATTTGCCAATGTAGGGGTTATAGTCAAAGAAAATATATTGACAAAGAAGAGAGCACGTACCCTGCAACAAAATGTGGCTAATGAGCAAGCCCAAAGAGACCTGGCAGTGAACAAATACAATTGCTTGTACGCTGAGCATAAGGAGTTGGCAAATAAGTACAGCTACCTGGAGGAGGAAAAGGACCAGCTAGCACTCCAAATAATGATTGCAGAAGCGGAGAAGAGTGGAGCAGAAGAAAAGGCTTCCCAGCTAGAAGCAGACAAGCAGGCATTAGCTGAGCGTTTAGAGCAAGCGGAAAGCAGAACCTTGGACATGTCCCCCTTCCACGAGCTGTCATGCAATATCCTACAGCAAGTGTATGGCTCTCAAGAGCTAATCACTGATGAGGTTTGCAAACTCAAGGCCATGACGGTTAGGCTAAAGGAGGTTAATGCGGAAGCCCACAGGCTCAAAGCTAAGAATACCCGTGTCAAAGCAAATGTCATAAGTCAGATGGCATGGAGGGAAGGGAAAGGAGGTTTCCCCCCGCATCTTCCTTTTAAGGCCGTGGAAGATTTTAATGAAGATATAGCCTTGTTGGAGTTTGGTAGGAACTGTTCCAATAAGCTAATGGCCAGTGTGCAGAGGACAACAGATAGAATCAACAACCTATACCAAAAGCTCAAAGGAGTTCATGACAACTGCACATTGAGTTTCCCTCAGACCCTAGAAGGCTTCCCGGAAAAGGAGCAGCGGTTGTCTCAACTAAAAGAAGAGCTAGGCATCTAGATGGATTATGTGAAAAGCATTGATGTCCTGGCCATGGATGATCTCCAACATTACATCGGTTCATCAACACTGCACAACCATCTGTTGAAGGAAACATATCAAGTTGCTGAAGCAGAAGTACAAAGCATTAAAATAGAACTCGGGAAGAATGTAACTTCTCAGAAAATCCTGTTTCCTGCTGCAGCAAACATAATCATAAGGGACACAGGTGTGTGGCACAGCTACATAGAAGAGGAGGTCAGGAAAGCTGCAGCAGCAGCAGGAACATCAGTGGATCCGGCAGCCTCTCTCCCGGAAGCCTCTTCCCCAGCAATGACAGAAAAGCCGGCCAGTTCAATTCCCCCTTCCCAATCAGGAGCAGCATCAACAGGGGATTCAAGGGCCTCTGCCCAGGCAGCACCAGTGACAATCAACTTGGGCGACCCTTTGCCAGCAGAAGCTCACGCACAGCAATGAAGGAGATGAATTCAGTGAGCCACTCTCTTCAGCCCGACACGTGCCCAGCAGGGAACGTTTTGATTTTAGCAATTTTTCTGTTATATATATTGGAATATGTAAGGCATAAGCCGTGGGACAGCTGTCCCTGATTTTGTCAAAAAAAACATTTTTTGTAAATGAAGCGGCCATTTTTGGGGGTCGAATATAGTGGAAATTCCTGTAAATGACAGGTGGGGAATGCTAGGTGTCAGCCCAGAGAGCAAATTTGTAACTATAAATAGGAGCTAGGAAAGATTAGAAAGGACTTTTGGCACGGAATGAAAATTTTGGGGCAAATGATATGAGCTATCTTGTATCGGCTCTGTAAATTGAATTTTTCTAATAGAAGCCATGGGAGATGGACGTTTTGCTCGGAATGTTGAGTTGCTTTGTGTTGGACTATTCTAATGACTGCAATTCTGCAATGTGAGATCATTCTTGACTTCTGAATTATTTCTTTGCATTAATGATTTTTGCTCTCATCTATGCATGCGTTCTCTCTATTTTGTGAACAATGAAATGTATTGCAGTGAATTTCTCTGCCTAGATCGAATAGCTAACTGTTCTTTCTTCCGGGTAATCCATGTGGCTCCTTGTTCATGACTTTAATTTGCTCCTTGCAGGGATCTTTGAGTTTAATTTCAGTTTTCTTACGTTTAGATCTGTTTCTTTGTTTTGTTACATAGATTAGATAATTTTGCTTTCTTTTGTTTATGAGCAATAGATGCGTTCTTTATTCTTTCGTTTCCCTCTGTTGTCTGAGCAATAGACGCGTTCCATGCTGAATGAGAAGCTACCTTCTCAAGATCTTCATGTGGCTGTAGCTTTCATTGTGAGAAATAATAGCTATCTGTTCTTTGATTACGATAACTGTTACAGCTGATTGCTCCTCCCTTAAGCGTGTTCCCTGCAGGGATAGATAGACGTGTTCCCGTTTCTAGATTTAGATCTGTTTCAATTGCATTTAGATTAAGTATAATTTAGGCATGTGCATCTCATATAAAACACATAAAACCCAAAAGAAAGGTGGATCGGGCCATAACCGGTAAAATCGGATTTAAAGTCCAAAACCACGGTTGCCGGAACCGCTAACCGGATGGATTCCCTACACCAAACGGGAGATAGTCTAATTGGGACCGTCTCTCGGGGAGAATCCCTTTCTGATTGATGCTACGATATCTGAGGCATCAACAGTTTTTGGCGCTAGAAGGAGGGCCTGAAGTGCATGGTTGATAGAAGAAAATCTTCCACGGTCATAGATAACACTGAAAACCCGCTTGAAGAAAACTTTTCAAACAGCCCAGATCTTGGATTAACAGACCAAGAACGCCTCATTTCTGACCCTGAGCCTCAGGATGCTTTGTACGCTGTTCCTTTTGCAGAAATAGAGGACTTGAGAAGACATACTAGATCTTACGTTAGACAGCTAGGTGGTTTAAACGCTGTCAACTTCCTCCCTAAGAAAACTACACCCAGAAAGGAGCCGCAATACACCCGTGATTCAATCCTCGTTCAAAGTTTTGAAGAACTGGTAAATCTGATGTTGGAAGAAATCTCCGGCACTCTTAACAAGGCGGACCAGGAAAATCCCAAAGAAGTCACCACTCCCAAAAGCACTCCACAGGATTCACCCTACAATTCTCCACCAGGGTCTCCGCATCCAAACCCAAACATGGCTGTACCTACTTGGAGAGCAAGGGGAGGGCTGAACCTAGCTGGACCATTCCATAATCTCCCTAAAAACCCAGAAAAGGTCTTGCCTAAGTACGATCCAGGGAAAGCCATTTCGGCGGAGGATCACCTCAAGAGTTTTTACTTAGCTCTGAACCTTTTGAATGTACAACATGAAGACGTAGTCTGCAGGTTGTTTCCGTACACATTCGAGCCTAAGGTATCATCTTGGTACTTTAGCCTTCAACCCAGCTCAATCTCTAGTTGGGATGATTTCGAAAAGTGTTTCCTTAAGAAATACGGGAACCAAAAGACTGTAGCCACGCTTATGAAAGAAATCTTATCCATGAGAATGGAGAAGAAGGAAAAGGTTCAAGACTTTAATCAAAGATTCACAACACTGTTAAATAACTTTAGTGAAACTAACAAACCCACAGAAGAGTCTTTGATTGAATACTACACAACAGCTCTTGAAGGTCCAATCGCAATGTTTGTAAAGCGATCCAAGAAAACGACCCTGATAGAGAATTTTGAGGAAGCTCGAAAGATAGAGGAAGAGGCTGATAGCATTGCTAAACATGCCTTAGATGTGGAAACAAAACCAGCAGCTAGCAAGAAACCTTTGCTCCTCACGAGAGGCAAAGAAGAGCCATCTACGGATATGGAAAATGTAGTTAAAATGATGCAAAAATTATCTAACAAAATCATAGATCTTGAGAAAGACAAGGCTGCTAGTACATCTAGGAAACCTTTCAAGCCATTCTATAAAAGAAGGGAAGACGGGGAACAGTCTCACCCACCAATGAACACTGCCCCTGTTTTAAACTTGAATGAGATTGGGATGGAAAATTTCTGCACCTTTCACCAAGAACCACACTCGGAGAAGAGCTGCCCTCAATGGATCAATTCCATGAGCTTGGTCATGAACCAAATGTTAGATTCTCAGATCCCTGACCAGGATGATCCTCCAGAAGAGCCAAGCCCTGAGTTAAAGGAACCAACCCCGGACACTACTATGGTGTTGTGGGATTGGGTACCTATGACTGAATTAGTAGAAGAAGATCACGTAGATAGCTCTCCCTCTACCATAAATGTTGCCACTCGCAGCAAGGGCCCAATTGCGGATCCTGTACCAGTCACCATTCCCCATAAGCCTAAAATTTCGAAAGATCCGCCTAGGAGGCATATACCAATCATCCCCCCACAGCCCAAAGTAAACCAAACAGCTGCCAAACAGCCAAGCGCTGACAACACAGTTCAGCCACCTAAAGAAACCGTGAACAAAACAGATCAGTCCATTCGAATTGGGAATGAGTCCGATATAGGGTATGATATTATCGAAGATATCAAGAAAGTTAAAGCGAACGTATCAATATTTGACATGTGTAGCTTGCCCCATCAACGAGACAAACTACTGCATGTTTTACAACCAAAACCCAGCGCTACATTAACGGATTCTCAAGACAATCCTGAAATTAACGAGGCTAGCATCGGTGGGAAATCCAAATCCCAAACATTGCCATTTCTGCTGACATTCGAAATTTTTAATCACAATGTTCATAACTGTCTGGTAGACTCCGGAGCTTCTTCAAACGTTATGCCACTTTCAATTTGTAAGAAAATTAATGGGCAGCCCATACCATCTCCAGCTCAAATCATACAATTAGACAGGACTGCTGTCAAGGTTATAGGGGAGATGAAAGATGTTTTAATTAGACTGTCAACCGACCCTAGAGTCTGTCAATTTATTGACATAATGGTGGTCGATATCCCTGAAGCTTATGGGCTGATTTTGAGTAGGGATTGGTCTACCAAGTTGAGTGGCTACTTTGCTACCGATTGGTCTCATCTATGGCTGCCTTATCAGAACAGGCAGAATCAGATTAAAATTCTTAGGGGACCTCATATGAAACAAAACGTAACCCAGCTAGAAGAAAAGAATGAGGCTGTAGCTTTCTCTTCCTCGGTCCTGGGAAATTACTTCTTAGAAATGGATCCGGGTAACTATCAATCTGAAACCTTTTGCCATGAATCAGACAAACAGTCCGATCTCCTTCATTTCTCTCGGACTGATGAGATTGATTGTAACATAGTCAATTTAGTTGCTAACATAGACCACAAAGAAACTAACTTAGTTGAATCTAAAGATACCTTTTGGACATTATACTTTGATGGTTCTAAAAATCTGGAAGGATCCGGAGCCGGTTGTGTTCTAATGGATCCAAAGAAGAACAAGTATTTTTTGTCTTGTAGATTAGAATTCGATTGTACTAATAATACCGCTGAATATGAAGCTTTGGTACATGGTTTAAAGAAGGCCATTGGCTTAAATGTTAAGTACCTGAAAGTTTTTGGTGACTCCGAGATAGTTGTCAGACAGGTAAGGGACACCATTCACTGTCTCTCACCGCACTTGAAAGGGTACCAGGCTGAGGTATGGGATTTAATCATGTATTTTGACGCTTTCAATATAAGATCAATTCCCAGATTGCAAAATGCTACTGCTGATTTGTTAGCAACATCTGCTTCCAGATTGGTGCCGTCAAATAACAAATGCTCTATTGAATTGATTTTCAGGCCTTCCATTCCCGATAACATCACGAACTTCAGAGTATTCGATGATGATGAGCAAATTATCAGTTTCCTGACAAACGAAGACAGTTTTCAAGGAGCCGCAATAGATGAGGAAGAACATGATGCCGATTTGATGAAAAAGGAAGACGAGAAAGGAAATTTCATGCCAAAGGGGGTAAGGTCCCTCGAAATGCTTTTCGACCTTCAAAATAAGTTCAAAAGACCAGCTAATACCAAAACTAACAGCTCATCAATGCAACATGAGTTGGTCAATTTGGGTACCGAGGCAGAACCAAAATTTGTCAACCTTGGCAAATGTTGTTCACCAAGAGAAAGAGATAGGTTTATTAAGCTGTTTAAACAGTACAAGGATGTTTTTGCATGGACCTATGAAGATCTGAAAACATATGACGTCCGCATCATCCAGCATGTTATACCAATGAAAGCGGGTGTCAAGCCATTTCAGCAGCAGTTAAGGAGGATGCATCCCACTCTTGAACCGCTGATCCAAAAGGAATTAAAGAGGCTCCTGGACGCTAAGATAATATTCAAAGTTCGGCATTCCGAATGGGTTCCAAACTTGGTTCCCGTGAGGAAGAAATCAGGAGAGATTAGGCTATGTGTAGACTTCAGAAATTTAAACAAAGCCTCAGATAAAGACAACTACCCCGTGCCTTCAATGGAGCATATCCTACAAATGGTGTCTGGATCTGAATTGTTTTCTCTCCTCGATGGTTTCTCTGGCTATAATCAAGTGTTAGTAGCCGAGGAAGATCGTCTCAAGACTACCTTCAGGACTAAGTGGGGAACTTTCGCTTACAGGAGAATGCCATTTGGTCTGATAAATGCTGGAGCTACATTCCAAAGGGCAATGGATATTGCCTTCCGAGGATTGGGTGGACAATGTGTTGTTGTTTACTTAGATGATGTGACAGTCTTTTCGAAGAAAAGGGAAGATCATGTTGTTCATCTGAGGCACATCTTTGACCGTTGCCGGAAGTATGGTATTTCCTTGAATCCCAAGAAGAGCGTGTTTGCTGTACCCGAAGGTAAGCTCTTGGGTCATGTCATCTCCAAAGCGGGAGTGTCAATCGACCCAGAAAGAGTCCAAGCTATTAATAAGATCCCAATGCCTCACAACAAAAAATCTATGCAGTCTTTTATGGGCACCATCAATTTTGTCCGCAGATTTGTTCCGGATTTTGCACAAATCGTTAAGCCGTTACAGCAGATGGTTAAACAAAGCACACAATTCAAGTGGACAGATTTGGAGAAGGACGCATTTAGAGATATCAAGGCAGCTGTAGCTAAGGCTCCTTCCTTAAGAAGCCCAGATTTTGATAAAGATTTCATCTTGTATACCTTCGCTTCGGATGATTCTCTCGCAGCTGTACTCACGCAAAAGGTGGAGTTGGGGGACGAATACCCAATTTCGTTTATGAGCACTGGTCTGCAAGGGGCTGAGCTGAATTACCCCGTAGTTGACAAGCATGCCTACGCAGTCTTCAAAGCAGTCAAGCAGTTTAGGCCATACATTTTGAAGAACAAAACTAAAGTCATAGTTCCCCATCCAGCTATTAGGTCCCTTTTCGTTCAAAAGGAATTGGGAGAGAGGAGAGGAAACTGGGTCACAGCTCTGCAGGAGTATGATCTGGAATTTAAATCGGCTACAATCATCAAAGGACAAGGTCTATGCAAGTTACTGGCGGGAAACTCGACTGATGAAGAACACCATTGGAGAAATGAAGCTGAGCTCAATTCGGTTGAGGTATGCCATATCTTTACAGCTCCCCAGTCATGGTATAGGGATCTAGTGCACTATTTGCAGCAAGGATATCTACTCGAACACTGGAATTCTAAACAAAGAAGGGCACTCCGCTTGAAATCGGCACCCTATCAGATCATTGATGGGATTCTTTTTAGAAAGAATTATGATGGAGTCCTTCTTAGGTGTTTGGAAAAGGAGGATGCAAACAAAGTTGTCAAAGAATTGCATGATGGCCCCGCAGGTGGCCATTATTCAGGAGAGACGACAGCACACAAGATACTGAGAGCTGGTTATTACTGGCCCACTCTGTTTCGAGATGCCCACACATACGCGCGAAACTGTGATGTATGTCAAAGAAGCGCTGGGAAGTTACCTAAGGCCGCATGCCCATTGCAGCCGGTCATCATCTCTGAACCTTTTGAGCAATGGGGCATAGATGTTATCGGAGAAATAAATCCAAATTATTCATTGCAACACCGATACATTCTGACGGCTACCGATTACTTCACCAGGTGGACGGAGGCCATCCCGCTGCGCAAGATCAATGAAGACGCAGTTATCAGCTTCTTGAAAGAGAACATCATAACCAGGTTTGGGGTTCCAATTTCCCTTGTTTTTGATAATGCTACTTATTTTTCATCTTGCAAGATAAATGAATTTGTTTATGGATGGGGAATTAAGTTGCATTATTCAGCCAATTACTACCCTCAGGGAAACGGATTAGCTGAATCCTCAAACAAGAATCTGATTCGAATCCTCAAGAAAACTGTGATAGAAAACCAGAGAAGTTGGCATGTGGCTCTCCCAAACGCCTTATGGGCAGATAGAGTAACCCCGAAGAATGCTTTAGGTGTCTCCCCTTTCACTCTCGTCTATGGCAAGGAAGCCATACTTCCCCCAAACATCTTACTACCTTCCTTGCAATTATCCCAAGCCTCTCGGGGTTCTGGTAGCCAAGCCTTGCAATCCAGGATCAACACCCTGCTTCGACTGGAAGAAGCCCGACACAAAGCCAAAGATCGATTCCATCATCACCAGGACATAGTTAAGAGATGGTTCGATAAAAGGAAATCCAGCAAGAGGGATTTTGAAGTCGGGGACTTAGTCCTAAAATGGGACCATAATCACGAGGGCAAAGGAATGCATACGAAATTTCAACATCTATGGGTAGGCCCGTACCAGATTTCTGCAAAATTGGGCCCATCCACTTATAAATTGACAAATCTCGAGGGAGAGGAAGTAGCCCTTCCACTCAATGGCCTCGCCCTGAAACAATATTTTGCATAGTCTCCTCGAGACGTCCTGTATATAAATAAAATTGTCTTTTCGCTTTCGCTTTTAGCTGTTTTATTTTTCGGCCATTTTGTTTCCTTCTTTGTTATTTGAACTTTTCGATAGGTTTTGTTTTCTGAAGCCCCTTTTTTGTTGAGTTTCCCGTTGAAGATAGCTCTCTCAAAGAAAACTTGCAACCCATGAGTCCGGAACCCTGCTCAGTAAACCCGGTCTGCTGTGCTCTCGCTGAAATATTCAAAAAGGGGGAAGCCTACCCTGCTAGTCACACTAATCCTGTTCAATAGCAGAGACCCATGGCCATCTTCACTACTATCGTTGGGCTCCACCCACTCTCACACTTCAAAGGCATCTCAAGAAAGGTTACCTAAGTTGGACCCATGGAAAGTGGCACCTCTCGAGGACACGGGGTATTGAAATGACTCCATGCTGCTGATTTAAAAGCCAAAATGGCCTACATTCAAGAGTCTGTTTTCCAGAGATTCTCGCCTCAATTAAAGCATGGCTGAGACAAAAGCAAAAGGGCCATGTAAAATCAAGAAGGCTGTCCAAAAGGCCCAGCTCAAAATGGGCTCCTCTCCGTCCGTGAAGTTTGAACAAATCAATAAAACCTCTAACTCACACAAAAGGACATTATGGATTGAGGAGCCCAAATCAAAGATCTGTCCAAAAGAAAATATCCCTGGAAGGCTCAAACAGCTAAGCTGTCCAAAGTACAAGCATCCCAAAGGATGCCAGCCGCATGGGAATGAGGAACAAGAACAATAGTGTCCATGAGAAAGTGTTGCAAATCCTGTGGAGTCCGGCAGTAGTGACCATTTGAGGGATGACCCTCTTAAAATGAATCTCATATGCTGGCCCTCTGAGAGTGGTGAAGATGTCTCGGTCAAAGCTCCCCTTTCCCCAATGGCTAGCAGGAAAAGTGCTCCTTTCCCCGCATGAGTCTAAAATGCTCAGCTGAGTAGTGCACCCGAGACGGATGTTTTAATGAGGTTCCGGACCATGTAGGGTATTTTTTCAGAGATCTGTGTTCGCCAGCGACTCGCCATTGTTGTTGCAGCAACACCCCTCCCCAAAATTTTGTACATGTTGGGGCCCCTCCTTTATTTTTTGTAGAAATTTTGCTTGAGAAGCCATCCCAGCCGTCAGCTCTGTTTTCAACATAAATTTCTGCTTCCCTGCTGAACAGCTTGCCGTCAATCCTTCCATGATTTCCCCAATGAGCCAAAAGATAACTTAGTTTTTTCCCAAACGTTTTGGAATAATTCGGACATTGTCCCGGAGCGGCGGAAGTCAAGCGTCCAACCTTCCGAAAGGAGGACTTAGATTCTCTTTGCCAAAATCAGCGAAAGCCATTGGGCAAGACCACCCGAAACGGCGGAAGCTTTCGCTCAAGCCTTCCGCAACCGCGGAGAAATTCGAGTTGTTCTCCCGAAACGGCGAGGAATTCAACAAAGCCACCCGAAACGGCGGAAGCCAACATGTTTTACCTCTCCGGAAAAGGACTCTGATTATGGCCATAAGCTGCGGAAACCGTTGGTGAAACCTTGCCGAAACGGCGGAACGATTCAGCTCTGTCTCCCGAAACGGCGAAAGCCATTCGGTTAAACTTGCCGAAATAACACGAAGGGATTCATCAACTTCTTCCGAAGTAAAAGACTTGGAAATTTTTTTCGATCATTGCTTCTGCGGAACGGCTTAGCCCCCGAAACGGCGAAGCCTTTCACTCAAACCTTCCGCGACCGCGGAAAGGTTCCGGCTTTCCTTCCGAAATGGCGGGACACATTCGCCTCAGTCTCCCGGAAAACACTTAGAACATATTACAACCGTCCGCGGAGAAATTGGAGTTCCCTTCCCGAAACGGCGGGGGAATTCACTAAAACGTTCCGAAACGGCGGAAGCCATTCGGATAAGTCCGGCGGGGGAATTCAATAAAGCGTTCCGAAACGGCGGAAACCATTCGGATAAGTCTGGCGGGGGAATTCAATAAAGCGTCCCGAAACGGCGGAAACCATTCGGATAAGTCCCGCGCAGGAATTCACGATTTCCTCCCGAAGTATGAAAGAACTTAGAATTTTTCGGAGAGCTTCGGCGAAAGCCTTCAAGCCTTTTGCTCCCGAAACCGCGGGAGCCTTCATGAAACCTTTCCGAAACAACGGAAGCCATCTCCGTAAAGTCCCGCGGAGGAATTCACAATTGCCTTCCGAAACCATGAGAAAGACTTAGAATTTTCTCAAGAAGCTGTCGCGGAGGCCTTCAGCCTTTGCTCCCGAAACGCGGAAGCCTTCGGGCTACCCTTCCGAAACAGCGGAAGCCAATCGCTTAACTCGCTCGGCAAAAGGATTCCGAAACGACCCCGGGTGAATATGCGGGAAGTTTAAGTTTTGCTTCCGAAACGGCGGAAGCCATTCACGGAAGCCTTCCGAAACTAGCGGGAGCCTTCGCCAAACCTTCCCGAAAAAAATCAACGAGACTTTGAAATTTTGAATCCTTCCGCAATGGCGGATACATTTCGCGAACTAGCCCCGCGAATGGCGGTCGCACGGAAACCGAGGTGCTTTGACGTGACCGCTACGCGCGGCGATTTTAAACCCCGTTTTAACCATGCTACCTACCGAATTAAAGGCTGACACGTGCCCATTCTTTATAAAATACAGTGGGGGGCTCGACCAATACACCATTGTTTTGAACCGGCCAGCGACGTGCGATACCGTGCAAATCGCTCCAGCTCACCTCGCGCATCCGTGCTCGCAGCCACCTTGCTCAAGCAATCCCCACGGTGCCAGGTAGGATCTTAACCTTGATTTTCACTACTGAGTTGTCCTTTCGGAGAAAACATTGGGTTTTAGCGGGATTGTGACGGGCAAAACACCCGTCAAGGGCTATGTTTGCCCGTCAGGTACAGTGAACGGAGTTTTCATTTTACAAAATAGTCATAGGCCTTCGTGAAAACGTTATATTTTATTTCAATAGTGGTGGGTGCGGGCGGTTAACCATGCCCTGTTTTGTTTTTAAACCCCGGGCCGTGCCCCTCGTCGTGGGTTAAGTTGTCGAAACCCTATGGGCTTTCCATGTCCCGGGCCGTTAACTCGGGCTTAAAACCCTGGGCCCTTTCCATAAGCCCCAGCCCCTACACGAGAGCCGAAACTTGAAGCCATGGCCGCCCTAGCACTCCCCGTCAGCATTTCCCCGGCGCCGTCACCTTCGCTCAGACTAAAAGTACCCCGTAGTGACTCGGCGAGTGGCCGCGCGTGACGATAGCATCCATAGCCCTCACCGAGTCAACCCGCGTCTCCCCGCCATCAACCTCTCCAACCGCAGTTATAACGAAAGACATCTCCTTCCGCGAGGCGGAACCGGAAGCCAATTGCTTCCGTGAATCGCCTATCGGTCCGAAAACCAATAGCTTCCGCAACATAGCTTATCCCATACTCGTCTTTCAGAGCTGCAAATGTCCAATTTGAGTCTTGTGTTGAAATAATGTTTTGCTTCCTAAATATTTTGCTTCATTGACTTATCTCATTGATATTAAAACGATGTTGCTCTCTACTAAAACCTTACAGCCTGTTGCTCAAATGATGACTTTGATGTGGATGTTATCAGGAATAAATCAAGATGCCGAAAACCGGTAAGAAGAAGGCGAGGATGACAGAAAAGAAGCCTGCCCCTCCCAAGATGGAAACCTCGCTCCAGGACACCAAGTGCACCACTGGTGTCCCTCCAGAAATCAGATGGGATGACATATACAGAATGATCAGGGACCAAGAGATCCCAGATATGTTGCTGGAGGAGGCACCGATCTATCAAAATATCAGAGCCTCAGGCATAACTAGAGCCGCTACCCGCCCTGAGCTGTTCCCCTGTGCTGAAGTGATCGGGTGGATACTCCAACATGCAGATGCTGATGGGAGAGTGATAAATGACAGCAAGAAAGTGGCTATTGCTTCGTTTCAACCCGCGTATGTTGCGGCGGCCTACAGATTTCCCCGTGTCCAACAAGCTCTGACTAACGAGTGGTTGGGCCAAATGGATAACGTCGAGATGGCCAAGAAGCTATTAAGGGGAGGGAAGCACTTGAGAAAGAAGGGAAATGATGAATATGACGTGCAGAACCTGAGGGCCCCTTTCAGATTGATCGCTTTAATGCTATGCAGAATATTCGGCATGCCCGATGGCACAGTATATAAGATTCAGTGGGTCCCTATTATTCACTATGTGGCATTTCAGGGAACAGTGTTTGACTGGGCCACTATCTTGTCAGATAGTCTGGCCTCAATGATAAGTGCTGCTAAACCCGGGCTGGCCATGAAGAAGGCTGAATTCTTCATGTCTTCATACCTAATAGATTGTATGTTGGCCAAGATAGAGTTCCCCGGATTGGGGTATACATGGGATAGGGCCACAGCCCCGGTCTACATCGCATTCAAGATGTTGTGGGCTCAGAATTACAAGCCCAGCTACAAACTCATCTGTGAGGGGTTCATCATGCCCCTATACGAGAAAATGTTCAAGGAAGAACCAAGTTGCCTGTCACAAAACGCTTTGGAAGTCCTTGAGGATTATGGGGACTTCTACTTTTCAGAACAAGGTACCTACTTGAGAATGTTCGGAGGGACTAAGGCCCCATACATATTGCCGCAGTATGCCACAGACTATGTGGTGCTCAAGGAAGCAGTAAGACAACTCTTCTTGGATGGGATCGGAGCATTCCTCCACAAGCTACACAAGGCTTCCTTTCCCCCCCTACCTTTCTGCATAGGTGCTTACAAGTTTTCTGGAGTGGCCTCTGCCGACGAATTTGTTCAAGAGTTGAAGGCCTTCCATTTCGGTGAGGTCATCTTCCACAGGAACGACAGAAAGGGTAAAGTGGCCGAGCATTGCAAGGGGAACTATGCTAACTTCGAATACTCCCACTACCCCGATGCCGAGGAGGAGGCATTCAGAGGCATCAACAACATGACTGAGCTACGGATCTGTCGCCAAAGTGTTGGAGCGAGCTCTAGCTCAACCAAAGCCCAGAAGACCATCCAGCAAAAGGAGAGAGAAGCCAAGGATGCCCGAGCTCAGGAAGAGCTCAGATTAAGAGAAGAGGCAAGGTTACAAAAGGAAGCCGAGGAAGCGAGAAAGCAACAAGACGCTGAAAGTGAAAGACTGCGGAAGGAGGCTGAAGAAGCCCAAAAGCAGAAGGAAGCAGAGACTGAGCGAGCTGAAGCAAGGAACAAGGCGGAGGAAGAATTAAAGACAAGGGAAAATACCGAGGCAGGTGGGTCCGGTGTGCAAGACATGGAGATAGACACCTCTCAAGCAGGTGGCTTTGGTACCCAAAAGGAAGGAACAGACCCTGCTCAGGAAGTCTGGACACCACCTATGGAAGAAGACATAGACATCATAAACCGACCAATTGTACCGTACACTCCATCTGGGAAACGTACGGTGTCCAAATGGAATGAGTTTGTCTATGACAAGAAAAGGAAAAAAATGGTCCTCCAATCAGAAGAGAGGATTAAAAGTCCCTTCCATGATGACATAGTTACTCGCCGAGAGGTCGCTGTCATGCAAAACACAGACGCAGATCCCATCGCCATGGCATCCGCAGCTATAGCAACAGCACAGGCATCATTTGCCAATGTAGGGGTTATAGTCAAAGAAAATATATTGACAAAGAAGAGAGCACGTACCCTGCAACAAAATGTGGCTAATGAGCAAGCCCAAAGAGACCTGGCAGTGAACAAATACAATTGCTTGTACGCTGAGCATAAGGAGTTGGCAAATAAGTACAGCTACCTGGAGGAGGAAAAGGACCAGCTAGCACTCCAAATAATGATTGCAGAAGCGGAGAAGAGTGGAGCAGAAGAAAAGGCTTCCCAGCTAGAAGCAGACAAGCAGGCATTAGTTGAGCGTTTAGAGCAAGCGGAAAGCAGAACCTTTGACATGTCCCCCTTCCATGAGCTGTCATGCAATATCCTACAGCAAGTGTATGGCTCTCAAGAGCTAATCACTGATGAGGTATGCAAACTCAAGGCCATGACGGTTAGGCTAAAGGAGGTTAATGCGGAAGCCCACAGGCTCAAAGCTAAGAATACCCGTGTCAAAGCAAATGTCATAAGTCAGATGGCATGGAGGGAAGGGAAAGGAGGTTTCCCCCCGCATCTTCCTTTTAAGGCCGTGGAAGATTTTAATGAAGATATAGCCTTGTTGGAGTTTGGTAGGAACTGTTCCAATAAGCTAATGGCTAGTGTGCAGAGGACAACAGATAGAATCAACAACCTATACCAAAAGCTCAAAGGAGTTCATGCCAACTGCACATTGAGTTTCCCTCAGACCCTAGAAGGCTTCCCGAAAAAGGAGCAGCGGTTGTCTCAACTAAAAGAAGAGCTAGGCGTCCAGATGGATTATGTGAAAAGCATTGATGTCCTGGCCATGGATGATCTCCAACATTACATGGGTTCATCAACACTGCACAACCATCTGTTGAAGGAAACATATCAAGTTGCTGAAGCAGAAGTACAAAGCATTAAAATAGAACTCGGGAAGAATGTAACTTCTCAGAAAATCCTGTTTCCTGCTGCAGCAAACATAATCATAAGGGACACAGGTGTGTGGCACAGCTACATAGAAGAGGAGGTCAGGAAAGCTGCAGCAGCAGCAGGAACATCAGTGGATCCGGCAGCCTCTCTCCCGGAAGCCTCTTCCCCAGCAATGACAGAAAAGCCGGCCAGTTCAATTCCCCCTTCCCAATCAGGAGCAGCATCAACAGGGGATTCAAGGGCCTCTGCCCAGGCAGCACCAGTGACAATCAACTTGGGCGACCCTTTGCCAGCAGAAGCTCACGCACAGCAATGAAGGAGATGAATTCAGTGAGCCACTCTCTTCAGCCCGACACGTGCCCAGCAGGGAACGTTTTGATTTTAGCAATTTTTCTGTTATATATATTGGAATATGTAAGGCGTAAGCCGTGGGACAGCTGTCCCTGATTTTGTCAAAAAAAACATTTTTTGTAAATGAAGCGGCCATTTTTGGGGGTCGAATATAGTGGAAATTCCTGTAAATGACAGGTGGGGAATGCTAGGTGTCAGCCCAGAGAGCAAATTTGTAACTATAAATAGGAGCTAGGAAAGATTAGAAAGGACTTTTGGCACGGAATGAAAATTTTGGGGCAAATGATATGAGCTATCTTGTATCGGCTCTGTAAATTGAATTTTTCTAATAGAAGCCATGGGAGATGGACGTTTTGCTCGGAATGTTGAGTTGCTTTGTGTTGGACTATTCTAATGACTGCAATTCTGCAATGTGAGATCATTCTTGACTTCTGAATTATTTCTTTGCATTAATGATTTTTGCTCTCATCTATGCATGCGTTCTCTCTATTTTGTGAACAATGAAATGTATTGCAGTGAATTTCTCTGCCTAGATCGAATAGCTAACTGTTCTTTCTTCCGGGTAATCCATGTGGCTCCTTGTTCATGACTTTAATTTGCTCCTTGCAGGGATCTTTGAGTTTAATTTCAGTTTTCTTACGTTTAGATCTGTTTCTTTGTTTTGTTACATAGATTAGATAATTTTGCTTTCTTCTGTTTATGAGCAATAGATGCGTTCTTTATTCTTTCGTTTCCCTCTGTTGTCTGAGCAATAGACGCATTCCATGCTGAATGAGAAGCTACCTTCTCAAGATCTTCATGTGGCTGTAGATTTCATTGTGAGAAATAATAGCTATCTGTTCTTTGATTACGATAACTGTTACAGCTGATTGCTCCTCCCTTAAGCGTGTTCCCTGCAGGGATAGATAGACGTGTTCCCGTTTCTAGATTTAGATCTGTTTCAATTGCATTTAGATTAAGTATAATTTAGGCATGTGCATCTCATATAAAACACATAAAACCCAAAAGAAAGGTGGATCAGGCCATAACCGGTAAAATCGGATTTAAAGTCCAAAACCACGGTTGCCGGAACCGCTAACCGGACGGATTCCCTACACCAAACGGGAGATAGTCTAATTGGGACCGTCTCTCGGGGAGAATCCCTTTCTGATTGATGCTACGATATCTGAGGCATCAACAAGAAGGAAAAGGCAATTCAAGACAACTTAAACCAGAACCTCACTACACTGCAAGGGTTATCCCAAAAATTTGATGAAGTTAGAAGAAGATTACCATTGCACCATGAGTCAGTAGCTGAAAAAGGGTCCACAGGGACTCCGCAGTAGCAAATAACGATTCCTATGAGGTCCCGTATTGTCCATTTGCATCCACTATCTATCAGGTTGCCATTACAAGATCAAGCAATGCTAGATACAAAGAATGTAGAGCGCGTGGAGCTTGATCTTGCAACCATACCATTTCCAGGACTCCATTACTTATAGACGCAACTCGGTGAAGAAATGCATGACAGAACAATAGAAGTGCTGAAAGGACAGGCAAAGTTACAAAGGAAACTCAAGGAAGAGAGCTCACAGAGTACTATGCAATTACAAGATGAAACAAATCGTCGACTGAGATTGGAGAACACGATCATTGCCGTTAAAGGTAATATAGATGACTTTGAAATACAAACAGAACCAACAGATACCATCATCAAGATTGGCGATTTGGTCAATAGCCTAAAGACTGAGAAGGAAGACATGGAGATTCTCCACGAATATGAAATTGCTTCCCTGAAAGTGCAGATCAATCCACAAATTCCACCAGATGAACAATAGTTGAGACAAGGAGTAGTGAAGACCGCGACACAAAATATTGCTATTGAAGTCACTAAGTGCCAGAGTCTACTAGAATCAGCACTAAAGGCATTTAGTACCCTTGAAGAAGATCAACAATTATAGGAAGTAAACAAGGAAGTGAAAAAAAAACAAGAAGTACTAGAAAAGATGAGTGAGGAGGTTAAGGTGCTGCCAGCAAGGGAGAAACTCCTCAAATACATGGAAATCAACAACCTAAAGAAGGAAGTTAAGGTGTTGCGGGAGAAGGAGACAAAAATGGACGATAAGTTGCAGCCATTATTAGAGGACACTGACACAATCTCACATGAGATCGAAGAAAAGTTGAAGGAGCTGAACTAGAATCAAGAGCAGGTGGAAGGCTAGATCGACCAAGAGATAACATTAGAGATGGTGGAAACAGTTGGGCAAATTGAACAAGATATGAAGGCCACAGTAGAAAAGATGACTCACACATTCAAGGAGTTCGCTGCGAAGATCAACCCACAATCAGCGGAACACCTTCAAGGATTTCTAGGTGGCTCGGGGGCGAGCCACATGTAAGTGTTAGGGGCCTGTTGGGCCTAGCCCAAACGGGGCATTTTTGAACAGGAAGAATTTTGAGAACTGCGGAGCTAAGCGCAGTTAAGTTTGAACAATTTTGGGATAAGTTTTGGTATGCCGCGAAGTTGCACACTGTATAGTGTCAGAGGAGTTGCGAGGTCGGTGCTGCGAGGAGTACAACCCCGTGATGTGCCACATCAACGAAGATCCAGCTATGCACATCATCGACGGATGAAGGTAGTTATTTTGGTTAGGTCACAGAAGACCTATTTTTAGCAAAGATCGTCGATAACTACCAAGCAGTGGGTAGGTGCAGATTGGAGGTAGGTGACTGATAACAATAGGCAGAAGACTACTACTACTCGAACAAGTCATCTAAGGCTGGGAAAGAAGGAATAGATCGACGGAAGCAACTTGTTGGCGCGCATATAACAGAAGATCCACTGCTAAATATCAGTAGTCTGGTTTTGGGAAAACCGCGACAGTTTTGTAAACCTAAGGGTTCTGCCTTCGTAAATGTAAAGACATGACCTACGGTTCTTGATCTATATATAAGGAAATTTTGTAAAGGAAAAGGGTTAACTCTCATTTTGGTCAATATTATTGAATATTGCGAGATCTGTTAGAGAAAAGCATGGTAAAGGATCTGCAGCTAAGTGCGCAGAGAACTAATCTTGAGAGAAAGAAATAAAAACGTTTGCAGCTGAGTGCGAAGATGAAAGAACTATTGTACCCTTTCCTAAATAATAAACAATAGTTCTTGTGGACATAGCTTCCCATCCAGGGGGGTGAACCATGTTAAACCATTGTGTTATGTGATTGCTGTGCATGATTAATATTAATTTGTTATTTAATTTACTTACAGTGCATGCATAAGGTTACTATTATCTTATATGTGTTTATTTTTATCTATATTCTCTACGGAAGGGATGGGATAAGATGATAATAGTTCATGTATGGACGAATGTTAGCAGGCAAGCCCCTAACCACATAGTTAATTGTTAGGAGTGAATCGCGATATCAAAGCACACAACACTATGTATCTCACTTATCCGCATAGATCATAATGTTTATCAGTCTAAATAATGATGAATGCTTAAGGGCTATTGAATAAGATTGAGTAGAAGTGATTAAGTCTCATAGACCCCACTACGCTGCCTCTGTACGCACTGAGGGTGCAAATATCCTTGTGTTGATGTATATGTAACTTCGGAATGTATTTCATCTGTGTATTTTATATATATTTATTGTACCCTTATAAGAGATGTGTTATTCCTCTATAAGGAAGTGTCGTCATGTGGATTGACAAGTGTCGCAAGTGTGTGTACTTGCCGATGAGTTATTAGACCACCATTTGGGGTCGGCCCGGAATTATATATAATATAATGTGGATGTATCTAAGTAGACAAGTCGGCCCCATAAGGTCACTAGGCAAAAAAATGAGTATAAATAGAGATAGGAGATCTCTATTTTACTCACTCGGAAAAGTAACTCACTCTCACTCTCAGAAGTGTCACACTAGTGAGGAAGAGGAGGATCATCTGCTAGGAGGCTATCTCAGTGTTATTTGGTTGTATTTTGGTTGAGCCATTGCTCTCTCTATCTCTGAGGAAGTTGTGGGGTTTTTCAGCTTAGGGTTTTCCCCACGGAAACTCTGTGTCTCTTGTCTCTTATGCTTTTGATTCTTGTGATGCTTGTCATATTGTGATTGGCATGCACTGATATACTGTATATGTTATTCTCTCAGCAAAGATCCTAGAGTATAATGAATTAATGCTCAAAATTTAACATGGTATTAGAGCTAACCTAAGAAGAAGACATTTTGCAGTGACGGAAGCTTGAGTTCCTTGTTTATTGGGTTTCTCTCCATAGATTTTTGAAAATTAGTATAGTAGATTGACTCTACTCATTAGGGCGCATCTATCTGCCCAATCAGAATTCAGTTCCGAGCATTTTTAGATTTGGCCCTAAAAATTAGGGTTTCCACAAAATAGGAATTTCTGGAATCTGAAGACACAACTGGAAGCTCCTTGCCAAAATCAAAGGTTAGAGCTTTGGATCGAGATTTTTGGCTGGGTAGATCTCCGGGAAACTCAAACCCTAATTCAGGGCTCTCCCTAGTGAACCCGGGAGGACAAAAAGGAAATTCTGAAGGGCAAGACTTTGCTGATCTCAAATTCTGAATGCACTAGGCTGATCAGCTCATCAAAGCGCATCTTTCTATCCTTCCAGAAATTTGAAATTCACATTTTGAATTTTTAGGGTTTCTCTAACAAACCCTAATCCGAGACCGGATCCAGATTTCAGCATTTCAAGTGGTAAGACCTAAATCTTTTCTATTTCCATTTGAAGTACTCTTTAAAGATGTCTCTCCACACCAAGCTTGAGGATAAGCTTGAAGGGGCTGATAACTTCCGAGCCTGGAAGTATGGGATTGGGTTAATCCTGGAAGAGAATGAGTTGGACTCATATGTGAAAGAAGACATCCCTATCCCAGAGGATGAAGAGGCCAAGGTATTGCATAAGAAGAACTTGGTCAAGGCAAAGAGAATTATTGTTGATTCTATCAAAGACCATCTCATACCCCATTTGTCTTCTCTAAATACACCCAAGGAGATGTTTGAATCCTTGACCAAGCTATTTGAAGGGAAGAACATAAATCGGAAGATGACCCTGCGGAACCAATTGAAAGGAGTGAAGTTTCAGAATGGAGAAACCATTCAATCCTATTTTTCAAGGGTCACCCAGATCAAGGAACAACTAGAAGCAGTGGATGAAATGGTGGAGAATGGTGAAGTGGTGATGACCACTCTAAATGGCCTACCCAGGTCATGGGATTCCTTTATCCAAGGAATTTGTGCAAGGAAGAAGTTGATCTCCTTCAGTAGACTACGGGAAGAATGCTCACAAGAAGAAGCAAGGCTTGTGGCATGAGAAGAAAAGATGGGAAATGAAGAAAAAGCTCTCATAGTACATACCAGGAAAGGTAAGTCCAAGAAGGAATCATCTCACAATAGAATATTCTCTCACCACCATTATCATAAAGATAAGAAAGATCTCAGATGCTTCAATTGCAATGAGAAGGGACACTTTGCTTCAGATTGTCCCAAGAAGAAGAAAGACAACAACAACAACTTCAACAACAAGAAGAAGAATAACAAAAGAAGATATCATGCTCATGCTGTCGAAGATGATGAACCCCCAAAGAAGAAAGCTAGGGCAGAAAGTAGTAGTGATGATGACTCATCAAGTGAAGAAGAATATGTTCTAATTTCTGCTCTCACAGGTACCATCTCCCATGGTTGTAATGATTGGTTGATTGATAGTGGGGCTTCCAAACACATGACTGTGTTCAAGGAATCTTTTGTGAATCTTTCTGAACATGAATCACCCCATAAGGTGAAAATTGGGGATGATTATCAATACCCAATCAAAGGAAGTGGTGAAGCCTCCTACAACCTAGATTCTGGAAAATATTTGAAGATGAAAGAAGTCCTTTATGTACCTGGGCTCAAGAAGAACTTACTCTCCATCTCTGCATTGGATGCAAAATGTTTGAGGGTTGCATTTGTGGATGGCCAAGTCCTAATGTGGCCAAAGGGAAAGAACATAGATGATGCAGTAGTGATTGGAGAGCAAGAGGGAGATTTGTATAAATTGAAGGGACAACCTGAACATGGCATGGTACATGAATCCATGGAGCCAAGTGAAATTTGGCATAGGGACTTGCTCACATGCACTATAGAGCACTTCCAATTGCAAGCAAGGCAGTAGAGGGTCTACCTGAAATCAAGACCAAACATGAAGGTGTTTGCAAAGGATGTGCAAAAGGTAAGAACATTAAGAAGGCTTTCCCAAGCAGTGAAAGCAAGGCAAAAGACATCCTGGAAATCATTCATTCAGATGTATGTGGTCCTATGTCATCAAGTTCTCTCAGTGGGTATGTTTACTACGTCTCATTTATTGATGACTTCTCTAGGAAAACTTGGGTATACTTCTTGAAGAACAAAGATGAGGTGTTTGATAAGTTCAAGGAATTCAAAACCTTGATGGAGAACCAAACTGACAAGAAGATCAAAACATTTAGATCCGACAATGGTGGAGAATTCACCTCAGGTGACTTCAAGAAGCTTTGCAGTGATTCAGGGATTAACAGGGAGTTGACTGCTCCTTATAATCCTCAACAGAATGGAGTTGCAGAAAGGAAGAACATAACTATCATGGAAGCAGCAAGGGCAATGCTGTATGACCAGGATCTACCTATGCATGTATGGGCAGAAGCAGCTAGAACAACTGTATATGTGCAGAACAGAACACCCCGCAAGATATTGGACAACAAGACACTAGAAAAAGTCTTTTCTGGTAAGAAACCTGAAGTCAGCCATCTCAGAATATTTTTTTGTCCAGTATACACTCATGTCCCAAAGGAAAAGAGGACTAAACTAGATCCTTCAGGAAAGAAGGGTATCTTTGTGGGTTACAGTGAAAGTTTGATGGATTACATAATATACTTTCCTGGGTTCCAGAAGATTGATGTCAGCAGGGATGTAACATTTGATGGAAACTCAGCATTCATCAAATCAAGGAAGGCACCTATTGAAGTTTATGAAGAACCCAAGGAAACTAGATTTCAAGACACTACCATGACTGAAGCAGTTCCAGAAGTTGTTCATGAGTTTGAAGATCCGCAAGAACCTATAGATCCACTCCGTGAGAATAACTCTCACAAGAGGAAACCTGCATGGGCTAGAGAGCTCATTCAAGATGCAGAAAGATTTGGCATTCCAGAAGAAGAACATAGAGCAAAGAAGAGAACCAGATCACATACCGGCTATGTTGCTTTACTCTGTGACATTATGAACAAAGAGCCTTCCAGTTATGAAGAAGCAGCGGAAAAGAAAGAATGGAAGGATGCCATGGTTGAGGAATACCAATCAATAATGAAGAATGATGTTTGGGATGTTGTCCCAAGACCTAAAGAGAAGTCTGTTGTGACTTCTAAATGGATCTTCAAAATCAAGCATGCTGCAGATGGCAGTGTAGAGAAATACAAGGCAAGATTCGTAGGTCGTGGCTTCTCTCAGAAAGAGGGGAATAGATTATGAACAAACTTTTGCACCTGTAGCTAGGTATACTTCCATCAGAACAGTGCTTGCCCTAGCTGCAACTATGAAATGGAAAATACACCAGATGGATGTCAAGATTGCTTTCTTGAATGGTGTAGTTGAAGAGGAAGTATATGTGGAGCAGCCACTCGGTTTTGAAATACATGACAGGGAGTCATATGTGTGCAGATTTAAGAAAGCCTTGTATGGCTTGAAACAAGCTCCCAGAACTTGGTATGGTAGGATGGACAGTTTCCTATCTAGTTTGGGACTTTCCAAGAGTAAAGCGGATTCCAACCTTTACTACAAGGTTGAAGAAGGGAATCCTGTGATTCTACTCCTGTATGTGGATGACTTATTTGTAACAGGAGATGACAGACTGATTGCAGATACTAAGAGGAAGCTTGCTGCTGAATTCAATATGAAATATTTGGGAATGATGCACTATTTCCTAGGTATGGAGGTGTGGCAGAGTACAGGTGGGATCTTCCTTGGTCAAGGGAAGTACACAGTAGATATCTTGAAGAGATTTGGGATGATGGATTGCAAGGCCATGGCCACACCTATGGCATCGAATTTGAAGCTTCTATGTGATGCTTCATCTGAGCCAGTTGATGTCTCAATGTATCGTCAGATGATTGGGTCCTTGATGTACCTGATGAACATGAGACCAGAAATTTGCTTTGCTGTGAACACATTGAGCCAGTTCCTAACGGATCCGAGGAGTGTTCACCTAGTTTTCGTAAAGCATGTTCTGAGGTACCTGAAGGGTACAATGGATTATGGGCTCAAGTATGAAGTGAATCAAAAGTTTAACCTGCAAGGTTATGTTGATTCAGATTGGGCTGGCAGTGCTGCAGATAGGAAGAGCACATCTGGGTGCTGCTTCAGTATGGGATCAGGTGTGATCTCTTGGTTTAGCAGGAAGCAGTCATGCGTAGCACTGAGTACAACTGAGGCAGAGTATGTTGCAGCTTGTTTAGCTAGTTGTGAGGCAGTATGGCTACGGAAGCTACTGTCCGAGTTATTTGATCTCCCATTGGATGCTACTGGTATCTTCTGTGATAACCAAAGTTGTGTGAAGCTATCCAAGAACCCAGTGTTTCATGACAGGTCGAAACACATAGAGATCAAATATCACTATATCAGGGATATGGTGCAGAGAGGAGCTGTGAAGCTCCTATATGTTGCGACGGACAAGCAGATTGTAGATGTGCTGACAAAGCCACTAACCAGGGTGAAGTTTGAGTACTTCAGAGAGAGGCTTGGAGTTCTTCAGATCGAGGACACTTCAAAGAAGAAGTGATAGACACATTTGCTGAAGCCATTCCAAGCATGTTGGAAGGAGGATCCTTCACATGGCTGTGGATATAAGCGCTGGATGATGAGCATCAGGATGATGTTCTGGTTTTTGTTGTATATGATCGGTTGGATCATTTTTGTATATGTATGTATGCATCATGTTGGATGCTGGATATGATCGGTTGGATCATTTTTATGTATGTGTGTATGCATCATGTTGGATGCTGGATATGATCAGTTGGATCATTTGTATGTATGTACGCATCATGTTGGATGTTGGATATGATCGGATGGATCATTTGTATGTATTGTGTATATGCATCATGTTGGATGCTTGGACCATGTATCTGTATATGTATCAGGTGGATACATTGTATGATCAGGTAGATCATGTATATTGATATGTATTAGGCATGATTAGGTAGATCATGTATGTTGATGGATACATTGTGTGGATCATGTATTTATGTATCAGGTGGATACACTGTGTATGATGATATGTATCAGGTAGATACTTGGTATGCATCAGATGGATGCATTGTATGATCAGGATGATCATGGATGACGAGCTTCTCCAGATGATATGCAACATGATGTTGCAGTGATGATGATCAGGGTGATCATGTGTACATTAGGATGATGTATGGTGAGTATCAGGTTGATACTCTGTGGCCGTGGAATAGGTTGTGCAGATAAGCATGTAATTTGTGCCTTGGGAGATTTGCAGATGGTCTTTCGAGGTTTTGCCTATGGCATGTAATTCGGTGCCCTGGGACATCTGGCAAATACTCGTTTGAGGTTTTGCTTGGGAGGACATATAATTTGTGCCCTGGGAGATCTGCAAATAGTCTTTCGAGGTTTTTCCTATGGCATGTAATTTGTGCCCTCGGATATCTGGAAGATGCTCTTTCAAGGTTTTGTCCTATGGCATGTAATTTGTGCCCTAGGAGATTCGATAGGTTGAGCTGTGTGCTCGTAATCAGTCCTGGGATGCTCTTTCGAGGTTTTTCCATGACCACATGTAAGTTGTGCCCTGGGAGATCTGATAGGTTGATCTTTGTGCTTGTAATCAGTCTTGGGATGCTCTTTCGAGGTTTTGTGGTGACCACATGTAATTTGTGCCCTGGGAGATCCGATAGGTTGAGCCTTGTGCTCGTAATTAGTCCTGGGATGCTCTTGCAAGGTTTTGTGGTGAGGTCACATGTAATTTGTGCCCTGGGAGATCCTATAGGTAGAGCCGTGTGCTCGTAACAGCCTGGGATGCTCTTTCGAGGTTTTGTGACGCACGTAATAAGTCCTGAGATTTCCACAGTATGGCCAGTGATGATGAATACCTGCAGGTGGTGGGCCTACATCCAGTATGAAAAAGGACTGGCTCTGTAGAACTTCCTATGACGAGTAGAGTCAGAGATTGGTTGAGATAGCAGCAGCAGTGACGATGATGATGACGATGCATCGATGACGATGATCTAGAGAAGAAAACTTGTCTAGCAGATCTGTGTCGAGAAATACCTTCCTAGTTAAGAGGGAGTGTTGATGTATATGTAACTTCGGAATGTATTCCATCTTTGTATTTTATGTATATTTATTGTACCCTTATAAGAGATGTGTTATTCCTCTATAAGGAAGTGTCGTCATGTGGATTGACAAGTGTCGCAAGTGTGTGTACTTGTCGATGGGTTATTAGACCACCATTTGGGGTCGGCCCGGAATTATATGTAATATAATGTGGATGTATCTAAGTAGACAAGTCGGCCCCATAAAGTCACTGGGAAAAAAGGTGAGTATAAATAGAGATAGGAGATCTCTATTTTACTCACTCGGAAAAGTAACTCACTCTCACTCTCAGAAGTGGCGCACTAGTGAGGAAGTGGAGGATCATCTGCTAGGAGGCTATCTTAGTGTTATTTGGTTGTATTTTGGTTGAGCCATTGCTCTCTCTATCTCTGAGGAAGTTGTGGGGTTTTTCACCTTAGGGTTTTCCCCACGGAAACTCTGTGTCTCTTGTCTCTTATGCTTTTGATTCTTGTGATGCTTGTCATATTGTGATTGTCATGCATTGATATACTGTATATGTTATTCTCTCAGCAAATATCCTAGAGTATAATGAATTAATGCTCAAAATTTAACACCTTGTTCCTGAAAATACTCGACGCGAAGTAGGAGACTTCGCGCAATCACTAAATGTAGTTGTACATTCCGTCACCGCGATGTGCATTAATCAGCTGAATCAATTGCATCACATGGTTGTGGAAACCTGCTTCTGCAACCACCCCCTCAACTTCGCCTCGGGTGAGACCGTAGGTTGCTTGCAGTCTGTTGCTGAAAGGGCTGGTGAATAGGGTTTTGTTGGTATCTTGTACCGCAAAGTGCCTGGGTCTATATTAGAAAACCTCTAGAATAGTGTTGCGACCAACACTGCAAAGAAGACAACTTGGGATCATGTAAAAAGGATGGCAAATTACTAGTCATGAGGAGAGGGGGAAATTCAACAAGTTTGAGGAAAAAACAGTAAATCCACCTGCAAATTGACGAAGAAAGATAATCAAGAGGTGCTATCAATTTGACGTAGAAAAAGTGGGTCCTAAAATAGATTAAAAATATTTTTTTCTCTAAAATTTTGAAACAAGGAAGATAATCTAGTGGACTGCTTTAGTTAATACTCTTCTTATGATTGCCCAAAGATACTATTTTATGGTAAAAATAGTTTAATAATCCCATTAATACTTCTTATAGCAATAAACCAAAAAATATAATAACTAAGAAAAACATTCCACAAATATTTTTCCAATGTCAGGGAAATGCTCATCTTCTGGAAAGTGAAAAAAAGTCCAGATAAATATTTATAAACCTTATGGAAAATCTCTGAAATATTCAAGATAATTAGATAACTATATAAAATTACATTTCTTTTGGATAAGTGTGCATTTGATAATGAATATATAAGTTCAATATTAGCTTTTTCTTCACTAAATGGATGAAAGAACAAGTGCACCTATTCCTCTCACAAGACGAGAAACTAGCTACTTGTGAGAGTAACTGTATGGAAAAACTCTACATCTGTGATAACTGTATGGAAAAACACAATTAGTAATTTTGCAATTTCTGTTCATTCTGGTCTTAAAATTTCAAGTTTTATTGTGATATCATCTCAATATAGCATTAATTTATGTCTACCAAATGATTTTAATGAAGTACTTCCATTAACTAGTTTGTACTATGTTAGTTAAGAGGATCAGTTGAGTTTGCATGATACACAAAACATATTTGATATAGTTGTAGATTGAAATAAGCAAAGCACACAACCCTAATCAATTTGATAGGAACCCAATTCAAGCAAAATCCACACAAACCCATTTAATACCAATGCAAGCACACAACCCTAACCAATTTTAATACAAATGCAAATCTAGCACATAGACCCATAGATAATTCATATAATTTTGGAAGTATTGCAACATGCTTTCTAACACTTTGACTACCAAACATCCATCACTTATTAAGAGATGGAAAATTGTGTCACAGTTATGGCATGTGACCTTCCGTGTGAACAATAAGATGTAACAGATATAAGATGTAACTTGGAAAGCAATAACAAACACTTTCATTGAGAGGCCTGCAAAAGTTTTGAAATTGCTTTTGCTATAAATCTTTCTAGAATGAGATCATGTCTACTTTAATTCTCTTGCAAGGAAAGTGCAACATGTTCTTCCTGCAAAAATAGGAAAAAGAGATAATTAATGACCTGGCTTGTCGATTTTTTGGCAAAATGAAACATGCCATCAAGTGAATACTTTTTAAAACAGACCTGAGTAGTTGTTGGCAGTTGAGGCAAAGTAAATTGGCCTTGAGGACGATCCATTTTGTAGGCCTAATGATCATCAATCTTGGCTGATATTTACTACTGCTGATATTTACTACTACTGTTATTTATATGTACATATGTTATTTACTACTATTCCATTTAAGAAAACATTTAGAAAACACATTTCAAGAAACACACATTAATTAATATTCCATTTAAGTATTGAAGTAGAAAAAAATGTATATGAAAACTCTAACATGGGCATGGGCACCAAAATTTGACAAACAAAAACTTGTTTCATCCTTTTAAAAGTAGTATTAAACACAATTGTTGAACTAGCCAACAGTTCAAGAACCCTTAAGAACCATGCTTCAAGAATGCATAAAGAAATATTTGACAATCGATAACTTCACATTGAGTTATCCCAACCGTTCAACATCCGAACCATTCACCGCACCTGAAGATAAGAGAAATTAAAATGAGTATAAAATTAGTATGAAATTGATAAAAACAAATCAACGATAATACAAAAATAATACTTTATAAATAAGTTATAAGATAGTACTAGAAAAGATAAGAGAAATTAGAATGCTTTGAAAACTTCACCATATTTAAATTTTTGATGAAATCCACATAGATTCTTTGGTCGCTTTCTTCTAACTTGTATGTGTCATTCTCGATATTGTATGATAGGTTTGGCATTGCTATAACAGATTCAAGTTGTATAAATAGATGATCTGTTGAATCATACTTGTACATGCGTTGCCCCTTTAAACTTGGACATATTCTAGTCCAAGTCACTTTGAAGACGGGGCTAAAACCGACTTTCCAAACTCCAATATCAAGCAAAATCTGGTTCCAAAACTGCCAAATCTAGGTTCCAAAAGTGCCAAAACTGGTTCCAAAAGTGCCAAAACCGGTTCCGAAAGTGCCAAAACCAATTCCGAAATTGCCAAAACCGATTCCGAAAGTGCCAAATTAAGGTTCCAAAAGTGACAAAACTGGTTCCTAAATAGCCAAAACCGGTTCCAAAAGTGCAAAATCCGGTTCCGAAAGTGACCAAACCGGTTCCAACAGTGCCAAAATCCAGGTTCCAAAACCATAATTTTTCTTTTGATATTTGTGTTTGTATAATATGATGGTCATTTGAAGTTGAATGTAATTAACCAACACCCCATTTTTGAATGAGGCTCGAGCTAAATGAATGAAGGGGCAACCAACCCTTCTTCTACCCATTATTATTTTCATAATAGTTCTAGATTGCAAGAAGGGCAGTTCGATCCTTCTTGTGTTCACCATTCTGGATACAGGTGAATTGTCGGATATTGGTGTTCACAATTATCTACTAAAAGAAGGGGCGGCCGATCCTTCTTGTCGGTAGTCGACAGTCGTGATAAATATTGTTTACATGTTATAACATAGGCAATGTCCCGATCCCTGTCACATAATACGGAAGTCGGTAGTGGGAAAATGTTGCCCCAACCTTCGTAGATTAATTGTTCTTAATTTCTCTTTTAAATGAAGGTTCGATCGACCCTTATTGTGCTTAGTATTTTTGCAGTCTTCTACATTCAGGATATACATGAATTGGAAGCCTATACTTCGTAGGTTGAGTATTTTCAAAATTCCCTCATAAATGAAGGGGCAACCGACCCTTCTTCTGCCCAATATTATTTTCATACTAGTTCTAGACTGCTAGAAGGGTCGACCGACCCTTCTTGTGATTTATATTTATCCAGTCTTGACCCTTATGGTTATACATGAATTGATCTCTATTTTGGAAGGCGAAAATATCGCACGTGTGAGCCTCAAAGAGAGAACTACCGTCATAGGAAGTGATGACATGGCATGTATGATGACATGGCATCTATGATGACATGGAATGTGTGATGATGACATGACATGTATGATGACATGGAATGTATGATGACATGGCATCGAAAGACACATGATGATGTTCTGGTGCTATCATTAAGTCAGTGTTGCAATGTGATATCATTCTGAAAAAGTATGGCAAGTTTGTGAAACTTTGGAAATTGAAAAAGTATGGAAAAAGTAGTCAAAACTGCTCTGAGAGAATGCCCATCATAATTCATGTTTTCAGAAAAATGCACGCACCATCATATCATGCTATAGCTTGTTGAAGTAGCTATATATTTATACATGGTTGCGGATTGCGGGAACTGTTTGAGTAATGGATTTGCGACATGCATTTCCGCAACCCGCAATTCAGATTGCGGATTACAAAAGCTTTGTTTTTTTTTTTTTTTTTTTTTTCGAGTTGTAGTCTTGCAACCCGCAATTGCAGATTGCGGGAACGTTGTATATATTTCAAAACAATTAAACCCTCGCAACTCGTCATCCGCATTCCCCATATTAGATCTCAGTCGTCGACTTGTCTTAATCTTACGACCCAGAATTAAGCTGACGGAATTAATAAATATGTTTCCATTCAAAAATTGCCAAATCCAGGTTCCAAAACCATACTTTTTCTTTTGATATTGCCACTTTTGAAATTGGTTTTTACGGTGTTCCGATATGATAATTATGATGGTAATTTGAAGTAGTAAAAAATATACAAATTATCAAATGAATCAGTGTTTGCATAATATGATGGTCATTTGAATTTGAATTTCATTAACTGACACCCCATTTTGAATGAGGCTCGAGATAAATGAATGAAGGGTCAGCCGACCCTTCTTCTGCCCACTATTATTTTCATAATAGTTCTAGACTACAAGAAGGGTAATTCAATCCTTCCCGTGTTCACCATTCTGGATACAGGTGAATTGTCGGATATTGGTGTTCACAATTATCTACTAAATGAAGGGGCAGCCGATCCTTCTTGTTGGCAGTCGGAAGTCCCGAGAAATATTGCTTAGATGCTATAGCTTAGGCAATGTCCCGATCCCTACCATATGCTGCGGAATTCGGTTGTGGGGAATTGTCGTGCCAACCTTCATAGATTTAATAGTTTTTCATTTCTCTTTTAAATGAAGGATCAGCCGACCCTTCTTGTGGTTAGTATTTTTGCAGTCTTCACTATTCAGGATATAGATAAATTGAAAGCCTATACTTCATAGGTTGAATATTTGGACAATTCCCTCATAAATGAAGGGGCGGTCAACCCTTCTTCTGCCCAATATTATCTTCATACTAGCTCTAGACTGCAAGAATGGTCATCCGATCCTTCTTGTGTTCACCAGTCTGGATACAGGTGAATTACAGGATATTCGGATTTGATTCCCGCAACCCACAATTGCGGACTGCGGGAAGAGTATTGTAAATGTTTGCGTTCTGTGTTTCCGCAACCTGCAATGCGGATTGTGGGAACAATTTGAATAATGGATTTGCGACTCTCCTCTCAACATAGTTTGTCATTGCAGAGTCTTGATCAAATTCCTTGGTGGTATAGTGAAGAGGATCAATGGAGTTAAATACACATTCCAGGTTTTGCGTGTAACCTAGCATTATTAAGAAAACTTATTCCTTGATGGTATAGTAAAGAGGATCAATGGAATTTTACGCATTCCGAAACTACAAAATCCGTTTCGAAAGTGCCAAAATCCAGGCTCCAAAACCATACTTTTTCTTTTGAACGAAGCTCGACATAAATGAATGAAGGGGCGGCCAACCCTTCTTCTTCCCACTATTGTTTTCATAATAGTTCTAGACTAAAAGATGGGTGGTTCGATCCTTCTTGTGTTCACTATTCTGGATACAGGTGAGTTGTCGGATATTGGTGTTCACAATTATCTACTAAAGAAGGGGTGATCGATCCTTCTTGTCTGTAGTAAGAAGTCGGGAAAAATATTGTTTACATGCTATAACATAGGCAATGTCCCGATCGCTGCCACATACTGCGGAAGTCGGTAGTGGGGAAATGTTGTCCCAACCTTCGTAGATTAATTGTATTTCGTTTCTCTTTTAATTGAAGGGTTGACCGAACCTTCTTGTGCTTAGTATTTTTGCAGTCTTCACCCATTAAGGATATACATGAATTGACAGCCTATACTTCGTAGGTTGAATATTTCCATAATTCCCTCATAAATGAAGGGGCGGCTGGCCCTTCTTCTGCCCAATATTATTTTCATACTAGTTTCAGACTGCTAGAAGGGTCGGTCGACCCTTCTTGTGATTTATATTTTTCCATTCTTGATCATTCTGGTTATACACGAATTAATCTCTATTTTGGAAAGGGAATATCTCACACGTGTGAGCCTCAAAGAGAGAATTGATGCCAAAGGAAGTGATGACATGGCATGTATGATGACATGGAATGTGTGATGAGGATGGAAAGACACAAGATGGTGTTCTGGTGATATCATTTAGTCAGTGTTGCAATCTGACATCATTCTCAAAAAGTATGGCAAGTTTGTGAAACTTTGGAAATTGAGAAAGTATGGAAAAAGTAGTCAAAACTACTCTCATAGAATGCCCGCCATAATTCATGTTTTCAGAAAAATGCATGTGCCATCATATTATGCTATAGCTTGTTGAAGTGGCTATCTAGTTATACATGATTGTGGATTGCGGGAACAGTTTAAATAATGGATTTGCAACATGCATTTCCGCAACTCGCAATCTGCAATGCGGAATATGGATTGCAGAAACTTTGGTTTGTTTTTATTTCTAGTTGTAGTCCCACAACCTACAATTGCGGATTGCGAGAACGTTGTATATATTTCCAAACAATTAAACCCCTGCAACTCGTCTTCCGCATTTCCCATATTAGATCTCAGCCGTCGTCTTAATCTTATGACCCAGATTTAACTCGATGGAATTAATAAATATGTTGATTTTGTTTATGTTTCCTTTTATTATATTTCATCTTCAAAAATTACTTGCTATGTGGATTTTACAACGAGTTTTATCCAGGGGTCATTTTCGCCATTTTTTCTAGCTTTAATGAAGGGTCGACTGACCCTTCTTGTGCTTAGTATTTTTGCAGTCTTCACCATTCAGGATATACATGAATTGACAGCCTATACTTCGTAGGTTGAATATTTGCACAATTCCCTCATAAATGAGTTGGGAGGAATTATTCCTCGAGAATGGGGCAACTCCCCAGTTACAGACGGAGCAGAGAGAATGGGGAAGCTCCCCAGTAGACATGGAGCTCCCTAGTAGACACGAAGAAGAGAGAATGAGGTTTCTTTGAATACGTAGAGGGCTGAGGTACCATAGTTGTAGCTAGCTAGCCGGTGAAGGGACCTGCGAGCGAAGAATCGAGAAGGAGCCGTAAAGCCGCACATGTGAGGGCATGCAGGTGGAAGTGAGGGAGGTGGTATATTGCATGAGGCACGCGTGCCATGTTACGGGCGCCTGGGTTGAGGCTCCTCCCCTGCGTTCCCTCCTCATGTCCGACACGTGGCCCCTTGTATAATCATGGGAAGTAATTGCACAATTTAATATATGGTATACTTGATTCACATAGGCTAAAACTTACGACGAATATTATTCAACCTACTGTAGGTCATTTAATGCGCTGGAAGTAGGCATGTTGGCCATTGGATTTTCAAGGAATCAATTGGAGTGATATGTGTACGATTACTCCAGCAAAATTTGTAGTTTCTATAGATGATATCTATTTGACAGATGATATGTATTTGATACGTGTACGTTTTTTTCATTCTAGCACACATTTGACAGATAAATTTGGAATGGACACGTCAATTGTGACAACTACCAAAATATTCAAAATGTCTATTTGACATCCATGAATTTACATTTCCCGCCATAAATTTTAATGCTTGTTGTACTATACCCTATACCCTGTACTTCTTAGTAATTAATCTTGGCCATTATGTTGTGGCGCTCTTGCATTTCTCATTCAGTTTGGATGAAAATATTTAGTTTCCAAGACATAATGTCTTAATGTTTCTTCATTAAGATGTTATAGGCGATTGAGTATAGTACGACTGAAGAAACATTAAGACATTATGTGTTGGAAACTATTAATCCAAACTGAACGAGCAGTGCAAGAGCGGCACAACATAATGGCCAAGATTAATTACTAAGAAGTACAGGGTATAGGGTATAGTATAACACACATTAAAATTTCCGAGGCGAAATGTAAATTCATGGATTTCAAATAGAACAATTCATCTATATCCATAATGGAGAACACAAGAAGGATTGACCGACCCTACTTGCAGTGTCGAAATATTATGAAAAGAATATTGGTAATCAAAAGGGTCGACCGACCCTTCTTCCAGTGTCAAACTAACATGAAAATAATATGGGGAATAAGAAGGGTCGGCCGACCCTTCAATTACAAGGGAATTGTAAAAATAGAACACCTTGGAAGTTATATCATATAAAAATGTTTTTTCTCGACTTCCGTTTTACGGCAAGAAGGATCTGTCGCCCCTTCTTTTCATAGTTAATTGTCAAAACCTTTATCCATCAATTCAGCTATAGCCATAATGGATAATACAAGAAGGATCGACTGACCCTTCTTGCAGTGTTGAACTATTATGAAAATACTATTGGGAATAAGAAGAGTCGTCCAACCCTTCATTTAGGAGGGAATTGTAACAATCGAACACCTTGGAGAAAGAGCGACCGCTCTTTCTCTGAGAATATTTCCACTTGCTAGCAAAGTCTTTAAAGAAAAACGTATACAAATTTTGTTGTTAAAATGTTGATATCTAGTATCCTAGGGTGACATGTGGAACGATCATATTGTGACACGTGGCATATTTGATTTGGCACATTGAGTATAGAGAGGTTACTAATGCGGGTTTAACCCCAACACAACCAGGAAATGAAAATTCACTCATAGCAAGATTACCCTCTGGAAATTGAATAACAACACTTTTTCTATGGAATATGACAACTAACAAATTGGTCTTTGTGTTTAAGAAGAGCATTAAAGATCCCATAATGATTAACTGTAATGAATTGCCAGGCAATTGATTAGAACCTTTCGGTTCGAGAAATGAAATTATTATATCTGTAACGAAATAAAATATAGCATGCGAAAACAAAATTTGGATTAAGATGAAGTACAATTTTAATTATATCACATATCATGATTTGATATCAAATCTAAACAACTTATCATTGATCTTCATCTGTCTCGCATACGGGAGATTAATGTGGACTAGTCCCAAGGTTTGTAGAGGCTATTTCATGCACGAAGGTGGCGCATTTGGTATCTTGCATGTCCCTCTCTGCGAAGGTTCTCCTTGCGATTTTCTCCGAAGTCAGTCGTTTTGTCTTAATATGGAGGAGAAAAATTTGTGTCTGTCTACTCTGCAATGTCGCAAACATAGGAATTATGCCCAAGGGTAGTCTGGGGGGGTTGGCTTGAAGTGATACCTCTCTGATCTTTTTCATGGGCACAACACTGGTGGTAATGAGCTCTCTCGTGGTGGCTTGAGAAAGCATGTTGACGACTCTGGAAGCGGTAAAAGATGGGTTCCTCTTGACTTTGGTCAGGGCCAGGGAATCAGGGGCTCGGTGCAACATTCTGGCTTCGGTTTTGATTCTGGAAGCAGGAATTGGAAGGTCCTCTCGACTCCTAAATTCGGGTTTATCTCGACCCCCTATGAAGCTGGCCACAATCAAAGTGGTCCTACGCAGCAGTTTCGTGGTACTAGCCTGGGAAATTGGTAGCATGCATTGGCCGATAATGGTGGTCTGGTTAACATTGATTCTCCTTGTGGGAAGGACATCCCTTCCCCAGAAATTCTCACCCAAGTTCTGGACCTAGAAGCCCAGGTCCGTTGGTTACGGGGTGACTTCTCCAAGATGAAGAAATTCATATCTCACCTCACTACCTTCGTTCAAATTTCTAACGATGAAGTCTGGAATAGCAATGGCAAGATTAAAGACTACTTCAAGAAGCTGGTTGGCAAGTTAGACTCATTCCATAGCTTCCTCAGGATTGTGGAAGCTAAAGTTGATTGTATCAGAACCAATGGCAGAAATAGCCCATCCGTCATCCTGAACATTGACGATGAAAATACAGGTACAATAGCAGGAGGAAAGGATAAGAATGCTCGTCTCCATCGTGGCAACTGACTCCTTCTTTGTGTTCTCATCTCGGTGTTTTAGAAGCTCTGTTTGGGATTGAATTTTGTAATCCTTCTTATATGTATTACTCTTGTAAGTTTCTCTTAGGTCAGTTCGTTAAAATTTTTAGTAATAGCAGGCATTAGGCCTTTTTTGAAGATCATAGACTGAAATATGAAGAGAATGTTTCGACAGCTCTTGTTTTTTGGGAGCAGTCTCCCCTATGTAATTTGTTCTCTCTTTTTAATATAATTAAAGCTTGTTAACTATTTGACAGATCAATGACTATGACTTCAAATTTGGCCGAAGGTGAAAATCACAGTTAGGAGCCTAATTGCAATTTTTAAAAATGGTAGAGGGGAAAACGGACAAGCTAAACTTCATTTAAATCACCTAGTGTAATCTCATCCGCAGGATCAAGACAAATCGACGGTTAAAACATAAACATGCGGGAAGGAAAAGAAGGGTTGCAGGGTTTATTCATAAATATATACATTCTTTCCGCAATCCACAATCCAAAATTATGTCTTGTCACAAACACCAAGATCACTGCCATCATTTACCATTAGCGCCATCGGGACAAACATTTTTTATATGTTCTATCTAAGCTTGTGATCTAGTTTCTTAAATGTAGTGCTATATTATTTTATATTCTGTTAATTGCAATGTTGTGATTTCTCTGTTATTTAGTTCTATAATATGTATGTTTGAAAAGAGAACACATAAAATTCTGAGAACTATTTGAAAAAAAACAACACATAAAATTTGAATATTTTAATGCCTCTGAAAGGGATTTAGACTTTGAAAGCGTGAATTTAGACTTTGAAAGTGTGAATATCAACCTTTCTAAAGTGCAAAAACGGGTTCTGAAAGTGGCAATATTGGCTTTGAAAAGTGTGTTTTTGTATTTGAATAGTGTGTTTTTTTACTACTTATGAACCTTAAAATTGCAGTTTTTTTGTTATAAAACTATGAATTTCAATTCAAAAAGTGTGAATTTCAACACTTAGCCAAATTTTGTTCTTAATATGCAAAACAAAAAATCCTTTTTCTCATTTTGGCGGGCTTGTATTTCACAAGTGTGAACTCCAGACGCAACTCTCATCCCATAAATAGATAGCCAGTTCATCACTTAGCCATGTGATTTCAACACTTAGCCAGATTTTTGTTCTTTATATATAAAATACTTTTGCTCTTAATATGTAAAATACTTTTGTTCTTAATATGTAAAATACAATGAGTTATATTCTGAAAGATATATTCATCATTTGACCATATTTCTCTATAAATTACTTCTCTACAATTATATTGAAGCATATAGATGGATTTATTCAAAAGGCTGTGCATAGCCATTCATTACAAAAGGAGAGCTTGGGAGCATAAATAGATTTCCCATAATGGATCTGTAAATTTAACAATATGATGCAAAAAAAATTCCAAAATTGATGTAAAAACTCATCCAAGTATGGATCTCTTCTACAAAATATTGGCAAGACTACCCATGAAAAGCATTATGAGGTTTCATGCAGTTTTCAAAAGATGGAACGAGATGTTTCAATCACAGGAATTCAGACAATTAATGACTTCCATGGCGGTTTCTGTGACTCTGACCTTTCTTCTTGGTTGGGGAATGTGACCTTCTCGTTTCCTTAGAAACCTGTGGATTAGCATAGAAGTAGCTACAAATTTCACACTCTGTCTCTAGAGTTTCTTCCAGGCCCAATTATTTTTGTGGCCTATTGCAAGAGCTTATTCTGCTGTAGTGGAAAAGATGAAAATTACATATGCAATTTTGTGACCAAAACTTGGATAGAACTTCCTAAGCGTCCCGAACAATATAAATATAGCAGCCTCGATTTCATTTCTATGGATTTCGATACGTGCGCTACATGCTGCAGTCTCATCATGGAAAGGAATTCAAGTGGAGACAATGATACAACAGTTGAGATGTACGATTATGAGTCTCATAAGTGGACTCAATCCGAGATACCTACAGCTAATTTTATTCGGACTTGAGGGTAAGGTGTATATTCAAATGGAAAATATTACTGCTTAAATGATGTACATCATTGGTAAAGTCTGAGCATAGTTACTTTGGATAGGGAGCATATATATATATATTATTATAGCTCTGTTTTTCCTTGCAAACGTTTTCTCTGTAAGAAACTCATTCAAGATATTTTGGAATGTTCGAGATTTGTCAGAATTGCTAAATCTGTTGTAGTTTTTGTTAGAATTTTGAACTGAATCGTGAGCTATAACATGAGAATACTTGGTTTAATATCTAGCAACTATCTTGTATCGAATATGTTGTGCTGAATGTTTTCTGCCAATTATTTTTGCAAAATGGAATTTAAACCAAAATGCGATGAAAATATTAGAAACACCATTGGTGTTCACAATTAACTACTAAAAGAAGGGGCGGCCGATCCTTCTTGTTGGCAGTCAGAAGTCGGGATAAATATTGTTTACATGTTATAACACATGCAATGTCCTGATCTCTTCCACATACAACAGAAGTCGGTAGTGGGGAAATGTTGTCCCAACCTTCGTAGATTAATTGTTTTTCATTTCTCTTTTAAATTAAGGGTCGACCAACCCTTCTTGTGCTTAGTATTTTTGCAGTCTTCACCATTCAGGATATACATGAATTGACAGCCTATACTTCGAAGGTTGAATATTTTCAAAATTCCCTCATAAATGAAGGGGAGGCCGACCCTTCTTCTACCCAATATTATTTTCATACTAGTTGTAGAAGTCTGTAGTGGGGAAATATTGTCCCAACCTTCCTAGATTAATTGTTTTTCATTTCTCTTTTAAATAAAAAAACTGCTCTGAGAGAATGGCCGCCATAATTCATGGTTTCAAAAAAATGCATGCACCATCATATCATGCTATAGCTTGTTGAAGTGTCTCTATAGTTATACATGATTGCGGATTGCGAGAACTGTTTGAGTAATGGATTTGCGCCATGCGTTTCTGCAACCCACAATTCAGATTGCAGATTGTGGTAACTTTGGTTTGTTTTTATTTCGAGTTGTAGTCCCGCAACCCGCAATTGCGGATTGTGGGAACGTTGTATATATTTCCAAACGATTAAACCCTGCAACTCCTCTTCCGCATTCCCCATATTAGATCTCAGCCATCGACTTGTCTTAATCTTACGACCCAGATTTAAGCCGACGAAATTAATACATATGTTGATTTTGTTTATGTTTCCTTTTATTATTTTGCATATTCGAAAATTACCAGCTGTGTGGATTTTACTGTGAGTTTTTACCAGGGGTCATTTTCTCCATTTTTTCCAGCTTAAATGAAGGGTTGGGAAACCCTTCTTGTGCTTAGTTATTTTGCAGTCTTCACCATTCAGGATATACATGAATTGATAGCCTATACTTCGTAGGCTGAATATTTGCACAATTCCCTCATAAATTAAGGGGTGACCAACCCTTCTTCTATCCACTATTATTTTCATACTAGTTCTAGATTTCCAGAAGCTTGACGGAGATCGACGGTTATAGAAGCTTGACAAGCGGAAGGACATATCTAAGGACGACGGGTACTCGGTTATTTGAGATGCGCGGGGAAATGGACTTTTTAGATTTGCGAAGTTTTGGTAGGGACTGCATGTTTCGACTGTGCAGATCTGGCGGGGAAAGGCATCAACAACGGAGGTTTAGTTCACAGATTGAATATGCACAGAGTATCGGCACATTCCAAATTCACGAACCTTGGTAATGGCTGCATGTTTGGACAGTCAAGATGCGGATATGGGGCCAGATCGACAGTTGATAATAAATACACAGATCTAAGGTGTTAGGAAGGTGACGTTTGAGAGATTGAAGACTGCGGAAGGCCGTGGGGCTAAGAATGGAAGGATATCAATGGTACCATATCAATCATGCAAGATGGATGGCTCAAAGAAATTCCTTTATTGCTAGAGGTGCAAGATGATATGAAAGGATAGAAAATTTGGAAATGGGATATTCCCTTAAACTTAAAATGCTTTTTCTAGTTCGCTCTCAATGGAAGACTAAAGACCTGATGGAGAAGCATCAGATGGAAGATGTGCAGCAGGAGGCATATTAATGCTAAATTTTGATCACCATTTCAAATGTAATAATGCTAAACTGTGGATCAGGCACAAACATGAAAGCTGAACTTCTTGGCCTATGGTGTATGCTGAAAGTTGCCAATATTTCTGGTTTAAATGATTTGAAAGTATTCAGTGACTCGAGGGTAACAATTAAATGGGCTCAAGTAGACTACAAGCTTAAAATCCTCGAACTTGAGCATTGGTGTCAAATGATCCACTTATAAATCCAATTTTTCAAAACCATCTCCTTTGAGCATATATATAGGCAGCACAACAACGATGCAGATAAGCTTTCAAAATATGCAATGAAAAAAGAATTTGGTTATTTATTTTGGGAGGAAATTATTGATCACTTATGTTTTGATAAGGGATCAGTAAAGTTCTTTTGTTAAGCCATATTTTGGACTGCTTTTTGACCTAGAAGGGATAAGTTTCTAAATAGTTGAATGTTTTTTTATTTTTCTGGCAGAAGGATGAAATTCTCATACTGTTTTTGAGAAATTATTGTAATTTTCTAGGAAGTATTTTTGACAATATTTGGTTTACTTCGGCTCTCTAGTGAGTCAATGAACCTCATGGAACATCATGTACTATTTGATTCAGTTTTGAATAACAATAGTATTATTTTTTTCTTTTGAAAAAAAATGGATTATAATGTTCATGTATTTAATTATGCTTGATATGTTCAATCTCTAGAATGAAATTATGTGTAAATAAATGTAAGCCATGAATATGCTATGTTAAGCCTATTAGAAGGTTATATTCATGAATGAGGTTTCTTTTAATTGCATAAGCTATCTACTGTATTAATTTTGTATGTGAATGATAAATGGCTAAACTCCATTTATGTAATACATGTATTCTTATGCTGTCACAACCTCATTGATGGATGGATGCCTCCTGTATGTTCTTAGAATGATAGGCATAAGCCTAGTTATGAAGCTGTTAATTAGATGCTTAATAAATTAACTTAATATGATGTTATTAATGACTGTTATGTAATTGCAGAATGTGAAAAAATATGAATCAAGTAAAGAAATTTATTGGTGCATAACCTACATATAAATCATATGAATGATAAATCAAGCACACAGATTTATATGTTTTATGATTTAACAATACAATTTAAACAGAGTTACATTTTTGGAAACCAAACTTGACACTTTACAAGAATTATAATCACAGTGAAATTGGACATACTAGTACAAACAAACATTCAAGTGTATTATTTAACAAAATACTTCAATTTTTATTTTATTCATAATTGGCCTCACATCGCTCACGCCATTCAGGTGCAGCAAGCAAGGCCATAATCGATCTAACAAGAATGTGTCATTGACATCATCGAAATTATAAGTTTTTGTTATAATATAGTTCCCTTCATTGTTAGAAACATGATTTTCTCCGGAGTCATCGATAATCACAGTATTTGTCCGATCCCAACCATGGTTCAAAGTGTCCCAAACTATACTTATAGGCTTGCAAAATACATTAGGATTTCCAACACCCTGAAAACCCTCTCTGGCTACGGAAGAACAATTTTCCTGTGTTAAAATTAATCTAAATTGTTCCCTTTTCAATCCTATTCTTTGTAATAATATAGGCAAAAACTCGTCAACGTTTTTTCATTGAGTAGATGTCCATACCCCAACCTCAAAAATACGAAATCATTTTTCAAAAAATTCCCTTAAGCTTGGCCATATAAAATAATACTTTGTTGATGTTTCGATGTCCGGTGGTCGTCGCAATCTAAGTTTTTGTTTTCTATGTATTGCGTGTAACAAAACGCCATTGAAATAAAAAATGATCAATGGTTTACTAGAAATAAATATTCTAATACTATCTGCAAACAAAAAACACACACACACACAAACCAGTCAATAAAATATTATGGTTCAATGTTTCTAAGTATATTGCTTTCATGTTCAACAATTTTTTAAATACATTACCAAATACATGGTACGATGTCCATAAATAAGATGAGAACTGTGCAATAAAACTTACATCAATTAAATGTAGGAGTAACTATAAAAAAATATACAAATCACTAAATGAATTTGTTTTGTACAATATGACGGTCATCTCAAATTCAATGTGTTTAACCAATGCCCCATTTTTGAACGAGGCCCTAGATAATTCAACAGAGCACACACCATTGTTTTTATAGTTATATCTCTCTCTTGTGAACCGTCAAATTTCCAACTAGTTGGAATTTTCAAGCAATTTTCCTTGCTATTATTTGCTGATTGATATTACCCTTCCTCTATAAACAACATGTCCGTTTGTTTATATATATATCCATATTGGATAAGTACATCCTTGAACGACGTTTTGTATATGTTCAGTACTTCACCAAAATTATAGTATGCAGACATTGAGTGATTATAAATAGTACTAGGTTCACATTGCTCTCGAACCCAAATAAATATAAATTCTTCATTTTTCAACCATTCAAATACACCCAAGAAATTTTTAATTTCCATGTTGTCGAGCCAAGAAAACCACAGAGCAATGTCCAAATGCTCTTTGGCAACACTGTTAATTTTGTGGTTGAACATGCGTGTATAATAATGATAGCATTGGTGGATAAAATGAGGTTTTTTATAAGAATATTCAATGCTGGATAACATCCGAACTCCAAAGAGCAATCCCTCTACTCCCAGGACCAATAGTTTCTTTTGCGGTGATATCCTCACTGCATACAAGAACAATGACTATATATATAACAACAACAACAACACTTTGTTCATGAAGTTAATGATCACAACAGATTCAATTGATTTAATAAAAGCATCACACTGAACTAATAATATGTTACATTCAGACGAAAATAGCAACGTCTCCGGAAAAAACAGAAAACACATTTAATGATTTTAAATAGGAAATTGTTGATGTATATGTAACTTCGGAATGTATTTCATATATGTATATTGGACTCCTATAGAGATGGCATTAATCCTCTATATGGAAGTGTTTTTATTCCTCTAGAGATGTTATTATTCCTCTATACGGAAGTGTCGTCATTTATATTGTAAGTGTCGTAACTTATACTTGATGGGTTATTAGACCACCTTGTTGGGGTCGGCCCTATACAAGTCATGTGGATCGAAGGGTTATTAGACCACCCTATTGGGGGTCATCCATGTGGGTCAAAGGGTTATTATACCACCCTATAGGGTGTCGACCCAGTCAACATTATGTTATGTGGTTAAGTTAAGTCCGACCTAGTAAAGGTTATTAGGCAAGTCAAGTCAAGTATAAATAGAGTGCGGGAGGCACTTTATTTCATCATTCTATTCTCTCTCACACTCTCGGGAGAGTGGCGCACTTGTGGAGGAGGAGAAGCTACTGCTAGGAGATGTCTATCTCTTATGCTTGGGTTGTATCATTGCTCTGTCTATCTCTGAGGAAGTTATTGGGGTTTTTCACCTTTATGGTTTTTCACCTTTATGGTTTTCCCCAAGTAAACTCTGTGTCTCTTGTGTGCTTGCATTATTGTGTCCATGATTGATATGTTGTAGATATGTTGTACATGTTGCTCTCTCGGTTAAGATCCTAGATCAGATTGAAGTAAATTCTGAAAAATTAACATGGTATCAGAGCTATCCTGAAAGAAGGCATGGTATGGCATGTATGACACTTGTTGCACTTGTGATGCTAGGGCTTGATATAGAAAAAACCATTCATCATAGAAATTTATATATAAATGCATTTTGGCAATGTTTCAAGGTCTGAAAATCGTACAGGGAGAAGCTAATATCCCCATGTACCTTGTGTCCAAAGGAAAACCTCTAATTCGTTGTACTTTGTGATTTATGATCTGTACCATAAAGGGTTTCTGCCTCTTCCAGTTCTCAGTCATAAACATGTGACCTTGGAAAAAATGTCATAACTTGGGCTAGGAAGCTCCAAATGAAATTTAGTAAAAATTGGCAGGTAGTGCACGGACTGTATTTTCGCAAGTAACGTTTTTAGAGGCTGAAACTGAACCAGTGACACGTGGCATGCCATACAAGTTCGCTCTCCTAGTTTATCCCATAAACAGGTCATGTTGCGACACTTGGAATAAATCTCTCTTAGAGAATCCATTTGTGATTAGACCTGTGGGGTTGGAAAGAAGACAGGTCGGGCTATCACAGTAAAATATTTTAGACCTTGTGGATTGAAAAGTTCGGAGTTACACCAGAAGCAATAAGGTACATATTTCTGTCAAAACAAAATTATTTTTGAGCACCTTCATTCATGGCTTCCGGAATTTAGGGTTTCGGAGAAAGTTCAAATTTTTGTAATCAGAGATTATGGCTGAATGATACTCATCAAAATCGAAATTTAGAGACCAAGATCAAAATTATTGGTTGGGCAGAAGGTCGGGCTTGATCAGACCCTAGTTCGGGACTTTGGTCGAAAAAGTGGAAAATTAGGGCTTCTGCAAAAATTGAAAGTTTTGAAATCTGTGACCACGGCTGGAAGCTCCTCAGAAAAATAGAAGCTTAGATATTTGGATCGAACCTTTTGATTGGGAAGAATGGTGGGATTTATCAAACCCTAGTTCGAGGTCATGTCCAGTGAATCCGGAAGTTTCAAAGGAAAATTTGAGGGGTGAAACTTTGTAGTTTTCAAATTATGAGTACACCAACTTGATTAGCTCATCAAGGCGCATATTTCTATCCTTTCAAAAGTTTGAAATTCAAAGTTTGAAATTTTAGGGTTTCTCTGACAAATCCTAATCGAGCTCCAGATCCAGTTCCTGCAAATCAAGTGGATTGGGTTAATCCTAGAAGAGAATGGATTGGTCACCTGCATAAGTGAAGAAGTTCCTGTTTCAGAGGGAGATGAGGCTAAGGCCTTACATAAGAAGATTACGAGCAATCTTGATAGGTATGACTCATCTAGGTATGTTTCGAGATTTGTTCATGATTAAGTTTATGGTATGTTTGTCTTCATGTTATTACGGTTAGTACAATCTTGATTAAATTTAGACTTGTCGTATCACCTTAATAAAATTATGAATGTATGATAGAAGATATTCATTGATTAGGGTGTTGACACTTATGATTGTACTAATTCATCATGGTGTTGTATGAGGTTTATGTTGTCCACTAACATGAAAGGTACACCAAGAAAGAAAAACCATGTTCTAGTTCAATAACATATGATCATGCTGACATGAGGACAAAGATTTATCCATTATCATGGATCACTTAGAAGATCTATTTGCGAGGTATGTATAACTTGGTCCTATAATGGTTAACCTATGAGATATGCAGGTTACTAGCACAAGTCATTGAAGAGAACAAAAAGACATCATGTGGGTATGTTAGACATAACTAGCTAACATACCAATCCAGGTATGTTTTTCCTATATCAAGTTAGAATCCTACCTTGTGTTAGGATCCCTTATATAAGTATACTTGGTATGATTGGTTATGTTTATTCATAAAGTTAGAAATGTAAGTAATCAAGGGTTTATGCATTTTATTTCTCTTATCTTGATTGATGATTTAACTAACCAAAAGAGTCCTATGATCAAATAAGAATATGCACGAGTAAAAGAAGACTTCCAAGAAACGTTGAATACTAATGTTTATTATCTGTGTTTGAAATGATCATGACTATACATGTTTAAGATTATTGTGTTTTGATAGTATTAAGATTATACTAATGAGTGTGTGATTATGTATGAGACCTCGAGGATAACACAATGATGATACTAATAAGTACGCATAGTGATTAAGGATGGATATAAGTTCAAGGACAGGTAATCCAGGAAGCAAAGATCAAGAGGGAGCACACTTCAGTAGTTTCTACAAGGATGCAGATATTCAGAGGGAGTTGACCACTTCTCACAATTCACATCAGAATGGAGTTGTAGAAAAGAAGCAAAGACTGAGAGGGAGTCAACCCAACAAACAAACAAAGATAGGTATTTGAATTATCATTCCTTGCATATTTAATTAAATAATATTGTTCAATAATGTATATACTGATGTTCCTAGAATTAGGTTGTGTATTATGCATATTAGAATAGTTGCATTGATGAGCAGTATACTGCTAATATACATAGTTAAGTGGCCTATGGCACTGTACAACATTCCATTGCTACTTATCTAGAATGAAACCTCTTTGCTGACATGTTGGGAGTTGTGCACACTCTTAATAATGTTCTAGTAGAGATTGTAAGGAATCTAGAAAGTTATAGGATATGGATAAATGTTGTATTGAAGAATTGGCTAAGATAAGTGCATGATTGTATGACATATTTCTTTATGTGCAAGAATTTGTTCTGAAAACTATGAGATGTTTTCTAATCATGCAATTTAACTTGTTGTGTAGGAAAGATCGTATACCATCACTTACAAAAGAAGGACTACAACATTTGTTCAGCAACAAAGTTATCTATTGAAAATATTGAATATATTGAAGTTCCCAGGATCTGGGAAGAATGCCATGATCGAGGAGTACTAGTCGATCATGAAGATGTTTGGGATGCAGCCCAAGACCTGAAGGGGAGTCTGTAGTGACTTCCAAGAGGATCTGCAAGATCAAGCATGCTGCAGGTGGTAGCATAGAGACTCTTGCTCCTATAGCCAGATACACTTCCATTAGATCCGTACTTGATCTGGCTACAGTGATGAAATGGAAGATACACCAGATGCATTTCAAGACAGCTTTCTTGAATGGTGTAATTGAAGAAGAAGTGTATGTGGAGCAGCTGAGACACATGACAGGGAGTCATATATGTGCAGAACTTGGTATGGTACGATAGACAGCTTGCTATCCAGTTTAGGATTTACCAAGAGTAAAGCGGATTCCAACATTTACTACAAGGTTGAGGAAGGAAATCCAGTGATACTACTTTTGTATATGGATGACCTATTTATTACAGGTGAAGATAGATTGATTGCTGACATGTAGAGGAACCTTGATTCCAAGTTCGAGATGAAGAACTTGTGGATGATGTACTATTTTCTAGGTATGGAGGTGTGGTAGAGTGCAGATGGAATATTCCTTAGACAAGGGAAGTATGCAGTAGCGATCCTGAAGAGGTTCGGGATAATGGACTGCAAGGCCATGGCCACACCTATGGCATCGAACCTGAAGCTTCTGTGTGATGCTTCATCTGAGCCGGTTGATGTCACTATGTATCGTCAGATGATTGGGTCCTTGACGTACCTGACGAACACGAGACCATATATTTGCTTTGCGGTGAACACATTGAGCCAGTTCCTGACGGATTCGAGGAGTGTTCACCTGGTTGCTGTAAAGCATATTCTGAGGTACCTGAAGGATATAGTTGATTATGGGCTCAAGTATCATGCGAATCAAAAGTTTAACCTACAGGATTATGTTGATTCATATTAGGCAGGCAGTACTGCAGATAGAAAGAGCACATCTGGGTGCTGCTTCAATATGGGATCATGTGTGATCTCTTGGTTTAGCAGAAAGCAGTCCTGCGTAGCACTGAGTACAACCGAGGCAGAGTATGTTGCAGCCTGTTTGGCTAGTTGTGAGGTAGTATGGCTTCAGAAGCTACTGTCAGAGTTATTTGATCTCCCGCTAGAAACTGCTGGTATCTTTTGTGACAACCAAAGTTGTGTCAAGCTGTCTGAGAACCCGGTGTTCCACGATAGGTCGAAACACATAGAGATCAAATATCACTATATCAGGGATATGGTGCAGAAAGGAGCAGTGAAGCTCCTGTATGTTGCGACGGATGAGAAGATTGCAGATGTACTGATGAAGCCACTAGCCAGAGTGAAGTTCGAGTACTTCAGAGAAAGGCTTGGTGTTCTTCAAATTGACGACACTTCGAGGAAGAAGTGATGGAGACATTTGCTGAAGCCATTCCAAGCATGTTGGAAGGAGGATCCTTCACATGGCTGTGGATGTAAGCACTAGATGATGAGCATCAGGATGATGCTCCATTTACTGCTCTGTACGCATCATGTTGGATGCTGGATATGATCAGTTGGATCATTTATATGTATGTATGTACGCATCATGTTGATGTTGGATATGATCAGTTGGATCATTTATATGTATGTATGTACGCATCATGTTGATGCTGGATATGATCAGTTGGATCATTTATATGTATGTATGTACGCATCATGTTGATGCTGGATATGATTAGGTAGATCATGTACTTATGTATGTATCAGGTGGATACTTGCATGATCAGTGTGATCATGTACTCATGTATATCATATGGATGCATTGTACGATGAAGTGGATCATGTATGATATGTATCAAGTAGATATTGTGTATGCATCAGATGGATATATTGGTTGATTAGGGTGATCACAGATGACGAGCTTCAGGATGTCGCTCCAGATGATACGCATCAGGTTGATGCTATGATGATGATCAGGTTGATCATGTGATGATGTACATCATGATGATGTATGGTGACTATCGGTTTGATACTCTATGGCCATGGACAGGTTGTGCAGGTAGCATAGAAAAGATCCTAGGAGATCCTATAGTCTGCGCTAGGATGCTCTTTCGAGGTTTTGCTACAGGTAGCATAGAAAAGATCCTTTAAAAATAGGATAGGTAGAGTAGCGTGCTCATAACATCTTGGGTTTCTCTATCGAGATCCTATAGTCTGTGCTAGGATGTTCTGAGTAGGTTTTGCTACAATTTCGCATAGAAAAGATCCTTTAAAAACCAGACAGGTAGAGTAGTGTGCTTGTAACATCCTGGGTTGCTCTATTGAGATCCTATGGTCTATGCTAGGATGCTCTAAGTAGGTTTTGCTACAATTTTGCATAGAAAAGATCCTTTAAAAATTGAACAGGTAGAGTAGTGTGCTCGTAACATCCTGGGTTGCTCTATCGAGATCCTATAGTCTGCGCTAGGATGCTCTGAGTAGGTTTTGCGAAAGTTCACGTAGAAAATATCCTTTAAAATCTGGACAGGTAGAGCGGTGTGCTCGTAACATCCTGGGATGCTCTATTGAGATCCAGATAGGTAGAGCTGTGTGCTCATAACATCCTGGGATGCTCTGAGTAGGTTTTGTGAAGGTCAACATGTAAAAGAACCTATAGTCTACGCTAGGTTTTGTTGACGCACGTAATCAGTCCTGGAATCCATAGTATGGCCATTGATGATGAAGACCTGCAGGTGGTGGGCCTACATCCAGTATGAAAAAGGACTGGCTCTGTAGAACTTCCTATGACGAGTAGATTCATAGATTGATTGAGACAACAGCAACAGTGATGATGACGATGACGATTATCTAGTGACGATGATCCATAGAAGATGACTTGTGCTAGAAGACCTGTGTTGAGAAATACCTTCCTAGTTAAGAGGGAGTGTTGATGTATATGTAACTTCGGAATGTATTTCATATATGTATATTGTACTCCTATAGATATGGTATTATTCCTCTATATGGAAGTGTTTGTATTCATATAGAGATGTTATTATTCCTCTATCCGGAAGTGTCGTCATTTATATTGTAAGTGTCGTAACTTATACTTGATGGGTTATTAGACCACCTTGTTGGGGTCGGCCCTATATAAGTCATGTGGGTCGAAGGGTTATTAGACCACCCTATTGTGGGTCTTCCATGTGGTTCAAAGGGTTATTAGACCACCCTATTGGGTGTCGGCCCAGTCAGCATTATGTTATGTGGTTAAGTTAAGGACAACCTAGTAAAGGTTATTAGGAAAGTCAAGTCAAGTATAAATAGAGTGCGGGAGGCACTCTATTTCATCATTCTATTCTCTCTCACACTCTTGGGAGAGTGGCACACTTGTGGAGGAGGAGAAGCTGCTGCTCGGACATGTCTATCTCTTATGCTTGGGTTGTATCATTGCTCTGTCTATCTCTGAGGAAGTTATTGGGGTTTTCCACCTTTATGGTTTTCCCCAAGTAAACTCCGTGTCTGTTGTGTGCTTGCATTATTGTGTCCATGATTGATATGCTGTAGATATGTTGTACATGTTGTTCTCTCAATTAAGATCCTAGATCAGATTGAAGTAAATTTTGAAAAATTAACAGCAATGATAGATTACATCTAGAAATAAGCAATGCTAGGTTACATTTGATAGTTTCTGATATCAGCTGTTTCTTGCATTTTACTCAAATGCTACCAAACTCCATGTACCAATTCAGTATCTGTCCGAAGGGATGATCCAATAAAGGGCTTACTCAAAATATAGTTTTGAAATGGAAGTTCTTTTTCACCATCACCCTCCAAAACAATCATTGATGTATTACTTTCTGAAGTTTGCATTGGGAACTCATTCCACACACTCTCCATATTTTTTTTGTATTTCCTTCTTGATCGTAGGTACATCTCTCTCGAAACCAAATAAATAAATAAAATTGCTCATATGATTTATCTTTACCGCATGCCAACATTGAATTTGGAAAGAAGTAAATCCAAAAATTGAATGGCATGTGTTCGTGACTCATATGAAGTTTTTCTATGTTTAAATTCACCACTTAGAGTAATCTCTTCCCGCTTTCTTACTCTTTCCCCTTTTTTTTCTCTTTTGGAGTCATTTTCTGTGACTTTCTTGCGAAATAGAAAACCTGCTATTTCTAATATCAATAACATTTTTGTATGGGGAGCTGCACAGAAATATTGTTTGTCATTATATATACTTCGGAATAAATTTGTTTTATCAATTTAAGTAGAAAATATTCTGTCTTTTACCTGTCAATGGGAGGCCAACATTTGACTGGTGAGTAACATTGCTGGAGACACCTTATTTTTACACCAAGGCGCCCTCTCCAGGTTCAATACTGTCCAATCCCTCTTCTTGTGCTGCATTGTTCAAGTTCTCGCCTTGTTCATTATTTTCCAAGCTCCCACCTGGTCCATTATTCTCCAATGTGATTTGCTGGCCAATCTCTAGGGCCATCGTCGATGCCTACTCTGGTTGTGGATGATCCACATGTTGACCTGGAAATTTGTAGGTATACATTTTATATATTTTTTTGCAGGTCACTATCCCCTTTCATAATTTACTTAATTTAACTACGATCTGTGAAAAATACTTTTTACCTTCTTGTCCTGTTTGGTAGTTCTTTGTGGATTCTATATCACATTCAGTTTCGTCATCGGATATTGTAATTCGATTGGAGGATACTTGGGTATGCTCTTTATTTGAAGCTGTAGTAGAATAGGAATTTAAAGAATTTATTGAACATAACCGACCGAGAAAAGTAAAATAAAATCAAAGACATCTGACAATGTTAATAGAAATACCTTGTTTTAGAAAAGTAAAATAAAATCAAAGACATCTGGAAATGTTAATAAAAATACCTTGTTTTATACCCAATTCATGATAGAAACTATTCATGAACAACTCTTGTTGTACCGTCTCCACAATAGAAATAACTATTCTTTCTGGAGACCTGGTCAACGAACAAAGAAGCCTACCTCCTGCGTACAACGAAATAACTGTGCCTTCAGAAGAGACCTGTCTGGAAACTATGTGATCCCATAATTCCTGTGTCCTTTATTTTGGAAACACATGGCTCCTCGCACTATCGCTGTTAACCTTGGGCCGAGTTAAATCAAGCATTGGTAGGCCCTCATCCTTCTAATCCATATCAATTTAAGAAGTAGATAAAATATCCTCATCACTTCCAATGCTCCAACACTGCATAATAGAGAATCCTATAAAAAAGTCCCTTGAGAATTCTCTATAAACTCCCATTGTAGGATTCATCGTAACATGTTTTTTTGATTTTTTGCTCCAACTTGTGAAAGCTTTAGAAATCATACAAGAGTTCTCCATATCAGCTAGAAAAATACAAATACAGGCCTCTTGATTTGTTTCTAAGTAGTACAAAAACACAAGCATGCCTTGTTCTGTCCATGGAATAGCACAATTACACATATCCACAGCAACAAATTCACAGCTGACTGTCGCACCAAAAAATGGAATTGTTTTGAGTGTGGTGACCAAACAATCAGGATAACAACATTGACAAGCAAACTATGAACTATTTTCGACGTCGTCAATGGACATCCTCTCTTTATTGATATATAAATTCAATATTTTTTGATCATCAATTGGTATTTTTGTACCAATATCCACTTCATATTCGTTCTTTCTCTTTTTACTCGGAGATTTTGCTTACTTTCCGGAGCAAAAAATACTGCACAGTTGCTCGAGATGGTTTGGTGCAATTTTATATATTTCAATGATGTTATGGTCAGTGACATTCTGTGATTGATCATTTTGAACATCATTAACTTTGAAATATTCAACGATCAAATGCCTGGTTGACCTCTCGTCCTTGATTCATTTGCAGTATTGACTTAAAGTTTCTGCGCAAAAATTTTTATCGACTGATGTGCTCATCCAAACCGATCCATTGATTATATTGTCCACCATAGCAGTCAATTCATCTTCATAAAGATCACACAATGGTCTGAAAAAATTAGAGCCATAACTCTTTATTTTATTTAGAACAAAATCATCCTGAGTGATGGTCTTCGGCAAGCATGGCAAGGAGCCACTTTTGTAAAGCTTGAATACAGACTGCCATTTTCTCCACAGTCATTCTGATGTCAAAACAAGAGTTAGATTGTCTTTAAGGCTCTCCCTTTGGTTAACAAGAAATATATCCATACATTGAGTTTGGAAATACTGCAAACATATTAAATTGAATATTCCAGTTAATTTCCTAATTTCATAACACATGCAGCAATCTAAAAAATTTGATTGATAAGAAGAAAAATTCTATACCTGCCAAGCATCACTGGAAGCGTTTCCCTTTCCCGGGTGGGATGGATCACCGTAGAATAACAATCTCTCCCTTGCTTTTTCAACTGAAGAAATGAATGTAGTGTTTGCAAATTCCTTGTTTGAAAAATTTTGTTGTTTACATAATTTGCTGATGATTTCCTGAGGAATGTCTCTATGTAGAAGACAAGTTGTTCGATGCCGATATGTTTTATGGATCTGTTTATATTGATCATCTACAATGATTATTTTCTGCGTAGAAATAGTATGCTGCCCATCCAATATATAAAAATTTACTGATGACAGATTAATTTCTTCTTCATTTTCAGGAAGAAAGGCCAATGTGGTCTCCTTATTGAAAGGAAATAGAATAGCATCTCTCAATGTTGTTGTAAATGTATGGACAAGTGATACAACCATCTTTTGCACGACCTCCTCATCAACCTTTCAATATTGTAAGTGCGGAGGCGCAACAACACATCTTGTTACGTCAATGGAAAAAACATTCTCATTGAACAAAAAGTATTTGATCTGCTGTTGTTGAACTTCTTTTGAACTTTCGAAGCTCTTAGTCGCTTTCTGTAGCATCACTCTAGAAGGACTTCCTTTGAGTTGTTTCAAGGTAGATTTGTCCACATCTTTTACAATATATTGGAGAAATGCTCTTCTGTTGTACGTAAGAATATTTTCATGGCATACCTTTATCGACCTCTTATTAATATTCATATAATGTAATACAGAGGAAGTTTTCCCAGCTAGCATTCTTTTCCTCCATACCGACAAAATTCCTTTCTTCAAGGATGACGCGGTATCAATTCCGGAACGATTAGAAACAACATACGAGGGAAAAACCCACCCTTGCTTCGCACAAGAAATCAGATCTGGATCGAGACCATTTTTCATTAGATCTGGTCGATAATCAGAAACCATAAGATCACACTATAGAAGGCCACACTTTTCACCATTGACCGCTTCAGCTTGAACTCGCAATTTTTCATCAGAATCAACGGGTTCTGCATATGTCAATATCCCAGCTCTAATCTGCTTTCCCTCATAATCCAAGTAGAATAGATATATATCCGGGTACAAATTATCTGGTTCTTCCATCTCAACATACCATCCGTTTGTGAATGGCGGAAGGTAGTGATCTTTTGTCAATTCAAAGCAAGGGATTTCCTGGTAGTTATTGAAGCTCAACAAATTTGCCATGCTTTATTTTCAAAACGATCAATATTAAGTAGTCAATATAAGAATGCATACAATGTCTATAATTATAATTTAGTGTTTTAATATTAGATATATACTTGCAAATGTTCATGCTAATGATTGATGGTTAAGGAACAACCCCTCATTTTCAAAATCAATTGATTGATTAAGAACAAATCTGCTAGCATTATCCATGAGAGATCAAATGCACATTTTATAGAGTCGTTTGGGATAAGGATCGATCATAGAACAAGCGATCATCATAGAAGGGGCAGCCAATCCTTCTTATTTATGTGTATGAGTTTATCACATGTTTTGTATTCTAGTTTATGTGAGTTTTTGTGCTTAATTTATATGTATGTGAATGGTAATTGCACATTGATTAATTGGAATACAAGTGCGTGATTGTGAAGAAAAAACTCATAGTTTGACGAATTCGTAGCAAACTGGTGAATACAGTAGAGATTCAGCGTAGTTATGTATACTGTGATAGCTTTCAAGTGCGAAGTCATCCGGTGCTCTAGTTGATGTTAAATAGAACGTTATGCGAAGATCGTAATGACATCTGTGCATCGCCATGGTTAAGAGAATCTTGATTATGCAACCCCCATATTCGCTTCGGGTTAGACTTCAACCTGTTTACAAGGTGATGCTGAAGGGTCAACCGACCCTTATCTCAGTCTCTTCCAGTGTTCACCATCCTTCATATCCATGAATTGACACCCTCGCCTTCGGAGGTTGAATATTTTTGTAATTCCCTCGTAAATGAAGGCTAGGGCGAAACTTCCTGTACCCAGGATTCGTTTTGTAATAGTTAAATACATCAAGAAGGGTCAGTCAATCCTTCTTCTGTTCACCATTCTGGATATGGGTGAATTCACAATTCTCTACTAAAGGAAGGGTTGACCATTCCTTCTTTCCAGATGTCGGGAGTTAGGATGCAGACAGGGGCCAAATCGACAGTTGATAATAACTCGTCAAATCTAAAGTGCGAGGAAGGCAACGTTTGAGAGATTGAAGACTGCGAAAGGTCGTGGGGCTAAGCATGGAAGGAGATCAACGATGTAAAATTAGTCATAGTAGATCTAATGAACAAGTAAATCAATCACAATAGATGAAACTCAGAAAAATGGTGTAAAACTATGCAAAACATGCATCAGTGCTCAATATCCCAATGAGGGTGAATAATTACAATACAATACAGTAATCTGACAATGAGTGAGCAATTCGAATTGACTAAGTAGGCCATTCGAATTACTGAATGGTGTAGCTTGGCTCCAACTAGGAGTCCTCATCATCAATCAGTGGTGGTCATCAATGCACAAGAACCAGTCATCCAGATGTCAATTTGAGTCTAACTGAGTGTAACAAGTGTAACTGAAGTGTGTAGCACTGATATAGGGAAGGAGGCTCAGTGGAGGGCATATGGGAGGCTTAATTGAAGTCAGAACAATTCATCTATTCAATCTGGAGGTCCAAAGGAGTGAAACAGTCAGTCAGGAGTGAAACTAGCCTCAAATCAAGGAGAATCGGAGCTAACTGAGTGTAACTGAAGTGGAACTGCAGTGGTAGGTGAAGAAGTGCGCCCTTCTCTAGCAGTAGGTGAGAAGTGGGTGCCTTCATGACTAGGAGGGCTAAAGAACTGATGTAAGAAGATCCCAGGTGCTAGAATAAGGTGGGTAAGGTGTTGGAGGCATCAACCTGGTGACTGGGATGCATGCAAAATGCATGCAAACCCTAATTGCATGCAAGGTCCTAAAAATGATGATGTGGATATCCGAACAAACGATACCATATCGATCATGCAAGATGGACGGCTAAGAGAAATTCCTTTATCCCTAGAGGTGCAAGAATGATAGGAAAGGATAGATAATATAAAAAATGGAATGCACGGGGATCTGAGTACTATTTGATTCAGTTTCCCCCTTCCTCCCTTGGTCGAGGCCAAGGGGGCAAGTTAATTTAGATAGAGTCAAATAGACTCTAGCACCTTGGTGAATGCACATTCTATCTGGGACCAAGTCCAACAAAACTAATGCAATAACTAAACAACTAGCTCAAACAAAAATTCTAAGAATCAGGTAAGAGAGCTACAATGGAATGTCACATTACACATATAGAACAAAGTTATATTCATTTTGAATCTTTGATATAATATAAGAAAAATTAATCTAGGGGTTTAATCTTGCTCCCATGCATGCAAGAACATTTCCCACTTCCATAGGTATGTTTTTCCTCCATGAGATCAAATGAGCTAAGACTTAAAATAGAACAAAAGTATTTGTAGGCCACCCGATAATTTGAAAAGATTTATGGTATTAAGAATGGAATTTAGATGCATTGAATATATGGAAACCTTAATTAAGCTTGGACAATTATTGGACAACAAGCTCTACAAATCATACAGAGATAACAAATAAAAATTATTAAAGAGTATTGATTGGATTGTTTCTTATCTCTTCTTTCCCACCAGACTAAATCATTTTGACAGTAACTAAATGGCTACCTTGCCTTTGTTAAAAATTGCCATGTAATGAAGGGGCGACCGACCGTTCTTCTACCAAGTATTATTTTCATAATAGTTCTAGATTGCAAGAAGGGTCGACCAATCTTTCTTGTCTTCAACATTTTGGATACAAGTGAACTCCTGGATATAGGTGTTTACAATTTTATACTAAACAAAGGGCCGGCCGATCCTTCTTGTAGCCAATCTCCATTCCCCACTATTTACTGTGGATGTAGGGAGTCATGAATTGTTGTCCCATCCTGCAATCTACATTCCGGGTTGCGGGATAGTGGTATTGATGGAACATTTTAAGAAATCTAGGTATCCGCAATCCGCAACATATTTGCGTCTTTGGTAAAGGCGATGAAATCCTCATGCGGGGTGCAAGAAGGGTCGTCCAACCTTTCTTGTTCCAAGTATTCTGTTCAAAATAGTTCTAGGCTGCAAGAAGGGTCGGTCGATCCTTCTTGTGTTTACCATTCCGGATACAGGTGAATTGTAACCTATAGGTGTCTACAGTTCTCTACTAAATGAAGGGGCGGCCGATTCTTCTTGTCGCATGTTGGGACAAATATTGTTGATATGTTATAACTTAGCCAATATACCGATCCCAACTATAAGTTCATTGCGGAAGTCAGAATTCTGGAATTGTTGTCCCAGCCTAGGCAGGTTGAATATTTTTACAATTCACTCGTAAATGAAGTGTCAGCCAACCTTTCTTTTGCCGAGTATTATGTTCAAAATAGTTCTATATTGTAAGAAGGGTCGGTCGATCCTTCTAGTGTTCACCATTCTGGATACAAGTGAATGGTTGGATATAGTTGTTCACAATTTTATAATAAATGAAGGGGCAGTCAAACCTTCTTGTCCGAGGTCGGAAGTCGGGATAAATATTGTTTATATGTTATAACTTAGCCAATCTCCGTTCTAGGATGAATTCTGCATTAACTTGGAAGAAAGAACATTGACAATATTTAAATGTGTGGATCAGAGCATATAAAATGAATTCTAACTCAGGTATTACAATCAACTATGAGGCAAAGCGATAAGATGGTGTAACACAAAATACATCCACAAAAGAGAAATTAAAAGACTGAAGAAAGTAAAAACATATGAATCTCTGTTTCGGATATACTTGTACTTCTGTTCTTCATTAAAGTCTTCAAAAAACATTACGTCACTGTATTTTTTTCTCTCGGATCCAACCCCTATTAGTTTGTAAAATCAAAATTTATACAAAACGTTCTTTGAAATCGTCGCTAAAAAGGAAATTTCAAAGAAATCTCTCTGATCCAACCCCTATTATCTTGTTCAAATTTGAATAAATTTGCCATTTATTTCAATCCTTCTACTATTTGATGATCAAAAGCCTTGTTTCCATTTAGATGTCTCCTTTGCGATATAATTTGATGAAGATCATAATTAATCCTTTCAGCCTCTTGGAAATCTATAATCTTGGTAATGTTTCTACTACAGAGAGGGCTGCCTTATTCTTAATGATGAATGGACCAACTTTAAGGGGGAATTTCACATCTGATGCTTTTTGGAAAGCACATAAATGTTCTTGTGAATGCAACCTTTGTCTAATAAATTCCAAGGAAAAAATTCTCGCTGTTAAAAAGGCTGGCAACAGATATGGTGCTCCAGTAAAACCATACACGCTAATTATAGTATGTTCTCTATACAAGAACCAATCACTGTTTGGCCTTTTGGTGTAGGTTGCAAAGTTTCTTTCATTTCTTCTAACACTCGGGGCATTTCAGCATTAAAAATAATTCTGTAAATTTTTGCCATGATTTTATGGGTGAACTAAAACATATTGACCTGTTTAGGTAGGTCATGAGAAAAGACGGGTACCAAGAAACTTGGATTCCGAAATGTTTGAACACATGAACAGCTTCAGGAGATATGAATGATACTTGAAATGCTTCAACTGGTTCAAATTCGTCAACTGGACATGAATCGCTTCAACTAGGAATTCATCAAAATTAAAACAACACACTGGACTCAACTGTGACTCTGGTAAAATTATTTGGAGATGGAAACCTAGCATAACTTCCGTGATTCGACTTATCACTATCTAGACCTAAAATTTGACTCAACAAGGACAAAACTAACTGGGTATATCGCTAAAAGACATCAATACTCAAAGGGAATGATAGGTTTTCTTGCGACTGACCATCTTTCAAGACTTGTAATAAAAACTTGTCTTTTTCTGCAGGACTGTTGTTTCTACAAACTTTGCCAAATTTTCTTCGTTAAACGACTCAGGGCTTTTGGGAAATGTTTCAGGTAAACTTAGAACCTCACGGATAGTCTGCACATTTATTGGGCATAGAATTTTGGTCATTTTTACATTAATGATTACCCTTTCGCCCTGCGAATTATTCGCCGCACACCAACAAACAAATTTGGGGAAGTGTAGGGTTTGTTCGACACAAAAATAGTACAGAAAAGAACCAAAAACATTAAATACATCCTTTCCCTGTGAATTAAACTCCATTAATTTCTCTTTAGACTGCGAAATACTACACACAGACAAAACAAGGTAAAAAATATCCCTTTCCCTGTCAAATACAAGCTTCTCGTTTTCATCTGAACTTTCATTGAAGGGAAGAAGGTCTTGGGTTTTCGCCATTTGGGACACAAAATCTAATTGAAGGGAAGAAGGTCTTGGATTTTCACCCTTTGGGACACAAAATCTACACACTGAGGGTTTCGAGCTACCTGTGAAGTGAGCTTCTTGGGTGTTGTTCCAGTTGATGAAGACAACGACGTGTTTCCTATGGACCATTCTTTTCCTCTAGGTAATAAGTGACAAAAACATTTTTTAAAACTTCAAACAAACCTTTTATAGAACATATGCTTAGGTGGTTTCTGAACTTGCGATGAGCAGTTTAAATTTAACCACTTTTCATAGCGAACTCCACCAACGCTTGCCACGTGGTAAGCGGTTTAATTTCCACTCTACCTTTTCCAAGTTTAACCACCATGCACTTTCTAGCACGGGAACCCATTTCCACTGTCGATTTGCTTCTGGGTGTATCTGCCACGTTGTTATACATTTGCAACTTTTGGTGTGAGTCATCCAATTTTTTAGTGCATTTTCCACCTCTCCCCTGTTGATGTATATGTAACTTTGGAATGTATCTCATCTATGTATTTCATATGTATTTATTGTACCCTTATTAGAGATGTGTTATTCCTCTATAAAGAAGTGTTGTCATGTGGATTGACAAGTGTCGCAAGTGTGTGTACTTGTCGATGGGTTATTAGACGACCATCTGTGGGGTCGTCCCTGAAATATATATATTATATTGTGGATGTACCTATCTAGACAAGTCGGCCCCATAAGTTCACTGGGCAAATAGGTTAGTATAAATAGAGATCAGGAGATCTCTATTTAGATCATTCGGAAAGTCATATCTCTCTCACTCAGAAAGTGGCGCACTAGTGAGGAGGAGGATCATCTGCTTCTAGGAGACTATCTCAAGTGTATTTTGGTTGTACTTTGGTTGAGACATTGCTCTCTCTATCTCTGAGAAAGTTGTGGGGTTTTTCACCTTAGGGTTTTCCCCATGGAAACTCTGTGTCTTTTGTCTCTCATGCTTTTGATTCTTGTGATGCTTGTCTTGCTTATTGTGATTGTTATGCATTAATATACTGTATATGTTATTCTCTCAGTGAATATCCTAGAGTATTGTGAATTAATGCTCAAAATTTAACATGGTATCAGAGCTAACCTGAGAAGAAGACATTTTACAGTGACGGAAACTTGAGTTTCTTGTTTATTGGGTTTCTCTCCACATATTTTGGAAAAGAAGTATAGTAGATTGACTCTACTCATCAAGGAAAATCTATCTGTCCAATCAGAATTCAATTCTGAGCATTTTCAGATTTGGCCCTAAACATTAGGGTTTTCACAAAAATAGGAATTTCTAAAATTTGAAGACATAGCTGGAAGCTCCTTGCAAAAATCAAAGTTTAGAGCTTTGGATCGAGATTTTTGGCTGGGTAGATCTCCAGGAAACTCAAACCCTAATTCAGGGCTCTCCCTAGTGAACCCGGGAGGACAAAAAGGAAAATCTGAAGGGTAAAGCTTTGCTGATCTCAAATTCTGAATACACTAGGCTGATCATCTCATCAAGGCGCATCTTTCTATCCTTTCATAAAATTGAAAATCACATTTTGAATTTTTAGGGTTTTTTCAACAAACCCTAATCCGGGACCAGATCCAGTTTTCAGCATTTCAAGTGGTAAGACCTAAATCTTTTCTCTTTCCATTTGAAGTACTCTTTAAGATGTCTCACCACACCAAGCTTGAGGATAAGCTTGAAGGAGATGATAATTTCCAAGCTTGGAAGTATAGGATTGGGTTAATCCTGGAAGAGAATGAGTTGGACTCATATGTAAAAGAAGACATCCCTATCACAGAGGATGAAGAGGCTAAGGTATTGCATAAGAAAAACTTGGTCATGGCAAAGAGAATCATTGTTGATTCTATCATAGACCATCTCATACCCCATGTGTCTTCTCTAAAGACACCCAAGGAGATGTTTGACTCTTTGACCAAGCTATTTGAAAGGAAGAACATAAATTGGAAGATGACCTTTCAGAACCAATTAAAAGGAGTAAAGTTTCAGAATGGAGAAACCATTCAATCTTATTTTTCAAGGGTCTCCTAGATCAAGGAACAACTAGAAGCAGTGGATGAAATAGTGGAGAATGGTGAAGTGGTGATGACCACTCTAAATGGCCTACCTAGGTCATGGGATTCCTTTATTCAAGGAATTTGTGCAAGAAAGAAGTTGATCTCCTTCAACAGATTGCGGGAAGAATGCTCTCAAGAAGAGGCTAGGATTGTGGCCCGAGAAGAAAATATGGGAAATGAAGATCAAGCTCTCACAGCACATGCTAGGAAAGGCAAGTCCAAGAAGGAATCATCTCATAACAGGAGATTCTCACACCACCATTATCACAAAGATAAAAAAGATCTCAGATGCTTCAATTGCAATGAGAAGGGACACTTTGCTTCAGATTGTCCCAAGAAGAAGAAAGATAACAACAACAACTTCAATAAGAAGAAGAAGAATAACAAAAGAAGATATCATGCTCATGCTGTCGAAGATGATGAACCCCCAAAGAAGAAGGCTAGGGCAGAAAGTGATAGTGATGATGACCCATCAAGTGAAGAAGAATATGTTCTAATTTCTACTCTCACAGGTACTATCTCCCATGGTTGTAATGATTGGTTGATTGACAGTGGGGCTTCCAAACACATGACTGGGTTTAAGGAATCTTTTTTGAATCTATCTGAACATGAATCACCCCATAAGGTGAAACTTGGGGATGATTATCAATACCCAATCAAAGGAAGTGGTGAAGCCTCCTACAACCTAGATTCTGGAAAATCTTTGAAGATGAAAGAAGTCCTTTATGTACCTGGGCTCAAGAATAACTTACTCTCCATCTCTGCATTGGATGCAAAAGGTATGAGGGTTGCATTTGTGGATGGCCAAGTCCTAATGTGGCCAAAGGGAAAGAACATAGATGATGCAGTAGTGATTGGAGAGCAAGAGGGAGGTTTGTATAAATTGAAGGGACAACCTGAACATGCCATGGTACATGAATCCATGGAGCCAAGTGAACTTTGGCATAGAAGACTTGCTCATATGCACTATAGGTCACTCCCAATTGCAAGCAAGGCTATAGAGGGTCTTCCTGAGATCAAGACCAAACATGAAGGTGTTTGCAAAGGATGTGCAAAAGGTAATAACATTAAGAAGGTTTCCCCAAGCAGTGAAAGCAAGGCAAAAGACACCCTGGAAATCATCCAATCAGATGTATGTGGTCCTATGTCATCCAGTTCTCTGAGTGGGTATGTTTACTATGTCTCATTTATTGATGACTTCTCCAGGAAGACTTGGGTATACTTCTTGAAGAGCAAAGATGAGGTGTTTGATAAATTCAAGGAATTCAAAACCTTGATGGAGAATCAAACTAACAAGAAGATCAAAACATTCAGATCCGACAATGGTGGAGAATTCACCTCAGGTGACTTCAAGAAGCTTTGTAGTGATTCAGGGATTAAGAGGGAGTTGATTGCTCGTTATAATCCTCAACAGAATGGAGTTGCAGAAGGGAAGAACAGAACAATCATGGAAGGAGCAAGGGCAATGCTGCATGACCAAGATCTACCTATGCATCTATGGGAAGAAGCAGCTAGAACAACTATCTATGTGCAGAACAGAACACCCCACAAGATATTGGATAACAAGACACCAGAAGAGGTCTTTTCTGGTAAGAAACCTGAAGTCAGCCATCTCATAGTATTTGGTTGTCCAGTATACACTCATATCCCAAAGGAAAAGAGGACTAAACTAGATCCTTCAGGAAAGAAGGGTATCTTTGTGGGTTATAGTGAAAGCTCGAAAGCTTACAGAATATACTTTCCAGGGTTCAAGAAGATTGATGTCAGCAAGGATGTAACATTTAATGAAAACTCAGTCTTCATCAAATCAAGGAAGGCACCTATTGAATCTTATGAAGAACCTAAGGAAACTAGATTTCAAGACACTACCATGACTGAAGCAGTTCTAGAAGTTGTTCATGAATTTGAAGATCCGCAAGAACCTGTAGATCCACCCCGTGCGGATAACTCTCACAAGAGGAAGCCTGCATGGGCTAGAGAGCTCATACAAGATGCAGAAAGATTTGGAGTTCCAGAAGAAGAACACAGAGCAAAGAAGAGAACCAGATCACATACCAGCTATGTTGCTTTACTCTGTGACATTATGAAGAAAGAGCCTTCTAGTTGTGAAGAAGCAGCAGAAAAGAAAGATTGAAAGGATGCCATGGTTGAGGAATACCAATCAATAATGAAGAATGATGTTTGCGATGTTGTACCAAGACCTAAAGAGAAGTCTGTTGTGACTTCTAAATGGATCTACAAAATCAAGAATGCTGCAGATGGCAGTGTAGAGAAATACAAAGCAAGATTCGTAGCTCATGGCTTCTCTCAAAAAGAGGGAATAGATTATGAAGAAACTTTTGCACCTGTAGCCAGGTATACTTCCATCAGAATAGTACTTGCCCTGGCTGCAGTGATGAAATGGAAAATACACCAAATGGATGTCAAGAATGCCTTCTTGAATGGTGTAGTTGAAAAGGAAGTATATGTGGAGCAGCCACTCGGTTTCGAAATACATGACAGGGATTTGTATGTGTGCATATTGAAAAAATCCTTGTATGGCTTGAAGCAAGCTCCCTGAACTTGGTATGGAAGGATGGACAGTTTCCTATCTAGTTTGGGATTTACGAAGAGTAAAGCGGATTCCAACTTTTACTACAAGGTTGAGGAAGGGAATCCTGTGATTCTACTCCTATATGTGGATGACTTATTTGTAACAAGAGATGACAAATTGATTGCAGATACTAAGAGGAAGCTTGCTGCTGAGTTCGATATGAAAGATTTGGGAATGATGCATTATTTCCTAGGTATGGAGGTGTGGCAGAGTGCAGGTGGGATCTTCCTTGGTCAAGGGAAGTACACAATAGACATCCTGAAGAGATTCAGGATGATGGATTGCAATGTCATGGCCACACCTATGGCATCGAATCTGAAGCTTCTATGTGATGCTTCATTTGAGCTGGTTGATGTCTCTATGTATCGTCAGATGATTGGGTCCTCTATGTACCTGACAAAAATGAGACCAGATATTTGCTTTGAGGTGAACACATTGAGTCAGTTTCTGATAGATCCAAGGAGTGTTCATCTGGTTGCTGTAAAGCATGTTCCGAGGTACTTGAAGGGTACAGTGGATTATGGGCTCAAGTATGAGACGAATCAAAAGTTTAACCTGCAAGGTTATGTTGATTCAAATTGGGTTGGCAGTGCTGCAGATAGGAAGAGCACATCTGGGTGCTGCTTCAGTATGGGATCAGGTGTGATCTCTTGGTTTAGCAGGAAGCAGTCTTGCGTAGCACTGAGTACAGTTGAGGTAGAGTATGTTGCACCCTGTTCAGCTAGTTGTGAGGTAGTATGGCTACAGAAGCTACTGTCTGAGTTATTTGATCTCCCGTTGGATGCTACTGGTATCTTCTGTGATAACCAGAGTTGTGTGAAGTTGTCTGAGAACCCAGTGTTTCATGACAGGTCAAAACACATAGAGATCAAATATCACTATATCAGGGATATGGTACACAGAGGAGCTATGAATCTCTTGTATGTTGCGACGGATGAGCAGATTGCAAATGTGCTGATGAAGCCACTAGCCAGGGTGAAGTTTGAGTACTTCAGAGAGAGGCTTGGTGTTCTTTGGATTGATGACACTTCGAGGAAGAAGTGATGGACACATTTGCTGAATCCATTCCAAGCATGTTGGAAGGAGGATCCTTCACATGGCTATGGATGTAAGCGCTGGATGATGAGCATCAGGATGATGTTCTGGTTTCTGCTTTGTATGATCAGTTGGATCATTTTTATATGTATGTACGCATCATGTTGGATGCTGGATATGATCAGTTGGATCATTTATATGTATGTACGCATCATGTTGGATGTTGGATATGATCGGTTAGATCATGTGTATGTATTTTTTATATGCATCATGTTGGATGCTTGGACCATGTATCTGTATATGTATCAGGTGGATACATTGTATGATCAGGTAGATCATGTATGTTGATATGTATCATGTATTTGTATTTGTATCAGGTGGATACACTGTATGATCAGGTGGATCATGTATGGTGATATGTATCAGGTAGATACTTGGTATGCATTAGGTAGATGCCTTGTATGATCAAGATGATCATGGATGACGAGCTTCAGGATGTTGCTCCATATGACATACAGCAGGATGTTGCAGTGATGATGATCAGGATGATCATGTGTATATTAGGATGATGTATGGTAAATATCAGGTTGATACTCTGTGGCCGTGGAACAGGTTGTGCAGATAAGCATGTAATTTGTGCCCTGGGAGATTTGTAGATAGCCTTTCGAGGTTTTTCCTATGGCATGTAATTTGTACCCTGGGATATCTGGAAAATGCTCTTTCAAGGTTTTGCTTGGGAGTACATATAATTTGTGCCCTATGAGATCTACAGATAGTCTTTCGAGGTTTTTCCTGTGGCATGTAATTTGTGCCCTAGGATATTTGGCAGATGCTCTTTCGATTTTTTGTCCTATGGCATGTAATTTGTACCCTGGGAGATCCGATAGGTTGAGCCGTGTGCTCGTAATCAGTCCTGGGATGCTCTTTCAAGGTTTTTCCATGACCACATGTAATGTGTGCCCTAGGAGATCCGATAGGTTAAGCCTTGTGCTCGTAATTAGTCTTGGGATGCTCTTTCGAGGTTTTGTGGTGACCACATGTAATTTGTGCCCTTGGAGATCTGATAGGTTGAGCATTGTGCTCGTAATCAATCCTGGGATTCTCTTTCGAGGTTTTGTGGTGGGGTCACATGTAATAAGTCCTGGAGATCTGGATAGGATGAAAAAGGCCTCAGATGCTCTTTAGGGTTCTTGCTAGTCAAGAGACTCTTTTAAGGTTTTGTGATGCACGTAATAAGTCCTGAGATTTCCGCAGTATGGCCAGTGATGATGAAGACCTACAGGTGGTGGGTCTACATCCAGTATGAAAAAGGACTGGCTCTGTAGAACTTCCTATGATGAGTAGAGTCAGAGATTGGTTGAGATAGCAGCAGCAGTGACGATGATGATGACGATGATCCCGAGAAGAAGACTTGTCTAGCAGATCTGTGTCGAGAAATACCTTCCTAGTTAAGAGGGAGTGTTGATGTATATGTAACTTAGAAATGTATTTCATCTATGTATTTCATATATATTTATTGTACCCTTATTAGAGATGTGTTATTCCTCTATAAGGAAGTCTCATCATGTGGATTGACAAGTGTCACAAGTGTGTGTACTTGTTGATGGGTTATTAGACCACCATGTGTGGGGTCGGCCCTGAAATATATATATTATATTGTGGATGTACCTAGCTAGACAAGTCGGCCCCATAAGGTCACTGGGAAAACATGTTAGTATAAATAGAGATCAGGAGATCTCTATTTAGATCATTCGGAAAGTCATATCTCTCTCACTCAGAAAGTGGCGCACTAGTGAGGAGGAGGATCATCTGCTTCTAGGAGATTATCTCAAGTGTATTTTGGTTGTACTTTGGTTGAGCCATTGCTCTCTCTATCTCTGAGGAAGTTGTGGGGTTTTTCACCTTAGGGTTTTCCCCATGGAAACTCTGTGTCTCTTGTCTCTCATGCTTTTGATTATTGTGATGCTTGTCATGCTTATTGTGATTGTTATGCATTGATATACTGTATATGTTATTCTCTCAGTGAAGATCCTAGAGTATTGTGAATTAATGCTCAAAATTTAACATGCCCTTGGAGTGAGAGACCTTATGTAGAGACCTTAGAATAGTGACAATATTTGCATTGTTCCTCTCTATAAACATTAATAACCCAAGAATCCATATAGAATAAATTTAAAAAACATAAAGACAAAAATGCTAACAATATGAAGAAATCACTTGTTTGATGAATTATACCAATTCTAGACATTGTTTGTAGATGGGTTTGTAGAAGATCTAGTGTAACGTGGGAAGAAGTCAATGAAGAAGAGGGAGAGATGACCATAAGAGATAAGAGAAGTCTAAACAACAAGATCAATCTTCCAAGATGGCATTGATGGCATTGAGATGAAATGTTAAATTAGGAAAAGAAGGAGAGCTCACATGTTGTAGCAATAACATCTAAGGTTGTGTTGTTTTTTTAAACAACCCATTTCATATTAGCTCCATAATTAGATTGTTCATGTTTGACTATTAATAACTCGAATGCTTCCAAATGGCTCCAAATGCTTTTGATTTGGGTCTCAAGGTGTTTGAAAGGTATTAGGACATAAAAAGCGACAGAATTTGCATCGTTCCTCTCTACGGATTTTAATAAGCAATGTCTAACTGAGATAAACCAAGATACCATATAGAGGAAATTTTAGAAACATAAAAAATACCTAACAATTTGAAAAAAACATTTGAAAAATATTCATAACCATTGAGATTGAATTGAAAAGTAATCAAACTTCTAATATAAAAACCAAGGTTGGATGCAAATGGAATAAAATCTATGCAATTTCCAATGAATACAGAGATCGATAAACACAAAATAGGGAGTGAATCTAAAAAATATGTTCATGAATACAAAAACTATTATCTTGAATCACTTCATTAACAACCGCCACTCCTTTGAAGCCCTTTGGCAACTTGAAAGTGGACGACAAAGTGAAAAGGTAACATTAACCAAAGCTAAAGCTATAGCCAATTCCTGAGCCTTTAGACAGTTTTAGAAAGTGTTTTTGACAACTACGGGGTTTTATGATTTTAGTAAGCCTTACTTTCTTGTGTTTTTCAACTTTCCTTTAAGGCATTCTTTATGTTTCTTGTGTAATGTCCCCAACTTGGAACTTTTCCCAATTCGTTCAATTTTCAAAACTTGGACTAGTGAAGCCTCAAATGTCCCAAATGCTTTCGAACTATGTCTAGAGTGGATTGAGGTGTAATATGACACATTTATGCAGCTATTATAGGCATATAAACTTCCAATAGAATTCAACCACTTGCATTTACAATTAGAGAATGAAAGGCATAATCACTAGGAAAATCTATGTTGAAGCCCCCAAGGGTAGATGGCTCCAAAAGACTCTTTAAAGGATTTCGAATTGGTTTTGAAGGTATATGAAGAGTATTAAGAAATAAAAAGGAACCTCATCGGTGATTATAGACTAATATCAGAATACTTCTGAAACATCCATTTAACTTCAGGAGAAGTTGGGGAATTTTACTAGTCAAATCGAGGTTCAAAACCCCCAAGGGTAGGGGATGAACATGGATTGTGATAGTGACATCAATACAATGATACATGGATAATGACATATAGGTACAAGGACATAGATACACGTATAGGTTGGTGGAAACCGTTATACAATGGCAATGGAGTATTGTTCTTCTTATTCATATTAGGGTGGCAGGAAAGAGCAAGGATAGGAGATTGAAGTCTCCTTTGGTTTGGTGCTTGTGATCTTAGGGATTTGGGGATTCCATCCAGTTGGTGCTAGTAAAACTATTGAGTTGGACTTTACTGAGTTCTGGAGTCCTATCTATAGGTTGGAAATTATGAAAACCAAGGGGTTGTAGCCTCATTGTGTTAGCTTTTCATCATTTAATTCAATATGATCTAGGATCTTAACTGTGAGAACAACATGTACATCATGTCAAACATAAGAGACAAGAGACACAAAGCATTTCACTTGGGAAAACCATAAAGGTGAAAAACCCCGTAACTTCCTCATAGATAGAATAAGCACCAATACAAGATCACAAAGATGAAACCCCAAAAGATAGATGTCTCCAACAGTTCTTCCTCCAGGCTCCTCCACTTGTGCGCACTCCTCTCTCTCAACTATGCGAGTTGGATGTGTGAGTGAATGAGAAAATATAGTGGTGCAACCACTTTAAAGTATAAATAGAGTGGTTGCACCACTATATTTTGTCTCTTTTTATGTCTTAACACCTTTCAAACACCTTGAGACCCAAATTAGATGCATTTGGATCCATTTGGAAGCATTCGAGTTATTAATAGTCAAACATGAACAATATAACTATGGAGCTAATATGAAATGAGTTGTTTAAAAAAAAAACACAACCTTAGATGTTATTGCTACGACATGTGATCTCTCCTTCTTTTCCTAATTTAATGTTTCATCTCAATGCCATCAATGCCATCTTGGAAGATTGATCTTGTTGTTTAGACTTCTCTTATCTCTTATGGTCATCTCTCCCTCTTCTTCATTGACTTCTTCCCATGTTACACTAGATCTTCCACAAACCCATCTAAAAACAATATCTAGAATTGGTATAATTCATCAAACAAGTGATTTATTCATATTGTTAGCATTTTTGTCTTTATAACCCTAGGGGAGTCTAATAACCCTTCCACTTAACACATACTGGGATGACCCCTCTAAGGAGGTCTAATAACCCATCAAATATAAGTTACGACAGTTACAATAAAACTTGTGACACTTGCGAATACAAATGACGACACTTCCGAATGGAGGAATAAGAACATCTCAGTTGGGGATACAATAAAGTACAAATGTAATAAATACAATATAAAAGTGAATATCTTCTGAAGTTACAGATAGTACATTAAGACTCACTCTTAACTAGGAAGGTATTCTCTTGACACAGGTGTCAATACATATAGGCACAAGTATTCAATACTGGATTTGGATCATCAACACTGGATCACTAGAGCATCATCGTATGTCTTCATCCATGTAGGTCTTCATCATCTCTGCGAGCAATCCATCAAGTAGGTACATCTCAGGACTGATTAAACTATCTCTGCAAAAATTTGTGTACCCTACTATCACCCCATAATCTTCAGATCGTACAAGGATTTCTTCAGTTTGCACACATGATTCTCCCTGTCATGTGTCTCAAACCCGATTGATTGATCCACATTAAATTCCTCTTCCACTAAACCATTCAAGAATCCTATCTTGACATCCATCTAGTGTATGATATTCCTTTTCATGATATTCATTATCTTTTGGTTTTACTTCATTCATTGTTGTATATCGATTCCTGCGTACTTCTGGTTCTTCAAAGTCTTCTTCTTGACTTCATCAATATTCTTGTTGAATCATCGTCACTTGTTATTCGAAACAATTCTCTCTTATAGGTGATGGTACACGGTATGTCCTACGGGACAAGTTCAATTGCATGATTAGAAACATCTCATAGTTTTCAGAACAAATTCTTATACATAAAGACATATGTCATACAGTCATGCAATTATCTTAGCCAATCATGCTTCAATACAACATTTATCCATATCCCGTAAATTTCTAGATGCCTTCCATATCTACCAGAACATTGTTAAGAGTGTGCACTACTCCAACATGTCAGCAAAGAGGTTTCATTCTAGATAAGTAGCAATGGAATGTTGTACAGTACCATCGACCACTTACCCATTACTTGCATATAAGTAGTATCTTGTTCATTAATGCAATTTTTTTTCTAACATGCATAATATACATCCTAATTAATCTAGGAACATAAGTATGTATATGAATGAACTACATTATTAAGTAATCATATATACAAGAAATAATAATTCAAATACTTATCTTTGTTTGGTTGTTGGGTGGACTCCCTCTCAAACTTTGCTTCCTTGCAGGAACTAATGGAGTCTCCAAAAGAGTGCTCTTATTCTTATGGGAGCTACTTTTGTTCACGGGACAATCTCCTTCTTATGATGAGGACGCTCCCTCTTGTTGTAATTCTTCTTGGTGTGTGCTATGAGAGCCTGGTCTTCACTACCCATGTTTTCTTTTCGAGCTACAATTCGAGCTTCTTCCTGTGAGCATTCCTCCCACAACCTACTAAATGTGATGAGCTTCTTCCTAGCACAAATTCCTTGGATGAAGGAATCCCATGACCTAGAAGGACCATTCAAGGTGGTGACTCATCACTATTTCTCCATTATCTATATCTTCTTCAATGGCTTTAAGTTGTTCTTTTATCTGAGAGACCCTTGTAAAGTGTGACTGCATGGTCTTTGTGTTAGTTTATAATCTTTAATTCAATATGATCTAGGATCTTATCTAAGAGAACAACATGTACATCATATCAATCAATCAAAAGAGACAATAGACACAAAGCATTTCACCGGGGAAACCATAAAGAAGAAAACCCCGCAACTTCCTCAGAGATAGAATGAGCAATGATACAAAACCCCAATAACAAGAGATAGTCTCCTAACAGCTTCTCCTCCTCCACTTGTGCACACTACTCACTTGAGAGAATGAGTGAGTAAATGAATGAATAAATAGAGAGGTGCTCCTCTCTATTTATACTCAATGTCTTCCACTTTCCTTTTACCCTACTTGGGCCGACCTCTCTAGGAGAGTCTAATAACCCACTATAACTTAACTTAGGGCTGACCCCACTAGGGAGTCTGATAACCATATCACATACAATGATGACCTTTCCAATTGGAGGAATGAAACCTCTTCGTCGGAAGTACAATTTCATATGAATATAATATAAAATATACAAGTGAAATACATTCCGAAGTTACAAATACATCAACACTCCCTCTTAACTAGGAAGATATTTCTCGACACAGTTCTTTAGCACAAGTATTCATAGTCGACTACACCATTCAAGAAACCTGTCTTGACATCCATCTGGTGTATCTTCCACTTCATTACTGCAACCAGAGCAAGTACTGTTATGATGGAAGTGTATCTGGCTACGGGTGCAATATTTTCTTCATAATCTATCCCTTCTTTTTGGGAGAAGCCACGAGCCACAAACCTTTCCTTGTATTTCTCCTCCTCCACTTGTGCGCACTACTCACTTGATAGAATGAGTGAGTGAATGAATGAATAAATAGAGAGTCTAATAACCCTACCTCCTGCACTTATTTATACTTGTCTTCCACTTTCCTTTCACCCTACCTAGGCCGACCTCTCTAGGAGGGCTACAGGTGAAATATGATGAATTAATAAAGCAGGTTACAGGTGAGACCTCCCTGCGGGAAGCAAAGCAAGTCATTTGGGATGACATTATTGCAGAGGCAGAGAAATTGAGGCCATATCTCAATTTCATTCTGCACAAAGAGGCTGTAATAAAGTTAGCTAGGCAAAGCATAACAGCAGTCAAGGAAAAGTTCAACAAGAAGCCCATGGACTGTGCAAAAAAGGCCATAGAATTTCTGAATGGGATGACAGAGGATGAGGTGAAAAAACCTAGCATAAACTTAGGATAGAGTGTCTAGTATTATTTGGGAAAAGAAGGTGGTGAATAAGTATCACCAGATGAACACGATTCAGGAAAGGATAGACATTTTAGCAGATCAAGTAAAACTCTTCAAAGAAATGTTTGATCCATTATTCAAGAAGGGACTTCCTCTCTTTTGGGAGGAGGATTGCACCACGAGGACACAGGAAGAATATTAGGGCAAGTTGTGGGGATGTCGATTCAATTTGGATTATGTATAATTTAGGTAAATTTATTCTAATGTTTATGTATTGATTCATTGTAATTTTTTGCATAATTAATGAAATTCAGTCGGTTTCTCTTGGCCATCTTTTTTGGATATTAATTTGTCAAATTTCTTTGAACTATGTTTTATGTTGGCAATTTAATGAATACATCGATCTATAGGTTGGATTTCTATTAATATACGATTCATGTGTTATTATGTGTTAAATGAATTTCTTCGTTTAACTCATTTTATCTATAATTTTATGCAACTGATAAACAACCACACATTTATATTGATGCTAAGTGGAAAAGCACTCTTACAAAGCCAGTTGCTTGGATTTGCGTTGGATAAAGATAAGTAATCTTATGTGTTTGATTCTGATGCGTTTTTATTTCATTCTTGCATGTTGTGATTGTGTAATTGAAAGGTTTTTAATTATGTTTTGATTGTGTAATAGAAAGGTGTTTTCCACTGTGCATGTGCAGGTTGACGTGGAGAAGCCACGTGGGCAGGAAGTCTGGCGCAGAGGAGACACATTGGTAGGAGCCCTGACGTGGAGGATTTGCATGGGTAGAAGGTGTGATGTGGACCAACCACATCATATCCACACGTGCCAGCGACCGTGAAGGATGGGCGAAGGTGGTTTCTCAAATGGAGGACGGTGGTTTTCCTTACCACCCTTCCAACTTGCGAAATCATGTGGTGCTGCCACGTGGAGAGTAGTTTCAGATTCCGCAACCACCAATCCCTATTTCCTAGCGCACATGTTGGGGATGCTGAATGGAAGTGGGACCCTTGATATTTCGCCTCCCTATTGATCTTTTTCGCCATTTAAAATGGTTTGTATGTTGGCATGGAGGTGATCTTTTCTGCCATTTAAAATTGTTTGTATGTTCGCATGGAGGTGATCTTTTCCGCCATTTAAAATGGTTTGTATGTTCGCATGGAGGTTCAAACTCTCTGTGTTTGCCAGTTTGGAGCTCTATTTTCTCTAAGGACCGAGGTTTGCTTTTGCTGAGGTGGAACCGAGAAGAGTGTTGGGAGGGTAGAGCAGTAAGATTGGTTTGAAGAATCGACAACTAGTTTTTCAATTGGCAGGTATTTATATTATTCAAACCATAAATCTAAATATGTAAAAGAGGATGCTTATTCAGCCTTTGGGCTAAAAATACATATCTTCCATGGTTGTCAAAAATCAATGCAATGACAGTTTGAAGTTCATAGTAATTTAAAGTCGCTGAACGTTTTAGATTCTTCAAATTTCCTTCCACCCTTGTCTGTCTTCTTCAGATTTCCAAAATTTATTTCCTTCAATTCCGGGTAGTTATATTCTTACAGTCCATTAATATGAATTCACAACGTTATATTTGCAAAATCGTGCATTACTCATTACTGGGCTAAATTAACGAAATTAACAGGTTTAATGTCGATTCCTGCCAGCTTGCATACGTTTTCTGTCTGGTGATGTAGCATATTATTTTCATATATTCCATATTGTTTTCTGCAAATCCTCTAGCATTTGGCTAGGTTTGTTGGAAAAAGATAATGACAAATGAACTCAGAAAATTGAAACATGTTTTTTCTTTTTAATATCATTTTGCAGTTAATATTCACTATAGTATACTGATCTATGTAAATGTTAATACTTTATTTGAAATATTTGAAATTGATAATTTTTGTCTTAATTTATATAATATTTATTACATTTCTTTTAATATAAATATATATAATTTAAGTATTTAATTTAATTGAATAAAATTAAGCAATCAAATAGCTTTAAACAATATTAAGGTATAATTGTTTGCCAATATAGTATCTTGGCTAGAAAAGTCCCATGTATTGCATAGTTGGACGTGGTGTATGACTCAAATTATTGGATGCAATGAGAACACATGTGAGTCTTGCATATGATACCAAGGCATTTATTTTAAGAGATAAAGCTGATAAAAATGTTCTTAAAATTTAGGCAGGATACCGTGTTGGAAAAGGAATTTAATAGTGACTACAATGCAGATAGTGATTCCATTAGTTGGAAAGATTTTGATTGCGATTAACCAGACAAAAACATTCTTTCATACTTTTGGGCTGAGAATGTGGTGAATGATATAGAAGCTTCTACTTTTCCGAGTGTAGCACAGATCAATTCTAGTTTAATCAAAGCCACGTGGCACAATCTGAACGTTCTGCGTGTCACCCTGGAGACTAGATTTCGACATTTGAACGAAATTTTTTACAAACGTTTTGCTACAAAGAGTTTGCTGTCAAGTCAAAAAAAATTCAGTTAAAGCGAGGTCGCTCTATCGTTAGGTTGTTCCATTTCGGGGTGTTGGAAGTAGATGCTGAGGAGAAAGAGCGTCCGCTCCTTCCTCCAGTGACGAGTTTTTCGGAGTGGCTAAAGTATATATCGGCACTCTAAACACATATTTCATAGGAGCATTGCTTCGCACATTTTGCTGGAGAGTGGAAATATCCAAAGAGAAAGATTGGTCACTCTTTCTCCAATTTCTATTTTTACAATTCCCTCGTAAAAGAAGGGGCGGACGATCCTTCTTCTTCCCAATATTCTTTTCGTTATAGCTTGAGACTGCAAGAAGGGTCAGTCGATCCTTCATCGTCTTCACCATTCTGGATATTGTTCAATTTCTAGATAAAGGTTTTGACAATTATTTACTAAACGAAGGGGCGTCTGATCCTTCTTCTCGAAAAACAGAAGTCGGGGCAAACAATTCCATATGTTATAACTTATCCGTGCTCAATATTATTCCGATGTTCACCATTTTAGATATAGATGAATTGACAGACTAGCTTTCGTAGGTTGAATAACTTTACAATTCCCTCATAAATGAACGCGCGGCCAACCCTTCTTCTTCCCAGTATTGTATTCATAATAGTTCTAGAATGCAAGAAGGGTCAGTTGATCCTTCTTTCTTTCGCCATTCTGGATATAGGTGAATTGTTAGATTTAGTTGTTCAAAATTATCTCCTAAATGAAGGGGCGACCGATCCTTCTCTTTGGAATATGGAAGTTGGGACAAACATTTTTATATGTTAGAACTTAGATGATGTCTGAGTCCCTACTATTTACAATGGAAGTTGGAATTCGAGAATTGTCGACATAGCCTTCGTAGATTAAATATATTTAAATTTATTTCGTAAATGAAGGGTCGGCCGACCCTTGTTGTGCTCAGTATTCTTCCCTTATTCACAATTTTGGAAATACATGTATTGACAGCCTAGCATTCGTAGGTTGAACATTTTTAATATTCCGTCATAAAAGAATGGGTGGGAGATGATTCTTCTACCCAGAATTCTTTTCGTAATATTCTAGATTGCAAGAAGGGTCGTTCAATCCTTCTTGTGTTCGCTTCTTCTACAAGAAGGGGCGGTCGATCCTACCATTCGGAAAATTGGAAGTTCAGACATCCATTTTTTATATATTATAATTTATGTTATATCTTTGTTTAAAATAAATATGATTGTTAATGTGCTCCTGTTATTTTATATTTCATAAAACGCTTCTGAACTGGATTTTGGTTCTGAACAATGTGTGCTGTTATTTTATATTTTAGATATTGTTTATGAAATGGATTTTGGTACTTAACATTGTGTGGACCTACTTTTGAATGGATTGAAAGTTGCTGAAGGAATCTCGTTTCCAGAAAGAAATTTTTTGCATAATATCAACATTAATGAAGGATGTATCATTGTAAATGTTACCAAGTCTTTGAATGCAAGTCTTCCATTGCCCTATCGATCAGAAGTTGCAAATACATTGATAGAGGTTGTTGGTGGTTATATTCAATGGCCTCTATCTGAGATCGTTAACCAGATTGGGTCTTTTCTTCGCGAGAACGAGGTGAATGATATACCAGCTTCTTCTTCGACGAGTGTAACACATATCATAACAACTGAGAATGAGGTTAATGACATACCGGCTTCTACTTCGACGAGTGTGGCACATATCACAACAACTGAGAATAAATCTTCTTTTATTATGAGATAAGTTAAGTTGTTACATAAGTGTTCAGAAAGAAAGGATTGCATTTCCATAGGTTTTGTAACAAATGTGAGTGAGATTGATTTTGTTGGGGGAACATTTTTGGGTGACTTCTCTTTTGGTATTCTGGTCGATGAAGTGGTGTTTTCTTGTATGGCATGTTGTCTAGGGGTGAGCAGTGGATATTTTGTTGTATGGCCAATTAAAAGAATCATCGATTTTAATACAGAAACATTGCTTTTTATTCCAAGTGCTTTCAACAATAATCAATCTGAATATACTAGTTAATTTGATACATCAATGTTCTTTAAAGCCACAATATGTTGCTCGGGGAATAGTGTCAACTATTTTTGAGGGAGACATTGTACAATTCAAAGTGCTAGATGCTGGTGAGTTTGGTATTTTAGTTCATAAAGTCTTCTGCAATTGCGAGGATTGTGGTGTTTTTGAAGGCTCGCTTATAAGATGGCCTGCAAACAATTTGCTTGACCTCGATAATGTTCCTTTGGATGTTATACTTTTGGAATGTTTTTGAAGAATGTACTTTACAGATGGTCCTTCCAAGTACTCCCCATTGTGAATATACAAATGTTAAAGGTAATGGAACAAGGCCATACAATTCCGTAAAGCGGCAAGCTGGAACTAAAATTTCTGAATTAAATTCAAGATCGGTACCTTACAAGCCTACAATAAATCAAGGTGCACACCTTTCAAACATTGGCATCGAACATTGTTGCTCAAATTTTTGTATATCAAAAATTCCACTTCGATCAATAGTTGAATGTGCTAAGAAATTTGATAGTTGAATGTTATAAATTCTATGCGATCAAATACTCCTGTAAACAAAGAAGGAGATGATAGAAAAAGAAGCTTGTTTACAATGAGATTAGACACAATAGACGTCTGTCAAAATGAATGTTATAAATGCCATCAGATAAAAAAGAGCACTTTGGGTAAGGCGATTGGTGATATTTATCAGGAGTCGGATGCTAGTACTGTTGGGTCTTACAAAGTAGAGGTGCAATGATGGAAGCCAATAAGAGTATCGAAGGATCTGAAGGTCTTGTACAAAAAATGCTTAGATAGATAACAACAATGGGTTGTTGGTGTATAAGAAAATATGAAGATCGATGTAAATAGCATCATATGGGCATGGTCACCAAGAAGAGCCTTGCAGTAGAAAAAATTAGAATAAACGAGAAGGGCCTTGCAGCAGTCAAGGCACAACGAGAAAATATGGGGAATAGTGTTCAGAGTGGTGGATGTTCTCAAGGGTTAATAATAGACAAAATTGGTTTCTAAATTTCTCTATGTGGTAGTTTTAAGGAAAAAAATTGTTGTGTTTCTAAGTTTCCACTTGGTCAACAAAAAGTTGTATTTTCTCATTTTCATTAAAGTTTTATAAAAGGAAAGATACAACTTATAGCCATTGGGATTGATAATGGATGATTATTTGTTACAAATTGGATTTGTGATAAGTGTCATAATTTGCGCACTAACTATCGTTAAGTGTTGTAATTGTGCTTAAGAATAATTGGCCTTTAGAAGTGGTTTATCCGCTGCACTTAAAATCAAGTAATTATCCTTAGAGTAACTACCTAAATACTAAAATATGATCCGTTATACTCAAACTGCCAAATTCAACGGTGCTCATAGGAGAAAATATTCTATACGAGCCAATATTCTTTGCGAGCCAACTATATTTCTAATACTGAATGTGCCAAATCAAATATGCCACGTGTCACAATATGATCATTCCATGTGTCACTCTGGGATACTAGATATCAACATTTAAACTACAAAATTTATAGACATTTTGCTTCAAAGACTATGCTGGCAAGTGGAAGTATTCTCAGAGAAAGAGCGGCCGCTCTTTCCCAAAGGTGTTCTATTGTTACGATTCCCTCGTAAATGAAGGATTGGCCGACCCTTCTTATTCCAAATATTATTTTCATAATAGTTTGATACTGCAAGAAGGGTCGGTCGATCGTTCTTGTGTTCTCTATCATGGATATAAATTATTGGATAAAGGTTTTCACAATTAACTACGAAAAGAAGGGGCGACCGATCCTTCTTGTCAGAAAACGAAAGTTGGGAGAAACCATTTTTTATAGGTTGAAACTTCCAAGGTGTTATATTTTTAAAACTGCCTCGTAATTGAAAGGTCGAACGACCCTTCATATTCCCAATATTATTTTCATAATAGTTCGACACTGCAAGAAGGGTCGCTCGACCCTTCTTATTCCAAATATTATTTTCATAATAATTCGCCACTGTAAAAAGGGTTGGTCGATCCTTCTTGTGTATTCCATTATGGATATAGCTGAATTGATAGATAAATGTTTTCACAATTAACTATGAAAAGAAGGGGCGACCGATCCTTCTTGTCGAAAAATAGAAGTCAGGACAAACAATTTTTATATGTTATAACTTAGCCGATTGACTGGATATTCGGAAAACAGAAGTCCGGACAAACAATTTTTATATGTTATAACTTCACTGATTGCGGAATCTTGGTGTTCGGTTTTGATATATTTTCTTTCTACAACCCACAATTGCGGATTGCGGAAACAATGTATATATTTATGAAATAAGACCCCACAACCCTTCTTTTCCTTCCCGCATGTTTACGTTTTAACCATCGATTTGTCTTGATCCTAGGGATGAGATTACACTGGGTGATTTAAATCAAGTTTAGCTTTCCCATTTAGCTTGTTCGTGTTAGCACTAGCGTTGTCCTGGATGAAACTAGGAGGCTCAATTTCTAAAAAGAACGGAGAAAGCCTCGGTGGTCTGAGCAAAATAGAATCATCTGGGTAGGTATTGATGGCCTCAAGGGTGAATTGATCAAATCCCAAGCCCGAAACTTTGCAAGGAGAATTGAATTGCTGAGTTCCGCCTACAGTTACATATCTATGAAAATAAATGGTCTAGATCGGCAGTGGTGAAGATCTACAGTCATGAGAATGCTTTGCGCAAAAAGGGTGAGGTGTTTTAGACGGAGGTGGGAGGTTTAGCCCAAAAGCATCTTAAGTAGCAGATTAATGGCCAATGGAGCAGATCAACGGTCGGGAACTACTTCTCTGATACGACATATGTGGAGCAAATTTTTTTTTGGATCCGTGAACTTTTGGTAGAGGCCAGCAGGTTTGGATGGCGCAGATCTGAGGAGGCCAAGATCTATGGCTGAGGTTTTTTTCTCGGATCTAACTTGCATGAAACATCAACGCAAGCCAAATATGCAAAGTTGGTAAATGTCGCAGTGTTTGACGGCCTGGATTCGAGGAAACATGTGGCGAGATTCAAGGCCACCAGGGATTAGGAAAATGGACGGCCAGGGAAGCTTCCATGCCGCAAGAGATGCAGGGGTGATAGAAAAGGATAAATAATATAAAAAACTTGCCTACACGGAGAGTTGGATTCCTATTTTGCATCCGAAAGTGATAGGAGCAAGCTGTGAAGAAACATATAGGTCAACTAGGGGCCCAAGCCAACCTCAAAAAAATAGGTAGTTTATTTGCTCTACAGTAAACTATTTAATGGCTGAATTGAGTGATAGAGAACCCATAAAAACATTGTTTACAGACAGAGACGCAGAGTTCTATGACACTATGATGACCGATGACCCCATGGAAACTATAAAAAACAAGCTAAAATTGCTTAGGGAGCGAGGTACAGACATGGACCAGGTCCACTAGTCCTATTTCCATCTGTTTACAGTCGGCCAAACCCCTGGTTTTCTCGAATTTGTTGAATGGTGCACCTCTAACTACTCTTCTACCGAGAGGGAAATCATGGACGCTTCCAAGTCCAATATCCTTTGTGAATTTGATACCCAAACCCTTAGAAAAACCCTGTCAGTCCCAAAATAGTTTTTCCAGAAAGCTATAGGGTATACCGAGGAAGCCCTAATCCATTTTTTTAAACAATCCCCCGTTGAAGTAAAATAGAATTTATGCAGGTCCTGTCGGAATCCTACTGTCAAAATACAAGAGCAGGATTTCCCAGCTGAAGCCATACTATTCACGAAAGAATCCAGAGGTGTTATCTCCATGATGAGCCAATTCCTAGGTCTAGACTCTGATATGTATGTCACAAAACCTCTAATAAGTTTTCTTTTTGTCCTAGGCACCTACCCCATGGAATCAAATGACCCAAGCCAGTCTACCCAATGTGCATGCCTTAGGTTTGATGAAGTTTTGCTTGAAAGTATACACTCCCAGCTAAAGAATTTCCAGGAAACAAGGATTTTCATATTTCAGTCCTACTTACTAAAAATGTTCCTGGCATTCAATGAGTAAAACTTGCAAATTCCTGAGGTACTACTTACTCAGGATATGTACACTGATTACACCAAGTTCCATGATGAGCTCATGTCTAAGGTTTATTAGGTCATTTTCCAAAAGAAGCTGCCTAGAGTATTACTAGAAATGTAGGAGTTACTACAGCTTTCTCCTGAGAAGAGGTTCGGAGATTGGTTCCTTTCATAGCATGACACAATCATCAAGGTTTATGGGTTTTCTTGTGCACCCTTCGTGCTACCAGTTTTCTTGACCCCCAAAATGTTTGCATTAGAATTCATCAAACAAAAATAGAAGGAAGAAGTTGAGCACTTTCTAGATCATAGAAAGGGCTCTGATATTGTGTTTCCATGGACTGTAGGTCCATTGTTGATAAAAAAAAAGGAGTTCTTACAACCATCGAATGAAAGATAAAGGAGATGGGTTTCAAAATAGAAGCACCCTTAAACTATGATCCCCACCACATCATTTCCAACAGGAGGAAGTAAAGCAACAGGAAGGCTTTTGTGCATTTCGAAATTACAGGCATGGAAGAAGCTACAAATTTATTGGAATGTCCTAGTAAGAGCCAGATGGAAATAGACACACCTGAGAGCTCCTCCTTGTTGGCACAAGGGAACAAACTCACAGTGCCTGTATCTTCTAGCCTAGTCCTATCAGTGCTAGCAGCCATGCCTATGGCCATCAACTTAATAAAGTCCAACAAGGAAGCTGATAGTGTCCCCATGGACACAAAAGGGGAAGTTGAGAAATCCCCAAAGAGGTAGAAAACTGATGAATCTTAGCAGCATCTAGTACCTATGGGGACTGGTAAAGGAAAAAAGAAACAAGTGGATAAGCTACCCACGTTTGAGATCAAAGAGTATGTGTTTAACCCAGCAGCCATTGAGCCTGCTGCCTTAAGCAAGACTAGAGATGAGTTGATAGATGAATATAAGGTGGACTCACGGGTAGCCTCAGAGGAGTCCAAGTTATATACTGAAGTAAGGAAAATTTCAAGCAAAGAAGAGTCTCTAGTGACTAGCAGGAGCCTCGCTCAGAACACCCTGAGTTTGGCCTTGGACACCAAGAGCAAGGCCACTGAGCTAAGGATGAATTTAGAGGACATCCCTGTCCCAGATGTAATAAACTTGCACAAAGAAACTAGGGATGTTATTTATACTAAACTGTTGAGGACATCTTTGGAGCTATCAAAGGTACAGGTTAGTAAGAGTAAGGTTGCCAGCCAGCTCAACTAGGAAAAGATGGAAAACAAAGCTCATAAGGCACAGATCAAGAAATTGCAGGGTGAGATAGCAGCCACTAAATGCCAAGCTGATAAAAGAGCCAACATTCAAAACCTACTCAATGAAAAAGACAACATCATCCAATCTCTAAAAAAGGGGTTGAAAATCCCCTCTACCTAGTTAGTAGCAGTCTCTCAGCTAACAAAACTGGAGGAAAAGAAGGAGAAGTTGCAGACTAACTTGATAGAATGTAGGGCCAAGCTATTGAAGCTTGAAGAGAAGGAAAAACAATGGCAGATAGATATATCCATTGTGGTGGCAAGGGAGAAAATCTCAAAGGCCAAAGTAGAAGAGATTGAGAAGAGACTGCAGGAGAAAGAGCAAGAAGTAGAAAGCATGGCCGCACCATCCATAGAGGCTGGTGATTTCTACCTGGTAGGGGCTATATCCCAAGCTATTCTAGAAGACATGGAAATAGCAAGATTAAAAAAGCAAAATGTGAATTTGAAAACGCTGAAGGATAATGCAGAAAGAGAAAAGGAGGCTTGGGAATCCAAGCACAAGGAGTTGCAAGGTAAATATGATGAGTTGGAATGAGAAGCTTGTAGCTAGGGTTTTCACCCTAGATTGTGCAAATGAGCACCTATTAAGGAGAAGGGACTCCTTAGTAGCAGTTCAGAGAAACAGTAAATGAAAGACAGTACAGTAAAATAGTAACTACTCTAAGCATGTGCATAAACAGAAAAGACAAGATAATAAAAATGGTTTTTGTATTGATTATACCTCCAATGTGAAGGTTGGTGAAGCCTTGCAGCAGTCCAAGAGGGTTGCTTCCAAGCTCCAGTTTTGTTCATTTCTCTTTCTCCAAAGGGTTTTGGAAATGGGCCAAAGGGGCACTCAAATGTGAAAGTAGCTCAAGGGTGAGCTAGGGTTTCAGGAGTGATTTTGGCAGAGTAAGGGTGTGTTTGACTGTGGATATGAAATGATGGGCCTCCATCACCTATTTATAGGTTTTTAGTGGTGGAGTGCTAGCCCATGGTTTTGGGCACCATATGGTTTAGGTCAGCTGTATAAGGTTGTTGCTTCCTTTTTCCCTCTTTTTCCTCTTTTTTGTATTTTTTATTCCCCTTTTTAGAGGGTTTTTGCTATTTTGGAGGAATTTTGGATTATTTTGGGGGGAAAAGGGGTTTTTTGGCATTTTGGAGGCTTTTTTAATGGTTTTTTGGTCTTTTGGAGGCTTTTTTGGCCTTTTGGAGGCTTTTTAATGGGTTTCTTAAGGTTTTGGAGGCAAATATGGTAGGAAATATGGACAAATGAGTCATGTAATGGGGTAGATGAGGTAGTGAGCACTTTTTGGGTGTTAGCAAAGCTACAGGGCAGACTTCCTTGCTAGAGGCCAAGTAGGTCATTTGGGATGGCAACATTGAAGAAGCAGGAAAATTGAGGCCCTTCCTCGATTTTGTCTTGGACAAGGAAGCAGTGATAAAATTAGCCAAGAATAGTGTGACAATAGAAAATGAGAAATTGAACGAAAAACCTGTAGAGTATACTGATAATGCCATCGAATTCCTGAATGGATTATATAAGGAGCATGTCAAGCCAACTGGTGTAATAGATAGGGTTTCCATCATCATTGGAGCCAAAAAAGTGATGCACAAGCACCAGCAGGTAAAGGCTATTCAAGATAAAATAGATGTCATGGCACAGCAAATCAAGTATTTCAAAGACATGTTTGACCCTTTGTTCAAGAAAGGTTTACCTCTCTTTTGGGAGGAGGATGGAACAGTGCTCATAGAAGAAGAATATCAGAAGAAATTGGCAGGATGTAAAGTGCATTTCAATGATTTTGAAGGTATGGATCAGTTGCTATTAGGGAAGACAATGGTGGAGAAAATGGCAAAGGATTTTGAGTTAAGCATGATGTTCAAGGAGGTTAGTGCACATCTGTGAAGCTACTCTTATAGGGACCACACTGAGATCTGAGTCTTAATGAAGGATTTTTCCACCTCAGAGTTCCTAGCTGCCGAGCTATGGAAGCTCGTTGAGAAATATGGGAAGGGAAAGTTGATATTGAACCCCTGAAGATTCGATGATCGTGGGATAGCAGCATGGAGGAAATATTCGCTGAAGCATTTTGTTTATTTTGTTAGAGTCTGTTGTCTTTCGGTAAAAATGCTCAGTAATTTTGTAAAAGGAAATTGAGACAGTTTTACCAGCATTGTCATTTTGTTGTAACTAATTCTTGAGGGTGGCGAACCTGTTTGAATAGGTGTCACCTACATTGTAACAACTTCCTGTTGAAGCAGCTCGAGCCGGAAGGCTCTGAGCATCTATGTAAGCAATGTAATAGAAAGAGAAAGGGTTGGAAACTTTTGTTGGACTCATGAATTCCCTGTGTTATTAAGCACTCTAAGATATATTTTAATAAAATTTGGCTAGGCCGAGCAAGGTTTTCTATCATAGATTCCTGTGTTATTCATATTATAGTTTGTTTACTTCTTATCTTATGTGAATGTTTCTCTCATTGTTTAATTCATACTGTTATGATTTTCCATGCTTGGATAAGTGTTGTTCGGGACAGAAGTCATAAATATTATGCTCTATTTCTTTCATTTCAAGCATCCACTACCATTTTCTGCTAAAATCGGTATAGAATTCATTATCATAAGCTCTGTATTGATGGGTTGTTCGTATCTTCTTCTTTAATCACCAAGCAAAATCTCTTTGAGTATGAGCAGGTGCCTATCCTTCCTCTGATTAGTTTTCTTTGCAAAGCACTGTCATGTTTAATCATATCCTGCCTCCTGTCTCTGATTAGTTTGATCTACAGTTTGGATTTGTCTTTACTCATGATCTATGTGTGTTTTATGTTTTAAGTGAATTTATTTAATTAAAACATTTATCTATTTCTGCAAATGATTAACATAAATTAATAAATTCATGTTAATTTTTCAATTAGCATTCTAGCTACAAGGTAATCTTGCATGTGCCTAATCCTTAAAACTACTATGAGTGAATTTTCATTTCCTGATTGTGTTGTGGTTAAACCCGCATTAGTAACTTTGCTATACTCAATGTGCCAAATCAAATAAAAAATAGTAACCTCCCTATACTTAGTGTGCCAAATCAAATATGCCATGTGTCACAATATGATCATTCCACGTGTCACCGTAGGATACTAGATATCAACATTTTAACAACAAAATTTATAGACGTTTTGCTTTAAAGACTTTGCTGGCAAGTGGAAATATTCTCAGAGAAAGAGCAGCTGCTCTTTCTCCAAGGTGTTCTACTGTTACAATTCCATCCTAAATGAAGGGTCGACGGACCCTTCTTATTCCAAATATTCTTTTCATAATAGTTTGACACTCCATCAAGGGTCGGTCGATCCTTATTGTATTATCCATTATGGCTATAGCTGAATTCCTGGATAAAGGTTTTGACAATTAACAACAAAAAGAAGGGGCGGCTGATCCTTCTTGTCATAAAATGGAAGTCAAGACAAACCATTTTTATATGATATAAATTCCAAGGTGTTCTATTTTTACAATTCCCTCATAATTGAAGGATCGCCCGACCCTTCTTATTCCCCATATTATTTTAATAATAGTTGGACGCTGCAAGAAGTGTCGGTCGACCCTTACTACCAATATTATTTTCATAATATTTTGACACTGCAAGAAGGGTCAATCGATCCTTCTTGTGTTCTCCATTACGGCTATAGCTGAATGTTGGATAAAGGTTTTCACAATTAACTACAAAAAGAAGGGGCGACCGATCCTTCTTGTCGTAAAACGAAAGTCAGGACAAACCATTTTTATATGATATAACTTCCAAGGTGTTCTATTTTTACAATTCCCTCGTAATTGAAGGGTCAGCCGACCCTTCTTATTCCCAATATTATTTTCACAATAGTTTGACACTGCAAGAAGGGTCGAACGACCCTTCTTACTCCCAATATTATTTCCATAATATTTCGACACTGCAAGAAGGGTTGGTCGATCCTTCTTGTGTTCTCCATTATGCATATAGCTGAATTGCTGGATAAATTTTTTCACAATTAACTACGAAAAGAAGGGGTGGTCGATCCTTCTTGTTGGAAAACGGAAGTCAGGACAAACAATTTTATATGTTATAACTTCCAAGGTGTTCTATTTTTACAATTCCCTTGAAATTGAAGGCTTGACTGACCCTTTTTATTCCCAATATTGTTTTTGTAATAGTTTGACACTGCAAGAAGGGTCAGCCGATCCTTATTATGTTGTCCATTATGGATATAGCTGAATTGTTGGATAGAGGTTTTCACAATTAACTACGAAAAGAAGGGGTGGCCGATCCTTCTTGTCGAAAAACAAGGATCGAAGACAAAAGTTGTCAGAAACCATTTTTATATGTTATAATTTACAAGGTTTTCTATTTTACAATTCCCTCGTAATTGAAGGGTCGACCGCCCCATCTTATTCCCACTATTATTTTTATAATAGTTCGACACTCCCAAAAGGGTCGACCGACCCTTCTTATTCCCAATATTATTTTCATATTAGTTCGACACTGCAAAAAGGGTCGGTAGATCCTTCTTGTGTTATCCATTATGGATATAGCTAAATTGCTGGATAAATGTTTTCACAACTAACTACGAAAAGAAGCGGTGGCCGATCCTTCTTGTCGGAAAATGGAAGTTGGGACAACCATTTCTATAACTTTTCACCTTAACATTTTGAACATTTACAAATGAAAATTGCAATTTTGAAATAAAAAATTGATTTTTTGATTTGAAATCCACACATTTCAAATCAGAAATTGCATTTTTTAATTTTAAATTCACAGTTTCCAAATGAAAATTTTCATTTTTTTATTTCAAATTCACCCTTTTGAAATCAAATTTTGCATTTTTTGATTTGAAATTCACACTTTTAAAATCAAATTTTGCATTTTTTGATTTGAAATTCACACTTTCTAAATTGAAATTCATAGTTTTATAACAAAAACCTGCAATTTTAAGGTTCATAGGTAGTAAAAAAACACACTATTTGAATTGAAAAACACACTTTTCAAAGACAATATTTCCACTTTTAGAACTTGTTTTTGCACTTTAGAAAGGTTGATATTGACACTTTCAAAGGATAAAGTTTCTCAATGTTTTAGATTGTCCTTGTCAGTCGCTGAACGTTGGCTGCATCTTTTATTCAGACAAATGCAGGCTCGTTTGAAGGGACGTTAGTGGAGCTTCCGCATTTAATACTCTGCAGCTCAATGCTTAGCTTTCGCGGTCTACACCTTTATCAACCATCATGATAGTACTATTCGGACAGATGCAGGCTCGTTTGAAGGGACGATAGTGGAGGATGACATGGGGTAGGGGTGAGCCAGATGCCATGTAATGTCATGCCTCCAATAAATTATGCCCTCAATCATTATGCTGATGCCGATTTCCACAATTCGTTTCTATCATTGCTTCCTTAGGCATAACTGCCTCTGTTCTAAAGGCAGTGATTCTGGTTGTACCGCGCTGTCGAGCAAGTACTGCAAAATGATTTTCAATTGTACGAGATGTCCTTTTACATGGATTTTGAGTCATTTAATCTCTACAAAGCCATTAATGGCAATCCTATCGTATGTGTGGGCTCCTGTGAAAATATCTGGGATTCAAGTCGGCTCTCCGCCTTGCTTTCCATAGAAATTCCTATAAATATTTTCAATGGAGTAGGCGACCTCCATTCGAGAGAGTTGAAATTTAAAGCTTGGCTGAACTTCTGGGTAGATTTCTGGTGGTTCAATTTTTTTAATTGGTATATGACGGCTTCCTGTATGAGGGCGTGTAGTCGCAGGGGATCCAGCAGGGGTGTAGGGTCTTCATGACCCGGGGGGGAAAGTCACTCTCAGGGAGAAGGCTCGTCTCAACAACACATCATGGGGATGGAAGAGTCTGCCCTGCAGACCTTCAATTGGGCGGCTCAGTATCTAGCAAAGACGCCTCCTACGATAGAGGTGCATATAGCACACCGCAAATTATCCCTTCTCCGAGAATACGAAGCCCACTTGGGCCAGAAATTAATCTCCAACCCCTACTGGGTGGTGAGGATCTTGTTGGCTCATGAAATTCAAGCGAGGAACCAGCTGGCTCACGGCCTCCATGAAGCCCTCCAAATTACAAAAGGCAGCCAAAAAACTCATTCGGCCAGTGTTCGCTTGCTCAAGTCTGCTCTGAAAGATCACATGGATACCTCGAGGGACTTCCCTCATGAAGAACCAGTTTCCCTATGGGGGGAGCACCCTACTCCCTGATTGGTCTTCCTGGTCTGCGTTCGTGTCGATCTTGGTGGTCAGCGTCTGGCTCATTGTTTTTCTTGTGGATTTTTCGTTGGTGGCTCGTTGTTTTTTCTGTGTATTTTGCCATGTCTTTGGAAGTCCAGTCTCGGTGTAGACTTCGTATGTTAGCATGGTTTTGTTATGGGGGCTGCTTGGCCAAAGCCTTGTTCCTTTTTGGTTAAGGTTTTCCTTGCTCTTCTGATCATGATGAGGTCTTCTTAATTCTTTCCGCGGTTACCTGTCTATCGGCCATGATATCTTCAGTTTATTGTAATCTCAAGTTTTATATTCAGTCTATTGTAATCTCGGGTTGTTGGCACGAGATCAGTTTGCACCAAGTGCGGAAGCCGACATGCACGAAAGATAAATCCTGCGAAAGAAGGGATAATCACGAAGCTTAAGGAAGCGCAAGAATAGTTTAGAATATTCAATTGTTAGAATCGGTCAATATGGACCATTGAATAACATATAAATAGAAGTGAATTGTAAGCCTAAGGGCATATTAGAAGAGAGAGAGAGATAGTGGAGAAATGCTCTTTTTGTCTAAGTTGAATCTGCAACATTATGTTTTGACTATTCCTGCGACGGGTTTACCGCAGAGTTTAATGAATGCATGAAGATGTCCGATTATTTTTCTAATTCTGTCTCTGTCTCTGTGCGGTGGTGAATGTTGCATTATGTCTATTATGCTGTGGATTTAATAATAATGGTTCATGTGATTAAGTAGAATGGATATGTTATTGTGAATGTTTACTTTATGTTGAATCTGTGAATTGCTTACATAATATGCGAATGATGAGTAAATAGTATGATGTCAAGTTGATGATTTCTGATTACTTTCTGCGATAAGAGATTCGTGGGTAAAGCATATTCTCAACGCCACTATGGAAACTTGGTTCCTGCAGCACCCTTATCCACGTCAGGTGAGACCTCACTTGCTTCGCAGGTGTTGCTAGGAAGGGTAACTCCTTTCTGGGCCAATGTATAAGGGATTGTTGGTGCTTGTTGACGACAGTGAGAACCCCTGTCGAGAAGAGTTGAGTCAACACGGGTTTTACTTGCAGTTAGCCTGGTTGTATGCTCCTCAGTTTGATCTTTTCTGGCTTTTTTACCATACTCAGTATGGCATGAGCTGCTGAGCGCTCGTTTGTAATTGTATTCAGTAATTTTGACTTCCATTTTGATTCTTTTCAACTTGCTGGATGCACCAACATTTTTTTATTTTAAATAGAAACATTTTTCTTTTTAAAGAGAAACATTCTTTATTTTTATTTTTATTTTAAATAGAAACATTTTACTTTTTCTTTTTGCTTTTTTTAAATAGAAATATTTTAGTTTTTAAAGAGAAACATTCTTTCTTTTTTATTTTTTTAAATAGAAAAATTTTACTTTTTATTGCAATGGGGTAGATACAAAATCAGTGACAATTACATTCAACACTGATTCCATGTATAATTTCAAAAACAAGCAACACATGCATGCATTCCCAGACACACCATAATGCTAATTAAAATTTAAGCAGGATACTGTGTTGGAAAAGGACATTCCCAGACGACAATGCAGATAGTGATGCCATTAGTTGGAATGATTATTACTGTGATTAACCAGACAAAAACATTCTTTCTTTTTTCTTTTTTTTTTAAATAGAAACAATATACTTTTGGGTCTGCTCAAAGTTCCAAATAAAATATGCCATGTGTCACAATATGATCATTCCACGTGTCACCCTAGGATACCAGATATCAAAATTTTAACAACAAAATTTATATAACTTTTGCTTTAAAGACTTTGCTGGAAAGTGGAAATATTCTTAGAGAAAGAGCGACCGCTCTTTCTCCAAGGTTTTCTATTGTTACAATTCCCTCCTAAATGAAGGGTCGGCTGACCATTCTTATTCCCAATATTTGTTTCATAATAGTTCGACACTACAAGAAGGGTCGGCCGATCCTTCTTGTATTCTTCGTTATGGCTATAGCTGAATTGTTGGATAAATATTTTCACAATTAACTACGAAAGAAGGGGCATCCGATCCTTCTTGTCGTACAACGGAAGTCGTAACAAACCATTTTTATATAATATAACTTCCAAAGTGTTCTATTTCTACAATTACCTCGTAATCGAAGGGTCGTCTGACCCTTATTATTTCCAATATTATTGTCATAATAGTTCGACACTGCAAGAAGGGTCAGTCGACCCTTCGTATTCCCAATATTATTTTCATAATATTTTGACACTGCAAGAAGGTTCGGTCGATCCTTCTCGTGTTCTCCATTGTGGATATAGTTGAATTGCTGGATAAATGTTTGCACAATTAACTACGAAAAGAAGGGGAAACCGATCCTTCTTGTCGGAAAAAGGAAGTCGGGACAAACAGTTTCTATATGTTATAACTTTTCACCTTAAAATTTTGAACATTTAGAAATGAAAATTGCAATTTTCAAATTAAAAATTGCAGTTTTTTTATTTGCAATTCACACTTTTCAAATCATAAATTGCATTTTTTATTTTAAATTCACACTTTTCAAATCAAAATTTTCATTTTTTCATTTGAAATTCACACTTTTCAAATCAAAATTTGCATTTTTTTATTTGAAATTCACACTTTTCAAATCAAAATTTGCATTTTTGTTATTTGAAATTCACACAATTTGAATTGAAATTCATAGTTTTATAACAAAAAACTGCAATTTTAAGGTTCATAAGTAGTAAAAAAATGCACTATTCGAATAGAAAAACACACTTTTCAAGTCCAATATTGCCACTTTCAAAACTCGTTTTTGCACTTTAGAAAGGTTCATATTGACACTTTCAAAGTCTAAATTTACCCTTTCTTAGTCCAAAATTTGCCTAATTTGTTCAAATTTAATGAAATTGGCATTCTTTATTTTATTATACCAACAACATTGAAGCTCAACACCTTCAGCTCTATCCAAAAGATCAATGTCATCATGGTAATCAAACACCCTATTACCATCCTTATTTCTTATTCTTTGAACTCTTACAATGTACCAAGTCCCACAAGAAACATTATGCTTTGTACTTTGAGATACACCTTTTCTTGTAGTATGTTCAAATATGGCTATAGACTCGCTCTCAAACAACACTGCATAATATGATCCAATTCCAAAACCAATTGCAACACCCTTTTTGGGGCCCTCTCATCTCGCCTGAAGTATACTCCATTCCTCACTTTAGTCAATCTATCTTTCGATAATGTAGGATTTCCATTCAATTGACTAACCAAACAAGATTTGTACATGTCCTTGCCATCGTGCTCCACCACTGGTTTGGTAGTTATGTTTACATTCTCATCAACGGAATCTAAAATTCCATCCAACTCGTGCCTCCATTCACTTTCCATCGTTTGCAGTTCACTATCATTGATTACCATAAAAGATGAAGATTGGAATATGGATGTGGAATGAACCGGTGGAGAATTATCAACTACTTCATCCACAACTTCGAATGTTGAATAATTGTGATCCTCTATCCATTGTTTAAACCACCAAGAATCTTTTGTGTGTCTTTTTGGTTGCATGCGAAGACCTAGTAAAATTCCCTGTGCATCCTCCAATCCTATATTGAGAGATTCTATAATTTTATCATCTGTGAATATTGAATCATATTGTGACAAGACGTCACCTTCCTCTATTGTTTGTTGATGCAATTTATTCCAGATACTCATTTGTTTCTTATGAGATTTATTGAAACGAAGCCCTTGGGGATTTGATTCTTCTTCGGCAACTCTATTAAGGGTTCCAATAGCATGAAGTAAGTCAGTGAAATCATATTCCCTCTCTACTTCGACCATGCCACCGACTTTGCTAAAGAAGTTCTCACATCTGACCCAGTCAGGTGCAATGCACATGTCAAGTTAGGGTATTGATCACTAAATAATCTCATCAACAAAACCGCAAAGTGGCAAGAAATTTTCACATCTTGATATGCCTCTATGCTAATGAGATTAATTTTGACATTAGTATTTGCTTGTTCTTTTACCTAGCATAGCCATAACATGAAGAAATGATGGACTCTTGGAGAATTTCGCATGCTTTCCCAAAGAGTAAAACTAGGAGACAAAAAATATCAATATAGTCAGCAATGATTGCTAGATAGGTCTCTGTACCCGATGTCCTCTCTGTCCTGCCACTTGTACTTCTCATTTCCTTCAAGCACCTCTGGACATGCCTTGAAGCAATGCATTGTGCAAAACCCCATTTTTGGCGATCAATCCTCTCTATATCCTCAATTTTAAGCGTGTGGTCATCCACTTTAAAAGTGTTATAAACCATTCTTACATGGTTAAAACTAATCAACTCTTCTCCAATTATCAAATCTCGTCGACCATTAAACAAAGGATTCACTAGATTTTTGCCATTGTGGATGTAATCCTGGTCATGAAGTCCTGTTACTTTAAAGCCATCATACAACCCAGTTAGCCTCCCCCCTTCCTAGGGAATTTGATATCTTATGCATGTCATTGAGTAATAACCCTCCAACATAAGAATTCTTCTACTACTATCCCCATCTAAGGAATGACCAATAATAGGTCGTAAAAAATGTCCCACATGTTTCTTCCATAGGTCTTCTATTTTTTCCTATTGTCGATGGACAAAATTTGCATCAAATATGTTGCACATTGGATGAACAACCACAACCAAATGAGGAATATTCTCATGTAAAGGGTTTGCAATAATAACACGTGCATAATGGCCAATCACACAATTCTTGAAGGCATTTGTAATAATATCATAGCCTATAGCACCCTCCCCAACTGTCACTAAGAAATGTGATTGACACTTATGTTCTTCTTTCTTACCACAAAAACCCACCAATGTATCACTTTTTGCTACCCACCTAACATATTTTTTCACAACATTTTCATCTTCAGCAAGGCATACCAGAATTGGGCCCTCTATATCATGTTTGGCTTTATAAGAAACATACAATTTTCCGATTGCCTAAAAAATGTACTCCTGCTCCCCTGGGATATATGCCAATGATTTTCTAACTTTCCTTAAAGTCATAGATATCAAAGGGCCATCCAGATTCAAGCTAATAAAGCTATATTATCTAGGACCTCCCCATAACTTAATCATCTCATAAATGGATTTAGTGGATGCACTATATCTTCTCTCTGACTTTGAATGAACTAGGTTGTGAAATATATCTTGAACAAATTCCCAAACTTCATCTTCACCTTGTAATTTTCCTTTCTTATGAGCCTCACATCATCCTTGCAAAACCTGAACACATCATTCCTTCCTATAGATTCAAGCAAATTTTCCCTTAGAGACCTCATTATAATAGAAAGTGTAGCAAGCTTTGTCCTCTCCCACAAAGAGATCGCATTGTTAATCTATGTGTAGCATTTGCATCTCTTGCAACAATTTTGAGTTCAGTTTGAGTCAAATGGTCCAACCTTCTCCCTTTCCATGTATCTCTCCCATGTCTTTTGATGTTGCTCCTTGATTCGCGACATAAACACATCCGAAAGTAATCACAATTAGGTATCAACTTACAAAGATTACATGTCAATGAATCAAAAGGGATTCCTATTTCAGAAACCCTCTTGCAATGGATATGTCTGTATGTACCGTTAATACGACGTTCGACACCATAATAACATAGTGTTCTCTTGGTATGTTTCTCTATGGCCCACAATTTTCCACCATGTTGGTCATTCATTAGAACCTTTGTGTCCAATCTCTCCCCTCTTCTCTCAAGATAGGGATCTCAATACCCCCAACATAGTTATATCGGGGGAGGCAATTGTCCTAGAATAAGATGAAAAAATACATTAGAAAATGATTTACGAACTGCTACTAACAAGTAATAACAAATAAAGTAATGTGAAAATTCAAATTCAAATTAAATTAAAACTTGGGTAATTAACACACCTGAAGTAGAAGCATGTGAACTTGTATAAACCCCATGTAATGGTGATGGTAGTGATGGGATCAAGAACATTGGTAGGCTTCTTCGGTCTCCCAACTATTCCACTCCTCAACACAACTGTATCATGCAAAGCTTCATCTGTAGTAGTAGTGTGCTTCCTTGATTTCATGTGTTCATTTAGAGAACTAACAATATTACCACTTGTCAGCACCAAAGAAAACCATCTATTGCATCGTGTACATTCCACTCTTACTTTTTTCTTGTCCTCATAGTTTGCAAGTGTTGCTTCCACCACCTTGAACAAATTAGGCTCTTGCGTTTGGTTGAAATCATCTAGAAGTTTGATTGCTTGATCAATCTCAAGTCGATCTCTAGCCATGGTTGTCTGCTTTGCTATGTTACATGAAGGAATTTCATTACTTCCCAACATTGAAATGTGACGTTGATGGGATCATGTTTTCATATGATTGTTTTTGAAGTTACGAACCATTCGCGCTGCCAAGGATACTTCCCTTGTTCCATAATCAATGCCACAAATTTCACAACAGATATTTATATTAGGTTTTCCATTTTCTGAATATACCTTGAGTTTTAGCTTCTCCTTGACAAACTCTTCCATTAAACTATTCACTTTCTGTTCCCAAGATGCCAATACATTAGGATCAACCACTAGAACTTGTTCCACTGACTGGGACACGTGATCAACCACTTCAACTTGTTCCACTAACTTAGACACATAATCAACTCTTGGTTGTTTATGCATAGGTTCCTCCACATTCCCTTCAATGTTTTCAGATATTGGTGTTCCTTCCATTACATGTGATTGCAATGATTCAATAACCACTGTGTCTACTTTCCTCTTAATGCCCATATTTGTTGTTGTAGGTTTCCTTTTTTGCTCTTGATTTGTATTTAAAGGATGTCCAATTGGGCCAATAAAATCAAAAGGATATTCAATGATTTCATCATCCACAATTTCACAATGGATATCAGCATATGTACAACCTTTTCGACACTAAACCGTTCCAAGGACACAATTCTCTTCACCAATAAAAATTACAAAGTTCTCAACATCACTTGGATCCATCTGCATTTCCATCCATGTGTACCCTTTAGTTGGTTAAGAAATGAATAAAATTATAGCAATTTTTTCAAAAGTTTGGATATAATATGGCTACGAAATGAGGTGAGTGCATCCATAAATAAATGAAAAAAAAAGTAATTCAAATTTACATATGCATATTAGTTCATTAATAAAACAAAGAGTTAGGAAGCAAGGTATGCACTTTCAATTCAAATATCTAAAAAGGATGAAGAAATATTACTATCTAGATGAAACACCTTGAAACAAAATGTATTGTTAGTGGCTTATTCAAATAGCCCTCCCCAAACTGAAGAGTCGACTTCAACGTACTTGCAGAAGATCGAAAGGTGATCAAAACAAGAGATGAAAAAACATAGAAACTCTCCCTTCAAATGATGCTCATAATCATTAAATTTTTTGGTGAATTTTTTATGGGTTTAGCATATTTACCAATGTTGAATTATACTCAAAAAATTTCTGACTTTAATTTTTGTTAACTGTTGAATTACACTCAAAATAGTTCTGAATTTAGCACTCTAGGGGATTCCCTAAACACAACTAAAATTCAAAGATAATTCTTGGAGTTAATATTTTGATTGTGAAACTACACTGGAAATATTTCAGATTTGGATTATTGCATCTAGAAGAGGGATATTTTAGGCAATGTTTGCACAGTCCCAAGCTAACAAATTATTTTGTGATTACAATGTTGGTAGAAAGACATAGGACATTGGCAAGAGATTTTTTTTATGTTTGAATACTTTGGGCGTTTGTGGAGGCCCTAATTAGATTTTAAATTATGGTAAGTTTAAATCAGTTTTATGTTGTCATGTTTCTTAGATTATGAAATATTTCATTGGTTGAGGAGTAGAATTGGTTGTTCAATGCTTAGCAAAGCTTGAATAGTACGATGAAGAACTATTTAAGATATCTCAAGGTCGGCCTTGTTTAAGATCAAGGCTTAAGAGTATTAATATGCAGGGGCAATACACACTCCACACACATATTGAAATATACTAAGGTCTAAAATTCATTCCTGCAGCAAATAGTAAAAGATTTTTCGGGGGTCATATGTCATTTTGATGTAGGATTGAAGGATGTTTTGGGGTTGTTTTTTATAGCAGTTTTAAAGGATTCAACTAATAACGAAACTTGTGGGATGTTGCCAAGCCAATTTGTCGACGACTGTCTAAATATTGAAATTTCAAATCATCAAGATGCACTTCACTATGAGATTTGATGGTTGTGTTTTGGTACTGTTCTATTACCCTTTTTCTTGGGCAAAATAAGAATTGTTAGGGTATAGATTAAGGTCTAAGATATCACTGTGGATGATGGGGATGCTTATGAGGTGGTGCATTGGAGTAAAAAGAAAAAATGTGAAGTTCAACGGCATGTTTTGAAAAATCTCCAATCTATTTCCCTAAGATTTTGCTTTGAAATTCTGCATTGGATTTTTTCTAAGAAAGGCTTAGCTATTGTATGATTTCTATAGGTAAGCTAATCTAGAAGTTTTGGTTTTATTGTGAGCTAGTTTGGTTTTTATGTGTTGAACTATGATAAAAGAATTTCATGCCTATCACATAATGTGACTAAGTTCATAAAGAATCATGTATTACTTCTACTAGTAGATACTTTTCTACATTTTTTAGTATATTATTGGGTGAGATATTCATTATTATGTGCCACAATCGGGGGGAGTTATAGAAGAGTAGGGTGCACAACAATTGGGAAAAGGTTACAGAGTTGTGATTTCTTGGAGTAAATTATCAGAGCTTCAACTACAAGATTGAGGCCTTTCGAGGGTTTAAACCAGTGAAGTTATTTTCTATTGAGTATGGAAGCTTCATATTTCAAGTAGTTTCATTAAAAACATTCTGCAGAAGAGGTCAAAGTACCCAACCCAGCAAGTGCATATGTGAAGTTTCCCAAAAATTGTTAAGGAAAGACTCTAATTTCATGAAGAATGCATAGTGCTAGAAATTTCTCTTTTCATTATGTATGGAAAAGCAGTTAAGCCTTTTTCCATGTCTAAAGGTGAAGTAATTCTTCAAAAAAGGTATTCGGTACCAAACATATTACTCTAAGTAGAGAAAAGTTAAATATTCCATCATTTTGTTGTGTAATGCATTCTATGAAGGAAGCAGAGTATCGTGAGTGAAGAAGGCAGATTCCTAGCGCTTAAGGACAATGAAGTTTCCAACATAAGGTAGAGTAAAAAAAAATTAAATGACTCTAAGTCCTCACTCTAAAACCTATTCAAAGTGAACTAAAATCAATTCAATACAAAGTCTTGTAGGTGAAGGCGAAATCCACAAGGAAGGGAAAGGCAAAATCTATGAGGAAACTAGACTCTATGAGGTAAAGGAGCAATATGTCATGTGAAGGTCAAGTCCATGAGGAAGGAAAACTCCTGTAGGTGAAGGAAAAGTCTATGGGGAATTCGAAGTCCATGAAAGAAGCAAAACCTTGGCCCTAAGATGGCATTTTATTATAAGCACTTTCTGCAGTTGAGAGATGGCCTCATTATCTGATCAGAATATACACGAATAATAGATGCATTCTATCAAGATCCCTCTTGGTCAATTTCGGGTGGGCTCTCACAATGTCCAGGTTAAGAGAAATTGTTCCATCCCATATCAGATCATATTGCCAACTATGCCACTTACAAGAGATTGAGATAGAGGAGCATCACATCTGCCATTGTCCCATCCACTATTAGACCAGACAAAGGTATCACTACCTCTTCTAGGAGTTAAGGAGTTTCCTATCCACCTTCTTCCACTATATTGACTAGAGGTAGCTCACTCTATTTATGGAGAATATTTTTTAACTAAGATCATAGTCTCCTCATGGTCTGACCTAACCAAAGAGCATCAAGAGGATCACCTCTTTCTTCCCGATTGCATCATCATCTTGGAAAAGCAAGAAACAGAAAATGACCCACACCTCTTCGACTTCCAAACCTATGAGGCCTCAGGTTCATCTCAACCCTCACACTAAGGGATGGATTGACCTCCTCAAGATCCCTTCAAATCTATATTTCTAGAAAATATCATCTAGAAATTATGTTGTTGTCATGAGTTATTTTGTGTTGAGATTCTGAGAATATGTGGTGTAATATTCACTTCTAGCCATGTGCTTACCCTTTATTTGGGGTGTTAGGCATGTTACTGGATAGTTACCTACTTTTTGAATTTGCATTTATGTGGGCTCATAATCCCGTTCTCGGGGAAGATGGCCCGACCGCTTGAGTTGTGTATAAATACACCTCTCAAGGGTCATTTGTATCAATTCATTCAACATAGTGTGATCATTATTTAGCCTAACCCACCTATCTCTTGCATTCTCTTTTCATGTAATGGTGTTATCTCTTGTGATTATATTTTACCAATTTAGGGTTTGTTGGTTAGTTCCAATCAATCCTTTCATTCTAGCTTGTGATCGTATTGGAGTCAGTGTGAATCTCCTTCCTCTAGTCATCTTCTTTCCAAGGCTATTATAGACCAAAAATTAGGGTTTCATCACTGCCTCTGTATGTAATTTCATAGATAAATTGTTAGGTACATCCTAGTTCGACTTTTTATACCATAACATGCAGATCAAAAGATACATATAGATGGTAATTGAATTCCTTGAATTTGACATCATGGCTATAGATTTGTTGACTTATAGTAGGAAATATCCCATCGCATCAAAATATCAACTCAACCTCAACACATGTGACAAACCACCTTGTTTCTCCAACTAACTCAAGTAAAAAAGGTACTACATATAACCTTGTGGAAAATTTTCATAAAAGTATGTATATTTGATGTTGTTGTAGTAAGATTAGGCTATTGTGTTGTGGCATTGGACTCCTAATAAGGACTTAATTATCCTCATCTTCTACCAAAGCTTTGCTTCATGTCAAATAGACAATAAATTGACTACCTTATATGAATTACCCTGGCTTTTCCACATGATTTATTTACATGGAATGGACTTTACAATTTTGATATATGTTAGTAATAGCATCTAATCCTTTACTAGAATCTAAAAAATATTTAGGTCTACTAATACTCAACCTTTTGATTCCATGCACCTCAAAGCCATCCTTAAAACTTTCTATCAATAATTTTCTCTGGGATTTCCCCTAGTACTACTGACTTCAAATAGACCTTGCCTTGGTTGACTTTTTCTATCAAACTGCTCGTAACATTTTCTAATTGTGACCACAATTCCCTATCCTTTATCGATACATGACTTTAGCTATATGGGTTTGACACATAAGGATTATTCACGATAACCTTGTAAAGTGGCATCATACCAATAAAAAGTCCTTTAAAATGAGCCACATTTGCAAATTGATACACGCCACATTTATTCCTATAACAATGCACAAGAACTCAGAACTGCTAACTATACAATGATCAAATTTCCACCATAGCAAATTGTTTCATGCTTTTCACAATTACTCATTTCCAACTGAATAGGTCGATAATTCTTTACTATGCAACTCTAGCTTTCCATGATGTTATTTTTTCTATATTTTTTCTTGCTTTTGATGATTTTCCACAAGCATCTCCAAATCTACAGTAAACTTGAGGATTTTGCCCTTGGCTGAAATTAAATTTGCTAATTCATTGAAAATGAACCCTATAATTGACTATTTACTTAATAACATATTTCTATGTTATTTTTGTCCTTGTTTTCTCCTAAGTTAGTCTGTCTAGACAACATGCACTATAACCTCACTAATCTTATTTAACATGTGGCCTTACCAGATTTCTGCTAAACAACTCCTGGATTTAAATATTTTCCTGGGAGATTTTCTGTTTCACAACGTCAAAATCCCTCTGTATTTAAACATACACTTTATTAAATGCACCAATATTTCATTGCAAAACCCTAAAGATGGATTAAAAAACAAGCTTCGAGAATTAAAAACACAAAATAGTTATCTTTTAAGTTCGAAATCAAAACCAAATATAGTTAAAGCTTAGTATCCAGACGAAAGGCGGTTCCTGCATCTAATCCTCTAAACTTTCCCCCGTAAAAACCCACTCGAATGAATCTCTATGGATAAAATACTCAGAAATGAAATCTTCAGACCTTGACAAAATAGAATCTTCAAGAGATATGCATGATGAAGGATCAAATGAATCATAATCATAACAAAATACAAATACGCACAAACCCTCGACCAAACTCCAAAGGAATGCATACAAAACAAAACCAAATACAACATAATACAAATAACGCCGCAGAAGCCAAACATTGCTGGTTAATTGAATGAATTATACAACATACCGCTATTCTTAATCCACTCGCAGCCCATTGAAAAATATCCAAATGAACTCCACGCAGCACAATAAATTGATAAATCACTTGATTAAAAGAGACAATGGGTAAAAAAAGTGGACAGAAAGGAAAAGTATCTCAGCCCTTGCCTCTTCACATGGGGGCTTCACCACAAATCCCACACAAAATCCTGGCCTCGACCAGATTTCCCTGCAAGCCCTTGCCTCTTCACCGAGAGTCCAGTGTGTCCACCATAGACAGTGGGTAAAAAATGTGGTCAGAAAGGAAAAGTTTCTCATCCCTTGCCTCTTCACACGGGGGCTTCACCACAAAAACCACACAAAACCCTGGCCTCGACACGATTTCCCTGCAATCCCTGAAATCCTTTTCACCGAGGGTCTAGTGTGTCCACCACAGACAGTGGGTAAAAAAAGTGGGCAGAAAGGAAAAGTATCTCATCCCTTGCCTCTTCACACTGGGGCTTCACCACAAAACCCTAGCCTCGACGCGATTTCCCTGCAAGCCCTTGCCTCTTCACACAGGGGCTTCACCACAAAACCCACACAAAACCTTGGCCTCGACACGACTTCCCTGCAAGCCCTTGCCTCTTCACCGACCGTGACATTATTTCCCTGCAACTCTCATTACCATTTCGCTGGACATTTTGCATCCCGCCCATATAAAATGTACCCAAAAGTATTGTGTATTATTGTATTAAATAAAAAAAACCCTAACCACCCTTAATATCTAAGCAATATAATATTTGGGTTTTTCATGTTTAATTAATACCCCCAATATGAATGAACGTGGTATTGTATTGGCCCCCTAGTGAAGCCCCAATGTCAACTCTATAGATATTCACATCGAACCAGACAATATAGAGATCCTCAAATATTGTCCCATTCCTCAAAACATTCATGAACTAAGATTTTTTCTTGGTTTGGCGAATTTCTATCGATGATTCGTACTGGGATTCAGTCATATAGCCTGGCCTTTGATTCAGCTGACTAAAGGAAGTTGGAATACTATCTTCAATTGGACGCCAACACAACAACAATATTTTTAGTAGCTCAAGTACAAACTCTGTATTGTACCCGTAATTGTGCTACCTGACTTACATCAGCCATTTGAAGTCGAAACCAACGTCTCCGACTATGCTATGGGCAGCGTAATCACACAAGACGAACACCCAATCACATTCCAATCAGAGACTTTCAATGGCACTGTTAGGAAGTATTTGACATATGAAAAGGATCTCTATGCCATTGTACAAGATCTTAAGCAATGGAGACACTATGTCCTTGGAAAGGAAACAATCGTTCATACTAACCATAAGCCCCTATAGTTTGCTCCATCCCAGTCTAAGCTATAGACGACCAGATAGGTCAAGTGGATTAGTAACCTACAACGGTTTCATTTGGTAACTAAGCATCGAAAAGACAAAGCCAATGAAGCAGCTGATTTCCTTAGTCGACCACCGGTTACTTCACTTTTTATAGTCTTAAGGATGCATGGATATGACACCATTACTTGGCCACAACAGTATGAACAATATGTTTATTTCTCGAAGGTGTATCGACGGCTCCAGATAGGTCATCCAATTTTTCTGGACTACCATGTGAAGGACAACTTGCTATACATGCTTGGAAAACTTTGTGTACCGACAGGTCAGCAGTGAAAAAATCTCATTTGGGACACACACTGCAGAAAATTTTGGAATAACAAAGACACTCGATCTACTCCAAAATTAATTCTACTGGCCTTCACTCAAGATATATGTCAATAAGTATATCAAGTCATGTGTGGTTTGTGCCATCACCAAGCCACCAAACCTACGACTGTAATGTCCCCAGCTTGACCCTATTGCATTAATATGGTAAATGATGTAAATATTGTCATTTAGTCATGGTGAGGAGCTCAAGGCCAAGGCCCCGCCACTGATTTATCGTTTTATGTATCGGCAATTAGAATAGATGCATATGGTTATTGTGCTAGCGGTGCACAATGTAACATCGGAAATCATGTAAATATGCAACTTTAATGAAAAACCCACAACCAGCTACGCAATGCAACAAAAGAGATGGGGGCATGATCTTTACAAGGAATAGGGGGGGGGAGATTATTCAAACCCTTGGGCCAATGGTGTTAATCCATGTGTCAATGGGGAAACCCATAAAAACCACCAACTACCCATTTTGTCTCATACACCCAATCATTTAATTCTTCCAAAGATTGGTTGGGGCAGTTATTGCCTTGGAAATGAAGAAGTATGGCAGCCAATTTCATGCATGGGCAAGCCATCAGCCTGGAAATTCGTGTTTTTGCTTGTTGGGCAAGAAAACACCCACGAAATGGTTCCCAAAGCCATTCTGAACAGTTAGTCTTCTCTCATTCACGCAGGGGGAGCTAGCTGGGTCTTTCCCTACACGTTTTTCATCCAAATCCTGCATTTCTCCATGGCTGGGAGTTCGTTTTTGCATATGCAGTAGCCTGGGAGAGGAGAGCCACGTTTTGGGGGCTGTATGGAGGTCGTTTTTGCCCCCGAATGTCCAAGGACGTTTTTATAAAAACGGATTGGCTTCCCAGGGTTGTTCCCCAACTTCCCATTTCGTTTTTTATGGGTTCCCACGTTTTTCTGAGATAGTTGGAAACCCCATCTCATGCATTCCACTGTGGAAAGCGTTTTCCTCATGCCCAGTAATTGAGTTTTTTGTTGTTCAGTGCATCCCGTTTTGGATTTGAACATGTGAGCAGAAGCTTCAAGAGTGGAAGAGGACAGATTTGGCTTGATGAGCCCAATGAAGTATCCATAACTCCATGGTTGAGCCACTAGCCTAGTAATTCACCTCTGCCCACCTCTTAGCAGCCTGAGAAACCCAACTGCTAGTTGGCTTGGCTGATTCTGGCATATCTTTGGCTATGTGAGAGCCGGTTTCCCCTTTTTCCTTGTGGAGATCATGCTCAGCTCGGGGGTGGCAGTGGTGCTGAGAAATTAAGGAGCACACTGGCCTACGGTTGGGTGGAACGTTGCAGAAGCGTAGCTGGTTGCTCAGGGACTACTTGTTAAGATAAGTATTCTCTTGTGTTTGTATATTCTTTCCATTATTAAATTGATGAATATCTGAATGTATGGTGAAGGTGTAAATGATATTATTTCCGCTGTGCTATAAAATAGTTATGCATCTACATATGTCTCTGTTTTATTATGTGAATGCTTATGAAATAATTTCATGGGGCTAGATGCCCAGTTTAGGAGCACGACCGATATGCACTTTCATATGTATATGTACATATTCATGTTAATTTGAATATTTGTTTTTAATATCGAATGGGGCTGGATGCCCAGGTTAACCTCACGATCCTCTCCATCTAGCTGGTAGAATGGGAGGGGACGTGACAACGACAGGGTCTATATACACCCTTTCTAGTCCCTAATCGACCATGGGAATCCATTTCCTTAGACTATTTGACTGGATATCCTATTACCCAACGCTAGCATGATGCAATCACCAACATCATCAAACATGGGGTGAAAGTCTTATGTACATCCAACATAGCTATAATGAAGAACGACAAAGCCCTACGAGCAAGAGTCTGTTTGAAGTTTGTTATGGATTTCAAGCCTCGACACCTCTCGACTTAGTCAATCGGTCGACTGCCTTATTCGACACCGACCATGGACATCGATAAATTGAGAAATCACTCAAGTTAAGGGATCAAATTTGTGACATCCAGAAGTAAGCGCAGGAGATGTTACAGCAAGCTAATGCAAAAGCTAAGGCCTGACATGATAATAATCATATTCCTCATTCTTTTCATGTTGGGGACTAGGTCTAGTTACATGTCAAGAAATACATGTTTATAGGTCCATACAAGAAGTTAAATCCTTTGATATATGGTCCTTACACCATTCTTGAGAATATTGGAGAAAATGCCTTTAAGCTTAACATCCTTTCATGCGTGGGTTTACATCCAGTATTTAATGTGGATCTACTTCGACCATATCATGCACCATTGCTTAAACAAAGTAACTTGCAGACGACAATGCCTGAATATATACACCCATATGTTTAGGAGATTTTACCTGTTGACACAATCATAGGATGACGAATACGCCATACAAGGACGCAAGAAATTCCCTTGTTTCAAGTGGACAAAGATGGGAAACTTCCATCCCAAGGAAAGTGGTATTCCACTATTGAAATGACTGATAAGTTTCCTCATCTGCATGAGAAACAAATGGGACCACTGCTTCTTAAGGAAGGGGGAATGATCCACCTCTGAATTCGATTGGATTGTTTCGATTAGTAGGCCTAGTCCTAGTCGACGACTTTTAGGCCCCACTCATCGAATACTGACGACTCCAACACGCTCTGTTGACGACGAATATTGTGCATCGATAATAGTTGACTCACTATGACAGATTGTCCCTGTGTCTTCCAGTCGACTGTGACAGTTGTCACACTCCCTTGCTTCACTCTCTTGAATAGTTGTCATCATTTGTCCACTTGTTCACTGGGTCCCCAAAGCAATGCATCTTCATTCTTCTTCAAGGCTTGGCTCTCAAGAATCCAAGGGCTAAAGCATCTTTCACTTTGTACAACAACAAGCTCTCATCCTACTTCAATCAAATATGATCCTTGTAATCTTGTTATCTTCCTTATCCTTATTGCTAACCACAATGAACCATTTGACATCAATGAAAACACCATGCTCAACAACAACCACTAGCAAGGCCTCCATCTCAAATGACACTTGTCTATATTTTAGGTTTAATACTTCATTATTGGCAAAGGCCTAGTCGATCGCTAATAGGGTCGTATATGGATCTATTTCATCCAAAATTTCGATCATGTCAATGTTTGTTGTCATCTTTACCCCATCAATTATAGCCTTTCTATAAGGTAAATATTATATTGATTAGATAATCTAATACGTATGGGATACCAAACTAACTTTGGCTTACCCAAAGTAAGCTCTCATGACTTATTTGGAAGAATATTCACATTGGAACCTAGGTCCAGCATGACATCGTGCATCTCATATCCTCATAATTCTACTATCATGTTAAATTATTTTCCCATCCTTTTCCTTTTACGAACATGGTTCACACTTATTTTTGGTAGCAGGGAAAAGATAGGAACCTCCATATCACATAGTTCTGTTAACCTTGTTATCACCTATGTTAGCTTCCTCATAACCATGGGGTGATTTAATAACTTCATACAACAATAGAAAAAATCACTTGATTCCCTGAGTTGTCCTCATGGTAGCCATTGCACCATGACTCTTCTTTGTGTAATGTTGAATCCTACATCACCTTTTGTGAACTGTGCATGAAATTACTCTAGTGTATGACATCAAATTACTCTATATTCTCTAGTTCTCATGCATCCTCTAGTCACCAATTATACATGTGCACATCTCTTCAAAATTTTATCCTCATGTAGCTCACTTGTCAATATGTTACTACTTCCTCTTTTCTCTTCCATATTTCTTAAAATTTCGGGGAAATCCTCTATTACATAGTCTACACTGTGAAACTACCCATAAAGTACAAAGGATTTGGTACAGAACCATGCCAAGTTGTCAGTATCTCTACAGTTGAAGCGAATGGGTTGCCTCACTCCTATGTCATATACTCAACCTCTGCCTCTATATCCTCCTTGGAATCCACCCCCTCTTCCTCCACCTATATTATCTTTTTCATCTTAGACATGATAGGAATCTACAGTGTGCTCTTTCATCAATTGTAGCTTGTGGTAACTATACACATCATGTTTTATTGTCTTAAAAAATTCATAGTGGGGTGTGTGTGTGATCTTTTGATACATCTATAGTGTTGGGTAGCAGGGAGTTATGTTGCCCCATTCTCTATAGATATTGCACTATTCCACCTGAGGCCCCACAAGGAACATGTTCAACATGCTAACCAAGGTATAGTTTCCAAGCACATGGAACACATTCTTATGGTGTCCTTCCATGTGGCATAGGGTGTACCACACATTTTTGTGCCCTTTATTCATTTATTGTTATTGCATTGTCAAGGTGATCAGCTAATATTGTACCTACACCAACCCTACTAAAGTCACACCTTCAGCCGTGGACTCCAGTCACATGGTGATATCCAGTGCGTCAAACTATGTCATCACCTTCTTTTGGGTAAGGGGGTCCTGGATATGTGGAAGGATTCATACATTGAACCACTCTTTGTATAATAGATCCTAGATCTAAAAAGTTAATTTATCCAAAAAATATTGAATCTTTGGTCGTTGTCCCACACTGTTTCACCTAACGGCTACTTAATCTCTTTAATCTCTATAATGTATTGTGACTCTGACTTAGGTTTCTAAAATTATTTCAACATATCCTTCTCTATATTTTTCAAGGTCTTGGTTTGTCCTGTAGGTGTTGTAGACTTATATTTCATGTACCAGGTCAATGTGTGGTTTGTAGTTTCCAACTCTGCTATTTTATCAGCTTGTTCATAACATGTTTTAGAGTCCAAATTTCCTCACATCTAAACCAATTTTGTTCCATGCCATGCCTTCTAGTCCTATGAAATACCGAAAGTCTAAGCATCAAATCATCCATCTGTCCTACCATGTCCAATCTTCTTACAACTATTCTTCTCCTACTTGGTAATATTTCTCATTGGATTCTCTACTAAAAAATATTCCTAGCTTCTTCTTATTCAACTGAACTATTTGTTTCTACGGTGCACAAAGGGGGGATGGTTAAAAAAGGATTTTATGTCATGTCACTTCACCATATTATTCACTAATGGACTCAAATTAGATTTAAAACATTTACAAAAACATATATATAACTATACAAATTAGATAAATTAAAATGCACCCACCCTAGAGACTGTTGAACTCCAATTCCTTGCCATTCATTCTGAAAAAATAACCAAGTTAATGTAAAGCTATCGGTACACCATCCCAAAATAGCTAAAACTACACTCAACATCCAACACAGCTCATAAAATAAATGAAATGAAGAATAAATGAAAGGAAGTTTCAACTTCTAGCTGATTGAATTAATAAAATCAATGGCCCAACTCTGTTTCTACCTAGTAAAATTAGAGTTGCACTGGAAAAATGGATTAGTAAAAGAATAAGCAGCTCTTGGTATTGACAGCTAATAACAAAGTAAATGTCATTGGTATCCTTCAAATCATCTTCAAACACCAGGTTTAGATGCATTGCAAGATAGTTGCAACTATTTTTCAAAATGATTTAAAGGATACCCATGTCATCCCACAGGGAAAAAGCTTTTCCTACCCGCAACAAAATATCATTTGAAGATCAGCTTGCATTTGAACAGGATTTTACCAACTCAAGGAGCCCAAGATTTGATTTCCTCTGCACAGAATAGGAGCTAAAGGACACGGCAAAGAGGGATTACGGGCCTGTGCTGGATGCAATTCCATCAGAAGGTTCTTCATCCAACAACTTGGCAAAGATTGACACAAAACTATGGATTTGGTGAAGCCCTAAACAAGAACCCTGAACATGAAATTCCCAACAGACCAACATCGCGAAATGTTTTCTTCCCATTTCCTACTATTGACGTCTCTGGACCCAACTATGAAACGGAAGAAATTGCAAACATAAAGTAAGAGGATGCGCTGCAAACCACACACTTGAAAATAAAGGCCCATGGCTTACCTCATCCAAAAGGAGATTATGGGGAAGAAGCCGAGCAAGATCAGGTGAAAGCACAATATACCTACACATAGTAGACAACAAGTGATTACAACTAAGCATTCAGAACAAGTAACAATACCTTATTCATGTCCCTTAGCTCGTAAACTATTAGTGTTCACCCACTATATGTCTTAGTATTATTATGATTGTATTGAGAGATGTCTTACTTATGAAGAGGGTTTTCCCTCCTCCGCTTCAACCTTGGGTTTAAAAGGACAACCGAACAACGAGAGAACGAACAGAAAACAGATGAACAACGAGAAAATCAATGACGTACATGAAATAATTCTAGGTATAGTGTCATGTCCCCAATTTGACCCTATTGCATTAAAATGTAAATAATATATTATTGTTATAAAAATCATGGTAAGGAGCTCAAGGCCAAGGCCCCTCCATCGATTTACTGATGCATTTGGTTTGCGTGCTAGCCAGGCACATTGGAATTTCAAACGTCATGTAAATATGAATTTTAATAAAATACCCACAACTAGCTATGCAATGCAACAAGAGACGGGGGCATGATTTTACAAGGAATTGGGAGGGAGATATTCAAACCCTTGGAGCCAATCAAGTCAATCCAAGTGTCAATGAGAGAACCCATCAAACCCTCAACTACCCATGTTGACTTTTGTACCTAATCATTCATTTCTACCAAGAATTGGTTGAGGAAGTTAATGCCTTGGGAATGGAGAGGTATGGCTATCCAAATTCGAGTATGGGAAAGCTACCCTTCATGGAAAAACGTGTTTTGCTTCTTGGGAAAGAAAACAGCCACGAATTGCTCCCCAAGCCATTGCCCATCAACCAGTTTTGCCTCTCTCACGTTTTTGGAGCTACCTGGGCATTTTTCTCCATGGATTTCCTGTGTTTTCCATCATCTTTCAAGCTCGGAAGGGAATTTTTGCTTTGGTTACCAGTGGGGAAGAGAACGGATTGATTTGGGGGTTTCCTAGAGGTCGTTTTGGCCATTGGAATGCCCATAATATGGGGAATAAATTATTTTTCTCCATGTGGTCGAATGGCCCTGCTCACAGTCCGTTTTTGGTGTGCCATGATTTGGGGAAAGTCCATGGCTATCGTGTTTGTAAACCCCATTGCTAAAAATGTGTGTCCATGCCCAGTTCTTGAGTTTGCTGTGTGTAAGAGAATGTGGGGGTTGAGATGGGTATCCATTGCTTTGGCTGTGTATGAGCTTGAATGTCCCATTTCCTTGTAAGAATCATGCCGAGCTTGGGGGTGGCAGTTGTGTTGAGAGAATTGATGAACAAAACTGGCCTATGGTTGGGTGGAACATTGCAGCAACGTAGCTAGTTGTTTGGGACAACATTACATCAAGATGAGTATTTTCTTATGTGTAATTACTTCTGCAAATGTATTAATTTTTTGACTATGTTAAATTAAATGGCATCATGGAATGTGTGTGGATGATGTTAATCCGCTGTGCATGTTTTCTTTAAATTGCATCTGCACACATTTGATTTTTTTTAATTGCTATGAATTTAATGAATGGGCTGAGTTTATGTAAAATCCCCAGATTGGCATCATGTTCCCTTCCTGGAATTGGATAGATGGGAGGGTACGTGGCAGAATGGTATCAAAGCAAAGGTTGCATCATTGGGCCTTCATGGGCTACCTATCGCAATTGCAGAGTGTTAAATTTTGTGACACGCACGACGAAGTTAATGATAATTCTGCGACGCATGCAGCGAAATTAATGTTAATTTTCTGCGATGCGCGCGGCGAAAATAATTGTCATTTCTGCGACTCGGCGGCAGCTTTAAGCTTAAAAGCTGCGACACAGGTGGCGATTTTAAGCTTTAAAGCTACAACATAGGCGGCGGTTTTAAGCTTAAATGTTGCAACGCGGGTAGCAATTTTAGGCTTAAAATTTACGACGCGGTCGGTAATTTTAACCTTAAAATCTGCGACGCGGTCGACAATCTTAGCCTTAAAATTTACAACGTGGTTGTAGCGATGGAGGCTTGTGGGCGACCGAGATAAGGCCAGAACCGCTGAAACGGTCACAGAAGTAAAGGTTAAGACCTGCGATGCAACGATGATTTTAGGGTTAAATCGAGCGCCAAGGTCGACGGAGTTAAGGTTAAATCCAGCGATGGTCGCAGAGGTTGAGCTGCGACTAGCGATGGGAGAAGCAAAAAAAAAAGTATAGAGCCCAAAACTTGATTTTTGGGTAGGAGCAGTCGGGCTCAGAATGGGATGATTCCTGTGAGGCCCGGAGGCCATTAACGAAGGCCATGAAAGAACCAGAGAGGGTCCCGAACCCAGTATGCTCCAATTTGAAAAAAAATGGAGAATAATGACTTTTGTAAAAGGGTGTCCCGAGGCTTGACGGAAGGTTGGATTAAGCTGAAATTGATATGGCGCGGCCATGGAGCAAGCACAGTGTTAAGTTTGGAATCTTGGAGCCAAAATCCAAAGGATGTGGAGTCAGGGTGAACCAGAAGGCCAAAAAGCACTGTTCTGGGCCACTTTTTCGGGATTTTGAAAATCTTGTGGACAACAAAAGTGACCCTAGATGTTGGAATAATTTTTTTTACTAAACTAGACATTTCATCTTCTCATTAAGACAGACAGTTTCTGTTAGATGAAGATTTTCCAGAAATGCATAGATTGGGAGATAGCCATTTTTTGCCAAATTTTGAGATTTTGGGGGAAAAGTGAAAAGTGAAAAGTAGCCAAACCCCGAATTTTATAGAAGTTTACTGGTGCATCATAAAAAGGATGTGAAGGTTGCTGAGTGTTCCTTGTTATATGGAATACCTTCTCTCGGTAGATAAGTTTTCATTATTCTTCCTAGATTTACTTCTACAAGTAGCTGAAGTTGGACTTCCAGAATAAATTGCAGCCGTGTAAAAGTGTAGAAATTTGGGCAAAACTTGCACTTTTGGAAGAATTTAAATTCCATGTCCTCGATCAGAATGGAGCACAGGGATAGGTGTTGGAAATATTATCCAGAGGAGAATAGAGATGCATGACCAAAATTTGAATGAGGTCCGCATATATCATAGATATTTGGTGCAGAAGAGTGCGTGTGGTTGTTTTGACAAAATAAAAAATTGTTGTCAATATGGGCAATTTCTATAATTGCATGACTGAAAGGAAATCAGACCAACTATGATATGGAAGAGGGATTCCATGCTACGATGAGGCATTGGAAATGGAGAATTCCTTAACCCCTGTTTTTCTATCGTATTTATAATTATGAAATTGTCATACATATAAACTATGGCATAGGAATATTGAAAATGCAAGAGATTACATAGATGAAATGAATATGCACTAGATGACATATTAACAAACATTGCACAGTGCATGTGAAAATTTTTGTGCATGAATAGGATATTGCATATATGTAAAATAGTGAGGTTTACATATGCAATGAGCCACTTGAGATAATTATGGTGGTTGTTAACAATTAGTTGTTTCCACATTGGTTGTAGGACAAAATACAATCAAAGCATGGCTAAAGAAGTTGATGACGTTGTTGCATGTGACCAACGACCTTATGAAGAAAGGATGGTGCCACAAACATGTGATCATGAGGTTGGAAAAAGGACTATGTAGCCTTGGTAAGAGGCCAATTGATCAGGTAACATCAAGTGATGTTAGATAGCTGTGCAGGTAATGATTATTGGTGCTTAATTGCATGAATGTTGGAAGAGGATTTGGTAAGATCCCTTCCACTATGTTTGAACTATGTTGATTTGGTTTGCATGTGGTATTGAGTGCCCGAATGGGAATGTTAACCTACTGAGTATGGTGAGGTGTGGGTAAGTGAAGGCAATGATCCTTACACCCTATAATTGCTTAGAAATCTCAATGCATTCATATGAAATTATATCATGCCATTTGTGTATGACGGTTGTGAGTTTAACAACCAAAGCAAGTGAGGACTTATGGTCCTGTTGTGGTAGTGCATGCTATGAGTAGCAGTCATGGTTAGGCCATAATAGGCGTGAGTACATAGTATGCAAGGATTAATGCAAGGTTGCATTGAGGGGTTATGCATTAAGTGAATGTACATCAAAATATTATGTAAATGTTGTGAATGTGCATGCATATGTGCGGGTGCACATGTTGAGATGCATTGTGTGAATGCATGGTTGTGATATATATATTTCAATGCAATTAGATGATAGATAAAATAGTGAACTATTGTTAGTACTGAGACCATTTCATGAGCTACTATGAATGCAGGAGAATGATTGCATGAAGAAGGTAGACATGTTGATGGACTACCAGAGTACTTTGTTGGAAGGACAGGGTTGCATAAAAAGAATATGGATGTGAAGTAATGAGTATTTACAGTTTATTTAAATTGCATGAACAATGTACCTGTGTCTTGCAATTCTATTATGATATATATATTTCATTGCATTTCAAATGTTAACAGCTGAAGGTGTTTGAATTATTGAGTGTTATAATTCTGAGATCACTTTAGTGACTATTGTAGCAATGAAAGGATTGTATGCATAAGATACTCACAACGTGTTTGGCTGATGGAAGTTTCAGATTTCAAGTAGAAAAGTCTTGCATATGGCAATGAGGATAAGTCCATAATAAAGACTGGGATCTACCATGTATAGAGGCCAAAAGTTATGGGAAGGTTTTCATGGTTGTGGAATTTAACTAATGCATGAAACAGATTGTGAATTTCAAATTCAAAATTTTGCTAATAATTGCTAATGACTATTTGGATTATATAAGATTGTGTCAGGAGGACATGTTGTAGGTGGATGTTCATGTATGGTAGCAAGGGTGAAACCATAATGGACAGAGTGATACCATTTACGAGAGCTAAACAATATGAGGATAGCCTCATTACTAAGGAAATCAATTTCTGTAGCAGACAGAATTCCAAATTCAAATTGAATTTAATTATTAATGACATTGATTGGTTATATCAGATTTGAAGCTTATTGCTAAATCTTACTGACTATTTGTCTATTTGATAAGTGTGCTAGGATGACACATTGCAGGAAGACCATCTGTGATGGTCTGCAGAAGCCAAAATAGATGGGAAGGATCCCATGCTTTGGAAATGGGTTTCGAGTGAAACGCCATATTGATAATGTCTCAACCAAATTGCATGTTGGTAAATCATGTGAGTGAGACAGTAAAATTATGCCAAAAAGGCATGTGTGGGTTATGGAACGTGAAAGGATTTGGGTGGAAAACTGAAGGAATGTTGACTCAGAGAAGGGAGCCCCCATTCTTCGCAAATGAAGAAAAGATACATCCGTGAATGGAATGAGTATTATGTAACCCTAACTAAGAATATACATGTCTAGTTATCAGATTTAATATGCAGATCATGTTTTATTATTTCATTATTATTTCAGACTGCTTGAGTACGATTAGGGCCTACATGAATCACATCAGAAATGGATGCATACCTTTTGGGTGATTGGTTATGTTAGGTTTGTCAATATTGACTACACCCTAAGGGAATGGACGCATTCCTAGTGTTTCAATACTTGATAGTGAATGTTATGAAATATGATTACAATTTTAGAGTAGCAATACTGACAAGCCTGCTTATCCTTCTTTGTGCTATCAGCTTACACAGATGCAATATGGTGTTGCACGTGAGAGGAAAAGTTAAGAAAGGGTGCTCGAGAGGACTGTATGGGCAGTGGTAACCTTTCTACGCTCACACTAAAGTACATTAGAAGAGATGGATAGGCCCGAGGAGTTGTGTAATAGAAAAGGGGCATCATCCTTATGTAGTGTGAGTAAGGTATTGTGGGGCCATGCTAGCCTACAGTCAAGTAAGTCACTTATGGATTTCCTGGAGGGAACCACTGATTTGCATAAGAGAAGGAGCCATGTAATCATATTGTGTTGTTCTTATTGCCCGATAAACCCAGTCGGTGTACTGGCTTGGAAATGGTTGTTGTGTGCCTAATAAACCTAGTCGATGTACTAGCTTGGCATTGGTTGTGTGGATATTGTGGTGAATAGTTGTTGTATGCCCGATAAACCAGGTCAGTGTGCTAGCTTGGCATGTTGTTAAATTGAATGCCTGACAAACCCAGTCGGTGTATTGGCCTGGAATTGGCTATTTGCATGTTATGGAGGTATTGGTGAAGGGTGTTATTTCCCGACAAACCCAGTCGAAGAACTGGCTTGGAAATGGTTGTTGTATGCTTGATAAACCCAGTTGGCGTACTGGCTTAGCATACCGATTTCTGAAATGCTTCATAAACCCAGTCGGCATACTGGCTTAGCATACTGATTTTTGGGATGCCTGATAAACCCAGTCGGCGTACTGGCTTGACATTGCCTATTCGGATGATGTTGTGGAAGTAGCATGTGTGTTGGCAAAGAATCCACTCCACAGGTGATCCAAGGCTTGTAAAGCAGAGAAAAAAACCTGTGGAGTAGCAAGGAAATGCACAATACAGATAAGTATTCAATTTCATTTATTTCTTGCTTGGAATAATGGAGATTTTAGGTATAAGTTTTCTAACAGCTAAGCTGATACACTATTGTTTCTTTGTTGGAAACCTTGGTCATTGCAAGAAGTAAGGACCCTGAAATAACTTTAAAATGCTTGGTAGATCCAAAGAGTAACTGGTTGGGAGCTAAAGTTCTTGGTAAATCCAGAGAGTAACGGTTTGGGCATTAACTACGTGATGTAGTGGAGTAGCTTGTGTGCTGGCCCAACATTCATTATTGTATCCACGGGTAATCCAAGGCTTATAAAGAGAAGAAGGAGCCCATGAAATAAAGTGAAGACATCCAATGCAGATAAGTATTTGGTTACCTTGCAACTTCTTACTTATGAATATATGTGTGTATATGATTTGGTTATAATTTTCTCAAACTCTTGTTTAGAGATAAACCCTATGAAAATAAACTAAACATGTGAATTAATTCAATGTTTGAGTATAGGTATTGCTGGGAGCAAGGACTATGAAGGCATCATAGGGATGCATGAGGACATGTGATCGTCCTAAGGAGCTCAGTATGAGTAGTAATGAAATATGGTGCTAGTGGACATGTGTGGGTCCTAGCAACCAAAGGTTCTGTAGGCAACGATGAGGAAGGGTTCCCTGATGGAGAAAAGCTTTAAACAAACCTTAGACACTAAGTGTCATAAGCAAGAAAGGGAAATTTAAGCATTCACATTGAAGTGAAAGAGGATAAGGAGCATGAAAATAGAGTTGTGGTGTGGCTCTGGATTAGAACAAGACTAAGAGGGGGGAAAACTCTTACTATTCGCTTTCCCTTTTGACTGATGCATTTCAGAAACAGAGGATTGTTGAATGCATGCTGTGACTGAAAGTTGATTGTGTTAATTGCTTGAAATGAATTTTGAATGTTGAAATAGTAAATTTCTTGTGAAAGGATGAACATGAATGAGTTCATGTGTATGTTGGGAAAGCATGAAAAGCATGGAAGTCTCATGAGTAAAGCATGGGCATTCCATGTCAATTGAGAAATAATTGAATAATTTTAATATTGTGTTATGCTTGTCCTAACAGGAATTGTCATGATGAATCTCATAGTTGAGAAATTGAAGCCATTGGTTGCAGCTAGTACTAGCCAAGTGTTGCTAGTGAGAGCCAGTTATGAACATTGATCATGGTAGTAGACCAACAGCTATTGATTTGGCTGAAAATATTCCTCAAATAATTGTCAGGACATCAAGAAAGATGGCGTCCATGAAATTCCAGACTTGTAGATCAACTGGAAGATAAATAAAATGAAGGGATTGTTATGGAGAAATGCCCACCTGCACAGCCGGAAGATCAAAGCCAGCAGGAGCAACTTGTGGAAGCCAAAGGACTTGATCCTAAAAGTTCAAAGTAAAGAGATGAAACGCAGGACAGACCTGCCACATTGTGTAAATTTTGGACATGTGTAAAGTGGGTATTTATTCCTAAGTATTGGAACACCGAGGACGGTGTTATTCCAAGGGGAGGGGAATGTCACGTCCCCACCTTGACCCTATTGCATTAAAATCTAAACGATGTATTATTGTTATAAAAATCATGGTGATGAGCTCAAGGCCAACGCCCCTCCATTGATTTACTGATGCGTTTGGTTTGCATGCTATCTAGGCACATTGGAATTTCAAACATCATGTAAATATGCATTTTAATAAAATATCCACAACTAGCTATGCAATGCAACAAGAGATGGGGCATGATTTTACAAGAAATTGGGAGCGAAATATTCAAACCCTCGGAGCCAATCAAGTCAATCAAAGTGTCAATGAGAGAACCCATCAAACCCTCAACTACCCATGTTGACTTTTGTATATAATCATTCATTTCTACCGAGAATTGGTTGAGGAAGTTAATGCCTTGGGAATGGAGAGGTATGGCTATCCAAATTCGAGTATGGGAAAGCCACCCTTCATCGAAAAACGTGTTTTGCTTCTTGGGAAAGAAAACAACCATGAATTGCTCCCCAAGCCATTACCCATCAACCAGTTTTGCCTTTCTCACATTTTTGGAGCTACCTAGGAATTTTTCTCCATGGATTTCCTATGTTTTTCATCATCTTTCAAGCTCAAAAGGGCAATTTTGCTTTGGTTACAAATGGGGAAGAGAATGGGTCAATTTGGGGGTTTCCTGGAGGTCGTTTTGGCCATTGGAATACCCATAATCTGGGGAATAAATTATTTTTCTCCATGTGGTCGAATGGCCCTTCTCACAGTCCGTTTTTGGTGTGCCATGATTTGGGGAAAGTCCATGGACATCGTGTTTGTAAACCCCATTGCTAAAAATGTGTGTCCATGCCCAGTTCTTGAGTTTGCTGTGTGTAAGAGAATGTGGGGGTTGAGATGGGTATCCATTGCTTTGGCTGTGTATGAGCTTGAATGTCCCATTTCCTTGTAAGAATCATGCCCATCTTGGGGGGTGGCAGTTGTGTTGAGAGAATTGATGAACACAACTGGCCTATGGTTGGGTGGAACATTGCAGTGACGTAGCTAGTTGTTTGGGACAACATTACATCAAGATGAGTATTTTCTTATGTGTAATTACTTCTGCAAATATATGAATTTGTTGACTATGTTAAATTAAATGGCATCATGGAATGTGTGTGGATGATGTTAATCCGCTGTGCATGTTTGCTTTAAATTGCATCTGCACACATTTGATTTTTTTTAATTGTTGTGAATTTAATGAATGGGCTGAGTTTATGTAAAAGCCCTAGATTGGGATCATGTTCCCTTCCTGGAATTGGATAGATGGGAGGGTACGTGACATATAGATGATGAGGAACTGCTACAGTGTGGAGACAAGTTGAGACAAGATATTCATTGAATAAACGACTTTGACGTAATTATAAAGATTTATTTATTAAACATTATTAAATCCAAATTTATTAACAAAAGTAATATTACAATTGTTAAGGTTTAGATAATATAATGTGAATCTAATAACCTTAAAATATTTTGTCCATTGCTTAGAAAAATGAATTGCTGAAAAATTCATTAACAAATCAATAATTAATGGTCATTTCTTCTTATTGAGTAGATAGAAATGTATAATTCATTTAATGAAATAATATAAATAATATACAATTATAATAAAGAAAAATAAAAAGTATAATTAGTAATATTGAGTTGAGTATCATTTAATTTAAAGTGTATACTAGAAAAAAGTAGAATTATTTTGTTACATGAATATTGAATATCTTGTAAAACCAATAAATAAATAATCTATTGAAAGTTAAAAGTTTAGTGGATTAATTATAAGTATAATTTGGTTGTATAGTATATTAATAATTGTATAAGTGATTTTTAAAAGGATTGCATCACTAACCCACCATATATATATATATATGTGGTTTAAACTAGTGAGTTTCAACATTAATTCATATCTAAACTAATTTAATTAGAAAGAAAATGCATTTTTTCAATTGAAATGTGAGAATTAAAAACTTATTTCATTAATTAATTATTTTATAGAAAATAAGCAATTAATTGTTAGGATATTTAGACATTTAGGAGTTAGTTAAGATCAACTTGTGTAATATATCCGTTAGGGATAGTGTGTTTCTTTAGTATGCATTTGTAAATACTTAATCCGACGGTCATGATATGTTCTCGACATAGAGTGATCCGACGGCTCAACTTCTCTTAGATCATACCTAACCTTGATCCGTGGCTTAACACCCGATTGGTCCATGATCTCTATTTAAAGAGCATGGAGGGTCATTGTTTAGTTGATCGATTATGAGAAGTTCATTTGTAACTTTCTTTCTTTGCATAATAAATTGTCCTGTAGAAGCTATTTGGCCGGGACCATGGAGTGTTTCCCTCAAGAGGGTTTAAACCATGTCAAAACATTGGTGTGTTGATCTGTGATCTGTTTGTGTGAAGTGGTTTCTCTTGGTGTTGTTTCCCTGTGTACCCGAACATGGTATCATATTTTTTATGAAGAGCCGCTTCCGGTTATGATGTAGATCTTGAACTGTTATTGCCGAAACTCGAAAGGCTTTCTGGTTCTAGTATTTCTGTGCATTTCTGGGCTGTGGGAGGTGTTCCATTGCGTCCGGAGCTTTGTTTCCATTGGGAAATAGTTTTTGTTTGATCGAAAACGGTTCCCGGTTGCTCCAGAAACACGTATTTCATCAGATCTGAAGGTATAATGTTACAGTGACAGATTTTTTTATTTTCTGTTTTTAAAAGAAAGAAAGAAAATCTCATATTTTATCATTTTTTACTGTTAGATTTTTTTTGGGTTTGGATTTTTGCTTTCCCGTCTGCCTATGCTCTTTGCTGTGCACCTTGAGCGATCTCGACAAATCAGAAACAGAAAGGGAAAGGGTTTTTCTCGGCTGCGTATGCTCTTTGTCGTGCACCTTGCGCGATCTCGGAAAATCAGAAACAGAGAGAAAACATAGAATTTCCGGGAAAGCTAATGAGATATAACTCCAAAAGTGTGGAAAAAAAAATTTTGGTTCGATTTGTGGTGTGTTTTGCAGGAAAGAGGGCAAGCACGCAAACCGAGCAAAAAGAGTAAAAAAAAAGCCCCCTTCCTCATTCCCATTTTTTACATACTTTTTAATCTAGCTCACTTGGTTCAAAGTTGTTTTATTCCTTATTAGGTCTTGAGTTCAAGTCTTAGGAAGTTACTTTTAAAAGAAAAAGTGCATGCAATTTCTATTTTCAAGTTACTTTATTGTAAAAGTGCATCTCACTTAAATAATAAAAAATAAAAATACAAGTGAGTCACTTAAGTTCTTTTTTATTATTGCACTATTTAAAAGTAATATCATTATAAAAGTGAAATCACTTATTTTACAAAAGTGGTTCACTTAAAACAACTTTCTTGTAAAGTGATTGTCAAAAGGTTCATTTTGGGAAGAGGGGGGTTCTTTTTTTTGCTGGACATTCTCTAGTTGCCACGTCACTATTGGGGACATCTTCAACAATTTCTTTATTCAAGCATAACTTCATCATACAGAGTCAGTTTTCAGTGCTATTTTTTTTTAAACTGCCTATTTTTTCGAGATCTTCACATCCAAAGTATTGGTTTCTACTTTTATAGCTATTAATTTAAAAATATGGCCGCCCCTTGTGATATTCTACTTAACAGTTCCAACTATTTTTCATGGAAATCTCGTATGGAAGATGTTCTACGAAGTAGGGGACTTTTCAGAATTAACTCCGGGAAGGAAACAAAACCCACTGATGATGATAAGAAAATAAAATGGGCAAATAGATGTGACGAAGCTCGTGGATTGATTGGAATGTCAATCTCTACTGATTTGTGATTCGACATATCTAGAATTGATGAACCTGATGCTGCTTGGGACAAGTTGGAATCTGTGTTTGGTAAACACAATGAAATTCGAGGCCACCAACTCGAAAATGAGTTGATTTCTTTAAATCCAATTGACTTTTCATGCATTCAAGATTATTTATCTAAGTACAAAACTCTTAAACTCTTATGTGCAGAATGTAAGATTAAGAGGGAAGACAAACAATGCATTTATCATATTCTTTCCAAACTTGGACCTGCATATTATGTTTTGGTATCTACATTTTACTCCATGAAATAATCCTTGAATGCAGCTAGTTATCAAGAGCCTAGTCTTGAATCCTTTTGTGATTCCTTGATTAGAGAGCAAGTTAAACTCATTCATCTTGGAATAATCATCTGGTTATTCTTATAATGCATCTTCTTCTTCTACTTCAAATGAATGGCTCATTGATTCTGGAGCATCTTATCATATGGCTAAGGATCAAGCCATGTTTTCTACTATGCATGAATGTAACACCAAGCAAATATTTGTTGGTGATGATAGATCTCTAAGTGTTGTAGGAGGTGGAACAGTTCCAGTAGATAATGGTCTTTTTAGTGATGTACTATGTGTTCCAAGAATTTCCTGCAATTTGTTATCAGTCTATCAGATCACTCATTCTGGTGAAGGTAAAACTATAACCTTTACACCTCACCAAGTTGTAATCAAGGATTTTAAAGATCCTCAACAGGTCCTAGCTACCAGAATTGTTGATGATATTACCAGGTTGTACAAGTTTAACAACTTTGGGTCATCACCTTTCCCTTCAGTTTTTGTTGCTCGTAGTAATAACTTGGGCAAACTTTGGCATGAGCGATTTGGACACTTAAATTATCACTCATTACAACAACTATGTAAAGACAATATGGTGACAGGTCTTCCGATGGTATCTTGCAGGGATGGTGTTTGTTCCGGTTGTGTACTCGAAAAACATCATTGGGACAGTTTTGACAAACGTGCCGCTAGGCACGCCTCGGTTCCCTTGGAGATTTTGCATAGTGACTTGTGTGGTCCTCTTCCATCTGCTTCCTTTTTTGGTTTCAAATATTTCTTAACTTTCATTGATTATTACACTAGACGCACTTGGGTTTATTTCCTAAAACTTAAGAGCGAAGTATTTAACATGTTCTTGGCCTACAAGGCCCTTGTTGAAAAACAATCTAGTCATCAAATTATTAAGTTAAGACCTGACAACGGAGGAGAATATGTTAACAAAAAGTTCACTACTTTCTGCACTGAACAAGGCATCCAACAACATCACACTGTTTCATATACACCACAACAAAATGGTGTAGCTGAGCGGAAGAACCGCACTTTAAAAGAAATGGCTAATTGTATGATCCAATCTAACTAGGGACTAAGTCTTCAATTTTGGGCTGAAGCCATTAATTGTGCAAATTACATAGTTAATCGCACCCCCACTAAAGCATTACAAGTTATAACATAGGAAGAAGCATGGAGTAAAACTAAACCTGATGTAAGTCACTTCCGTGTGTTTGGTAGTGAAGCATGGGCTCACATTCCGGATGAAAAACGAAAAGCATTACAGCCTAAAAGTGAAAAGTGCATATTTGTTGGATATTCTGAAGATGTAAAAGGTTATAGACTTCTTCAACCACATTCTCATGATATAATCATTAGAAGAGATGTTAAATTTGATGAAAATCTCTTGGCCTGTGAGCCTAACTCGATGATTGTGCCATCTTTGGCCTGCGAGCTTGATTCTCCGTTTGTGCCTTCTTCTTCTTCTTCCCACTTCCTTGACAGGTTTCCAACTCCAGTTTCTGATGATGACAGTGAGGATGAAAATCCACCTCCGCCTGCTCATGTTTTTCTAGTTGCACCAGCACAAGTGCTTCCTCGATGGGTCGATTCAACATGTGAAGCAGCTAGTGATCTTGTCGGTGATGCTAGAGATCAACGTCGAACACATTCTCAGTTTCAGCGAGCCTCTTCTCTTTTGGCTCAAGTTTCCGAGAATCATGATCCAGAAACTTTTGTAGAAGCTTCAGGGAATCCAGATTGGGATGCAGCCATGGATGAAGAATATCGTTCCTTAATGGCGAACAATACTTGGGATCTTGTACCTCTTCCAAAAGGAAGAAAACTTGTCAGATGTAAATGGGTCTACGGAACTAAGTATGCATCAGATGGAAGTGTTGAAAGACTTAAGGCAAGGTTAGTTGCCAAAGGTTTTAAAAGGTTAGTTTCCAAGAGGGTTTAAACCACGTCAAAACATCGATGTGTTGATCTGTGATCTGTTTGTGTGAAGTGGTTGCTCTTGGTGTTTGGTCCTTTGGTAGTACCCTGTGTACCCGAACATTAATATTAAAACAAATGACTCCTACGTTAAGGGAGATAATATATATGTTTTTAATAATTATTTTATATAAAGTAAAATAAGATTTCGGGGAAAACAAGCCAAGTTGTTATGAAAAAGGGTTATAAGTTGTTATGAGAAAGGGTTATGATATTACGATTAGTTTTCTAGAAATCCATAATGTATTAGTTGATTATGGCATAAAGCTAAAATGATTATGAAATATTTGATTGTAGTTATTATATTAAAGGATTTAGGAATATGTAACTATTAATAAAGTATTGAACATGTAGATTGAACAACAACATAATATATGCTTAACTGTAATTAGTATTTAAAATGTTTTTAAAATAATATATGATGATGATGATGATGAGATGGTTAACGTCCACTAATTTGCAGGTCTTATCATACCTTAATAGAAAAGAAAAGAAATGAATTATTTGGAAAGAGAGGTGTTCCTAACTTGTACCATAGTTTTAAGAAGTTGGAAGGTTTAAAGAGTGAGTGATTGATATATATATATATATATATTATTGAATGTTACAATGCCTCTGCAAACAGAGTTGATGGAATGAAATGTGATCGGATGGTGGAAAGATTGCAGGGTATCTTTATTTAAAGCATATCCTGCACTTTTCGTTTACACTATCTGGGAGGTTTGTAACAAGGCGATTTTCCAAAATATCTATATTACTCCAGACATTACAGCCTTGATTCTCCTGCAAAAAACAATTGAACACAAATCCAAGCCAATAGAAAAATCTCAAAGGATTATATCATGTCCAACGATCAATAAAGATCATCCATGGGCTTTTTTCGATGGGGAAATTCAAGGAGACCCCCCCCTTCGAGGTGCTGGGGGAGTTATCTATCTTTCGGACAGCATAAAATGGAGAATCAAATACGCCCCAGGACGTGCCTCCAACCGTAAAGTTGAACTTGAAGCTCTATGGGCAGTCCTAAAGACTACTTCAGAAATTCAATTGAAGAACCTGCAGCTATTCGGAGACTCCAAAATGGTCATCGATTGGGTATACGAAAGGATCATAATCAATGCTCCTCATTTGCGGCATCTTTTACTTTCCATACAAGATCTGCTTTCAACCTTTGAACAAGTCAATTTCACACATATATACAAAGAACTTAACACATAAGAAGATAAGTTGTCAAAGCTCTCTCTTGCACTTCCTCCTAGTCTCTTAGATGTGGAAGGTCAAACTCACGATCAAGTTGATGAACATTATGCACAAATGATATAATGTACAGAACATAATAAGTGATGATCTTTTTGTAGACAGAATGGAAAGGCATGAATGTAACACAGTTTATGTGGGCTGGTGCAAGGTAATGATAGCCAATTATGACACGTTAGTTGCAATGACATGCTGTAAAAACAGAAATATTATCATTAAAATGAATTATTAGAGGTACCTACAAAACTTTTTCGAATTAGGTGTAAGAAGATGAAACGTAGAAAAACAGATGACCTTCCGGAATATATAACTTGTATTTATGGAAACGTGCTATAACCACCCCAACATGTCATTATTTTAAGATGGGTATGTTATTTTTTCTCTAAAACATAATGCACATGTTTTAGTTCAGCCACCTATTTGTTATGTAAATTGTTAATTTATGAGGAAAAAAATATGTAGAGGCGTAGGCAACAGACGAATCTTATGCAGGGCTATTTTTCTAAAATTTTAAAAGTTAATTTTATATTTTTTTAAATTACGAAATTCAGTGAAGCCTTAAAATGACCTGGTCAAGTGTTGGTCCACCATATCATGGTCTGAAAATAATAATAATAAAAAAAAATAGCTTGTATGTATTCTTGTACTCTTGTGCAGGTTCTTTTTCGTTCTCGAAATAGGTAAGCCAATCAAAATTTATAGGCCAAATAAACGACCTATTTTTTTTACAAATTTGACATGAGTGCAGTTAAGAATGAATTAAAAATAGAAAACAACAACAGATCTATTCAAAAAATATATAGTTAGAATCTGCACACAGAGCTCGACAAGTGTGTGCAATTTCATCTGCAGTGCACTAGTGGAGCATATGCGGAACTAGGTGTGAAAAACATGAAGTTACAACATTTGATGTGTTCTGCCATAAATCAGACTGAGCCTCAAGGTTTGGCAATCCGAAGCAAATTCCAAACCTGTAAGGGCGCCAAAAACAATTTGAATACAGATATGTGTGCACGCAAATGCGCACACATGTCTAAGAGCACACACGTGTAGATGTGCACATGCGTTGATTAGCACGCACGCGTTGATTAGTGCCCACCTATTTATTTGTGCGCACATTCCATGGGTCAAAAACAAGGTATCCCTTTATATGTTTTCTTTAATTTCCTTTTTCAAGGGGATACATAAAGTTGACAAAGAAAATTAAAGAAAACATATAAAGGGATACGTAAAGTTGAAAAATGAAATTAAAGAAAACATATAATTTGCAGCGAAAAAATAACAGGGTGGTAATAAACTACACTTGTGTCTTCCATTGTCAGCTGCACTTCAAGCTTGAAGGTGGTAGCCTTGGGACTAGACATAGGTCACAGGTTCAAATCTCCTCAGTTCAGTTCGAATCTGTGACCTATGTCTAGTCCCGAGGCTACCACCTTCAATCTTGAAGTGCAGCTGACAATGGAAGACACAAGTGTAGTTTATTACCATCGTGCAAATTTAATTTGATCTTATCAATCAATTCCCATCATCATTTCCTCTCATACGACGTCCCAAATCCATTTCTCTTGGCACCCACTCTTCATTCATTCTGCATGCATTTCACTATTGAACCTTCTCAGATTCTCACTGTGTTTTCCCTCAATTAGTTTCTCAATTCAGTATGACCCACACCCGCCGTCTGAGGAGTGTTGCCAGCGGTCTTGAGTTTCATTCTGGCAATGGTGACAATTCATGGTATTATGTTTTCCTTCGGCTGCAATATGGAAAACTCATAGTTCACTACAAATCTTTGTCTAAAAAATGTGGCGGTTTGGGTTCCGTGCCCCCGGATCAAATCCTCGAAGTGTCCCTAAATGGCCCTGGGGTGTCGTACCAAGATTCCCGCAGCACCCAAATCGTGTCTCAGATCACGAATCTGTCGATTTCGGTGGATCCGGGATGCCAAGTTTTAGCTAGCCCCCCCCCCACAGTGTGCCTCCAACCCCCGAAAACAGTCTTATTAGGACATCTCGTTGGATTCTCGTGGATTAGCGCACACGTTGCTTTTATCTCTACAAAATCTAATTTCCATTCCTAGACATAAAAATTCCAAACAGTTTTGAATCACTATTTTTGTTGAATAAGATGAGATTGCCTCTATGTTTAGGACCCCCCGCCTCTCTATAACTATATCCCCCTGTCTTCCTATCCACCCAATTCCCCCCACTCTCTTCCATTCTATCCAATCCCTCCTCCCTCCCTCACCCCTCTCTTCTCTCCTTCACCACAAGGGTTAGGAGTTATACTATTACAAAAAATTACTAACTCGCATTATCCTCATGTACATATAAATATTCATCCTTGTAACCATAAATCCATGACCCCTTTATCTCAATCCCCAAACCCTTGACCATTTGTCCCTAGGCGCGTCAATCCCTAGTCCCTAGTACAACTAACCACCATAACTCTTGGACCACAATAATCCTAAACTAGTATATCCCCTAAGACTCCTAAATACTAACACGTAATGATATATATCCCTTAACCCCTAGGCGCGTCAATCCCTAGTCCCTAGTACAACTAACCACCATAACTCTTGGACCACAATAATCCTAAACTAGTATATCCCCTAAGACTCCTAAATACTAACACGTAATGATATATATCCCTTAACCACATAATTCTAACCTCTAAAGTGTCAAGTCAAATAAAAATTAACCACTAACCCTTATCGTTGTCATCATCTTCATTATCTTCACCATCATCGTTTTCGTTGTCATCGCCATCATCTCCATGTTCTTCATCATCTTCATCATCATCACCATCATCATATTCATCATCATCATCGTCATCATCATCTTCATCATCATCATCATCCTCATCGTTAGCATCGTCATCAAATTCATCATAATCATCATCTTCATCATCATCATCATGAAGATGATGATTATGATGATGGAGAAGATGATGATGATGGAGATGTTGATGAGGAAGGGGGAGATGAAAATGATGATGAAGAGGATGATGGTGATGATGATGATGATGGTGATGATGATGATGATGGTGATGAAAATGATGATGATGATGGTGATGTTGATGAAGATGATGATGATGATGACAATGGTGATGAAGATGATGATGATGATGATGGTGATGAAGATGATGATGATGATGTATATGTTGATGAGGAAGGGGGAGATGACAATGATGATGAAGAGGAGAACGATGACAATGATTATGAGGATGATGATGGTGAGGATGATGATGATGATGGTGATGATGAAGAGGAGGACGATGATGATGATGATGATGAGGATGATGGTGATGAGGATGATGATGATGATGATGGTGATGATGATGATGATGATGGTGATGAATATGATGATGATAATGATGATTAATATGATGATCACAATGATGATTATCATCAACATCACCATCATCCTCGCCATCATCATCGTCCTCCTCTTCATCATCATTTTCATCTCCCCCTTCCTCATCAACATCTCGATCATCATCATCATCTTCATCATCATCATCTTCATCACCATCGTCTCATCATCATCATCATCTCATCATCATCATCATCACCATAATCATCATCATCAACATCTTCATCATCATTGTCATCTCCCCCTTCCTCATCAATATCTCCATCATCATCATCATCATCATCATCACCATCGTCCTCCTCTTCATCATCATTGTCATCTCCCCCTTCCTCATCAACATATCCATCATCATCATCTTCTTCGTTATCATCATCATCATCATCATCCTCATCACCATCATCATCATCCTCAACATCTTCATCATCATCACCATCATCATCATCATGGTGATGAATTGATGATGATGATGATGATGCTGATGATGATGAATATGTTGATGATGATGATGCTGATGAAGATGATGAAGAAGATGATGATGTTGGATATGGTTGAAAATGCAAACTTGGGAAACAATTTCATTACAAATGGAGTGAAAAAACACTAGTGCAGGTGGATGATCACACGAAAAAAAGTCAACCTCAAACTCTAGGCCGAAAGTTTGTGAGAGTTCAAACTCTCGGCTGGGAGTTCAAACTCTCGGCCGAGAGTTGAATAAAACTCTAGGTCGAAATTTTGAACCAATCACCATGCTGTATTTAAAAAAAAAACTCTCAGATGAGAGTTTCAACTAAACTCTCAGCCTAAAGTTTGGAAGATATTGTTTTGGCCGAGAGTTTATGGTCAACAAACCTACGAAAATATATGGCATCTTTTTCCAACCTGCAACTTCGGCAAACCCGAACCCTTGCAAATTCTAAATATTATTTGTCGGACTTGGTAGCAATGGATTCATCTTCGAATTTAGTTTCCAATGATATAATAATTGTTTCATTTCGATTTGAATTTCTATTTATTAATATTTTTTCTCTAAACCTTATCCCTTAAGAATTTTATTACTCTGAAAATCACCTGAAAACAAAATTAAATATCATAACAAATACAACACCAAAACGTTTGAAATTTCACAGAGATCATAATTGGCTCGTCCTCTTCAAAAGGGTACTTCTATTTTTTCCAATAAGAGTCACATTTGAAAGCAAATGCAAAAACAAAAACATGTGTCGATAATGCACCATTTTCTGAACATATGTTGTTTCAATAAATAATAAAAAATAGTTCCCAAGTCTTAAAAAACTCAAAATATAGTCCATGCACAGTGTAGTGTGT